>CM033450.1:8979343-9099343 GCA_019425755.1 Amaranthus cruentus
ACTCATCTTTGTTTACAGGGGGCTTTTTTGGTCCCTTCTTCAATGGCTTTTTCCGAATCGGGTTTTATCTTGGGTTTTGGGGTTCCCAAGTCACAGTGTTGGTGTTGGTTTCTCCTTGCTTTTATATATATTTTCCAAATTTTCAATATATATATATATATATATATATAGGGTACATAAAAGCTCAAATGGAGTATATATTTGGGTGGCAGTTGTGTAAATAATTAGACATTTACTAAATAGTGTACATATATGCTTAAAAGGGGTACATATTCAGATGACATTTTTGGAAATAATATTAACTTTTTTATTTACAAAAAATATGTACACCCTAAAAGATAATATGTACCCCTTTTGCTACAATATGTATACCTATTACGGTTTTGAGTTTTATCTTTTAAGTGTTTTACGTGATACTACCATATATATATATATATATATATATATATATATATATATATATATATATATATATATATATATATATATATATATATATATATATATATATATATATATAAGTGATAGCCGGTTTCGGCCAAGTCGAACAGCTTGGAACGGGGAGGACGGACGTTGCCGGGTTCCGGAACGAATAAATGAAACCGCACGCGGAAAATAGTTGCGGACTGGAACCCGGAAAAACGAAAAAGGGACCAAAAGGGCCGGTTCACGGTCACGATCCCCCCAAATTAATTAAAACCGGAAACCGCAACCGGCGGAACGGTTAAACCCAACGGTTCCATGGAACGGAACCAACGGCCCGGGAGCCCGGTTCAACTGCCCCCCCCGGTTCTTTGGGAAGGTCAAATAGCCGTTTTTGGCCAACCGCGTACAAATTTTTTATAAATACCCATCACTTTCAAACATTCCAATTCCACCACTCTCTTTCTCTTCTCTATTTAATTACTAATTCCCTTTTTTAATTACATGATTATTTTATAATTTTTTTTAATTAATTTTAATTAGTTCTTAATTATTTCTTAATTAGTCTTCTAATAGTTCTTAATTACATAAATATTATCATGCTTCATTCTTGAAAAACCACTAAAAAGTCACTAAAGTGGAAAATCTTTGGGCTTCTTACAGCCCCCCAAAAAAAAAGGCCTTACTCCATGATATAAACGACCCCTTTTGGTTAGTAATTACGAACCGACTTACCGAAGGGCGAGCCATACAGAAATTACAGGTATGCGGAACATGTTGAAAGAGAAATAGAAATTGAAGATGAAGAAGGCCCAAAGAGAAAGGAAGAACAAGAACAACAACCAACCCCATGGGATACTTAGATCACAATCATCAACAAGTCGTTGAAGAAGTACAACAACCAACAACAAAGACAAGCTCTGGTAACAATTGTTTTCAAAGTATGGGTTAGTTTTCTAATTTTATTCTTCAATTTGATTGAATTTTAAATTTTTATTTATTTTAATAATGTTTTTATATTTATATTTAGATGAAAATGAACCAAAAGCAATTTTTCCGTGCCCCCCTAGTGGTAAGTTTTCAATATTTTGTGTATTTTCAAAAGAACCAACGACAACGGATGTGTTCATGTACTTCTCCAAATTTGTGAAACCCAAAGGGGAAATAAAGCCCGGTTTCCAATTTTATCAAAGGTAAATACTTTTAACTTTTAAAAAATGATATTAAATATTAGAATTGTATAAATATTCATTTATTGTGTTTTTTAGTGTTGGGGGGTGTACGGGATCTTTTCAGAAAATTTGGCAAAAAACTGGAATCCAAAAAAACACATCAGTGGCGAGGGAAATGGTGGAAACAACAATGGGCAAACCCCGGCCGGCCCGGTAACCTTTTGATATAACGTAATGAAATGATCGATGGTTTTCTAAATATGTTTTGGTGATGAATTCCCCTTTTTATCAGTGAAAGTCATAGATTAGAATTTTAAGGAAATGTTTACAACGCAATTTAAGAATCCCTGGGAATACCCTTAAAGGCAACCATTAAATTATATAATGAAAGATATGAGTTAGTACAAATGTTTAAAACTTTTACGGTAGGGTTGTTAACGCCGGGTATTTGGTCACCCCCCCATTTAGAACCTTTTTTGGTTTGGACTTGGATAGAAACCGTAATTGGTCTATTCAAAAAGAATAATGGGGTTGAAGTAATGCGAAAGGAAACTTAAAAACATTAAATATAGATTATGGAAATTTGAAAGAATGGAACTTATTGGATAAAATATTTAGTTGTTCTCGATATCTTCCGCAAATATAAAAGGCGGAACTTTTATATAATGAACCGCTTTTACTAGTATATTAGAGGTAGTTTATTACTTTCGTTTTGTGCCCCACATTGTAAATTTATCTTTCGCAGGTATCAAAAGTTTAAATGATTTTTTCCCAAAAAATAGTCAAATGGCGATTAGGACAACAAGAAGATATAAAAATTATGTGCCCTATGAACAAGAAAAGTATATTGGGCTTTAGACCTCCTAACATGGGGTTCACCCATGACTTATTAAAAGCGTTACTTATCGTCATCTACAAACTATATAGGGGAGTTTACGGATAGCCTATAAAGTGATGATACTTGGGACTTAGCTATAGGGTAAAAAATTACTAGAAGCGTATGTCCCCAAAGATTTGATATTTTTTTTTATATACGAACCAAACGTTCCCAGTAAAAGTGAATGTGTTACTATTTTATCATGCATTATCTTAAAGATCTAACGTTTTTTGAAGCCGATTCTTGCGAGAAATGATGGATAAGTGGAAAACTTTTTTGATTTCCCTTATATTTATGGCATAGCGACACTTTTGATCCCGGGTTTTAAGACGAAGTCCAACTAAAGTAATAGGATTTTATTATCGCCCACTAAATCACCCGTGACAATAATTATGAGGCAATTTGAAAAACTTTTAGCACCTTTATGACCATTATTCTCAATATAACCAGGCGATACGTCTGGGCGTGCTAAGCGCTCCCGCCCCGATTTTTATAATTCCGTATCGTAATAATGAGTCGCGAATGTTTTTCAGGATCATCTTCTTCCCTCCTCCTCATATATATTTGAATTAGATAACTACCAAACATCTTTTGAAATCGACCTAAGTAGTTATAATATTTTTTGAATGGTGGAGAAAAAGGACAAAATACCTATATTATGCTGCAAGGATATCCTTACCGCTTCTTTTTAGCCCGAGTCGGCTTTTATGCGGGTAAAAAGAGTTTTGGATGAAAAGAGATCTGGGGTTGCACCACAGATTAAATATGTGTTTGCAAAAAAAATTGGGTCGGGGTCGAATGCAAGGAGAAAGGCGATGATGATCAAGCGAAGATGATCCATGGATTGATGGATAGCGCATCGCCGGGGGAAAGTCCGCGGAAGCATCCAACCAACCGGATCGAAGGCCAGTAGGATGCGACAATGGAATATTTACCCCCAAAAAGGCTTCAACCACTACTAATAAAGGTATGTCAAAAAAACCTGACTTTTATTCCCGGGATCGGGGCGATTAGTATTCCTTGGGATACTAGGTTCAAGTCCATTTCTCCCCTTTTTTATGATCTTTATCGTTGATTGTTTCTTATTAATTTATTTTTTGTTCTTTTTAGTAAATATTTTTATACGATGACAACCAATGCATTTGCTAATAATCAAATAATGTAGCGCCCGCATTATTATAGTTTTATTAAAATAAAAGGAAAAATAAGAATGGAACCGATGGTGCCCCATTCAGGAATTGGGGCCCGGGACGTCTATGGCGCAAGGAGGCAGGTTGGCCAAGGGAACCCGGCGGAACGGAAAGCCGGGTGGGGGTTTCCCAAAAGGAACCGAACAGGTGGGAAGGCCCGGGGTTTGGGGCCCAAGACACAATAAGGCGGGCCATACATATATATATATATATTGATATATATATATATATATTATATATATATATATATATATATATATATATATATATATATATATATATATATATATATATATATATATATATATATATCTTTGTCAAATGATTTGTATTATATACCAAATGGACAAAATGAGCCGGGAGGAATTAACTCCCCGGGCCAAAACACTAGCGCTTTACAAAGGAGAGCGCACCAAAACTACCTACTTAGTTACAAGCAAGTCAATCATTCTACTGTTTACCCTCCCAGCAATCCTAAAGACTATACAGTCTATAACCTCCTTTCGCTTGAAAGTGTGGTTATCAAAAACTTTTTTGTTGCGTTGCATCCAGATATTGTAGATCATCTCTGTCCAGGTACCGACTATCAGTTTTGCTCGGTTTGTCTTCTTCTTGTTGATTTTTCTCATGCTATGGATTTCGGCTTGGAAATTAGGCTCATCCAGTCCTCGCGGGAGAAAGGTAAAAATGTGAGCTCGAATTTCTTTAGCGTTCGTGCACTTGAAGAAAAGGTGTTGGGCTGATTCCCTGGCATCATTGCATAGGACACACATGTCATCGGGGAGATCCATCCACTTACTGATTCTATCTCTTGTAGCCAATCTATCTTGGATGGCAAGCCAAGTTATGAAACGGGCACTCGGGCTGGCAACATTTTTGGTCATAATGGTACCCCAGTGAACCCTGGGGTTTTCTGCGATAAGTTGCTCATAAGTTCTGCCAATGTCGAAAATGTCACCCTTGGTAAAAATCTCCCAACCCCCAAGCTTCTCCACAAGGCTTCTTTGTTTGATGACCTTGAAAATCCATGAGTATGTATATATATATATATATATATATATATATATATATATATATATATATATATATATATATATATATATATATATATATATATATATATATTATATATATATATATATATATATATATATATATATATATATATATATATATATATATAATTAATATATATATATATATATATATAATATATATATATATATATATATATATATAGAATTAAAAGAGTTACTAAATTAATTTTATCACTTTGAAACTAATAGCGATAAAAAAAGTGTTACTAATGATTAAAGTGTTACTAATATTTAAAGTGTTACATGTTAGTTTTTACTTAAAAAATATTACATGTTTGTGTTATTTATTTAAAAATTGTTATATGCATGATTGTGGAACTCAATAAGGTGTTATAAAATATTTATACGACATTTTCAAAAATCTAGATGTTTAAAAGTTTTACTTATTCGTGACACATGTACTTCTTTGTCATGATAAATATTTACATGTTGCATAATTTGTGATATTAGTATTTATCTGTCACAATAAATAATTACCCATGACATAATTTGTGGCTCAAGTACTTGTTGGTCACGATATATACTTACTAGTACCCTAATTCGTGGCACAAGCACTTGTTTGTCACAATATATCTCCTATGGCATAACCTGTGGCACAAATGCACAAGTTCTAATTTGCCATGATATATATTTACCTTATACTTTATTCGTGGCACCCGCTAAGTGCTTGTATGCCACGATATATATTTACTCATGGAGTACAGTTTGTAAATGTGTTTGTTTGCCACAATATATATTTACTTGTGGCATTATTCGTAATTCAAGGACTTGTTTACCATGATATATGTTCATCCTTGAATAAATTTTAGGTGCATTTTGAATTGTCTTGAAATCTATTTTTCTAGTCATGCCAAAAAGTTTAGAATACTCGTGACACTATTAATGGCATAAGTGATGATTTACAGTAGTGACCAAGTATTTAAATTGCAAATACAAGAAAAGACTCAATTCATACACAAATCAATCAACTCGCTGAAAGTACTAAGTTTTCACAGCATACATAATCTAAAAGCTCAATCCCCAAGATTCTATAAACATAGCCAATAGACACACGGTATATACTCAATGCTTTGGACCCAGGAGAGCAAGAAGAAATTTCCGGTAATTGCCAGAAGTTTCTGAGTGAACTGCATCAACCAATGACTTGTGATACTTCTTCGCATACTCGGCTTTTATGTACACCATATCAATCTCGACCCTTGTCACAATAACCCTGATAAGTGTGGAGTCGTCAGTTCCCAAGCCCTTCATTGCTTTCCGCAGTCTCTGTAAATTGTAATGCAACAAGAAGAGGAGTCAAAAGATTGATACCATTACGGTTTTGATAAGTTAACTTGAACCACCTCGTAGTATCATGGAACATTAAGAACAGGAGTCAATAGATGGATCGAGATTTCTAGGAGGAACCACTTAACAAAAACACTGGCTACTGAGCACATAATATGGTAACATTACCCACGACGCATTTATACTTAAACTCTTAAGGGACAAACATTTTCCTGCCATGAGAAGGGGGATTAGAGTTTTTTTTGTTTTTTTTTGGCTTTTGGAATAACTGAAACTACTTTTAGGAACCAATTGTGACTGCATTAGAACTCCTCCTTCTAAACTAGCCAGACAATAAGCCATCCAAACAAGAAAAGATCAAAAGGGTTATCGATGGAAAAAAGTATGTCACAGAGAATTTCAAAAGCAACTACAATCATAACAGACGTAACGACTAACGACAATGGATGTTGCAGCCTAATCAGGAGCAAAGTTGGGATGGTAACACTCGGGCATGTTTAGGGTTTCTAAAGAAGGGAAAATATGTAGGATGTGGCAAGTTTAGTTTCAAACGGTACCTCGTCCCAAAATTAAATGGTACCAACTACCATGCCATAGATTCACAAGCTTACAAACTAGAGCTAAATATCCACTTACTATAAGGCACTTCATTTGGGAAGATAGAAAGATATAAAATCAAGTCCTTGTAGACAATTGAATCCAGTAAATAAAATTGCAAAAGAATAACAACAAAAATGTAAGCAACTTAATTTACCGCTAGTAAGCCCTAGAACTTCCTATATAAAGCAAATAATGTAGAACATGCAGTAGATATCTTATCTAGAAATGAAAAATTAAACCGTTTCAAACACATTTTCCAAACTAAATCTGAATTTTAATGTCAGCCATTTAAAAAAACAGGATCCTCATGTTCGTCATTGTAACTTTTATGATTTGCAACTTCATAGATAGGCATCATGACAAAGAAAACATGGATTTGATAACAAAATATTAAAAAGTCACCTTTGCAAAGTATTTTGCTGGGTTTTCCGCACATCTTAAAATTGACAGAAGACCGAATTCAAACAATCCTGATGTCTCCTTCTTTATAGCCTGCACCACATAGTAATTAAACTTAGCTTTGCATTTTTCAAAATATCTGTGTACAATGATGCCAACACAACAAAGTACCTTCTCAAGAGAATGCCCATACATGCTACGGTAGGCTGAATCTATACCAGCTAGGTGTGCACTGCCTCTTCCAGTAAAAATGTTTATGAACATGTCCTCATCAGTTCCCAACCTCTTCTCTCCAGCTTTATATAGCATCTTTGCGTCATTCTCTGCCATCATTCTATCAAATTCAGGACCTTCATAACGTGGTAAGCTTGCATATGCTAGTAAAAGCTGCAGCAGTTTGATGATCACCCTTTTCAGTATTGCTCAGTTAAGCTCAATGTATTTCTCATAAGATATTGTATGTCACGAGTTAGACAAAGAAAAGAAGATACCTTCTTATGATCTCCTGAAGTATAACTTTCCAGGTCCTGCTCTAGGTACGAACCAAACTTTGCAAGGTAGATCTGTTTGAAGGTCATTATCTGCGTCGGTGTACGAGAACATATAACCTCAGTGACACCTCTGAGATCATTTGCAAGCAATGCTTTCCTCACAACAACGGCATCACGCGTCGCTGGATCTTGCATCCAAAGCAAAACTGCTTCCTGAATAGCATATAGGTTAGTTATTCATCCTTCTCAATGACAACTAGTGAATCCAAACTTATGGCATACCTCTGTATTGCCACTGAGCTCCTTCTTCAAACGCTGGAGAAGGTCTTCATGGTACATAGCTTTGTATTCGTGTTGAATAATCCCACGCTGTGTAGCATCACGGTGAGCAAGAATACCAATCACAGTAGAAGTGTCACAACCAAATCCTGGTAAAATAAGAATTCAACAAATAACCAACATTTGATTTAACACTATAATTTGTTTAAAATACTAGTATTACAAAAAAGTCCAAATTGTCTTCCTATACTATAGCTATTTTCCCCCTGATTCATTCTTTACTTTGTCCCTCTCGTGCACAACTAAATATTTCAATTTGTCCCGCTAATTTTTCACCATTTCCTTATGAATAATTTGCGAATTATAGCTTTAAACTTTTAACACTTTTACAAAAATACAGTCTCAATGTTTTTTTTTCGAATTACAGCTACTAACGTATAAAATCTATAGCGTTCAGGTCAAATCACATAATTCTGACCATTTTGATGGTCGGAATTTTAGGTTTTTAGTTGGAATTAAGTAATTTGGCCTAATATAATTTAATACTCCGATACTCTAGTGGCTGCAATTCAAAAAAAAATTACGGCTATAATTCAATTTAAAGCTGTAATTTGCGAATTATTCTTAACTTTTTTTTAATGTTTAACTCTTATTCTTTTAGTCACATTCACAAATTTATATTATTTTTCTCGTCTTAACCACTCGTCTCTATTCTCTACTTTTTTTTCAACTCAATTTTACTTTCTACTCTATTTCGCCCATTTTGCATTAGACAAACAAAGGGAATAATGAAGAAAAAGAGTTTAACCATCATAATCATTTTGATCACAGGAATATGGTTGGAGATCGTAATAAGGTATTTATACCAAATTAAAAACTATATAAATTTATTCAAAATATAAAATCACAACTTTTCATCACAAATATGCAACAATGTTTCGTGAAACACATATAAACAAATCAATTTCTAAACTTTCTTTCCAAATTTACCATATTAGGGTTATAAAATTTAACGAAATTTGGGGAA
Source organism: Amaranthus cruentus (assembly GCA_019425755.1). Lineage (NCBI taxonomy): Eukaryota > Viridiplantae > Streptophyta > Magnoliopsida > Caryophyllales > Amaranthaceae > Amaranthus > Amaranthus cruentus. The sequence continues at coordinate 8,988,186 of CM033450.1, forward strand.
AAAATTTATAAAAAAAATAAAAAGAAATAGAAAATGATGATAATGAAATTGAGCTAAAAAATGGAGTTAATATACCTTTGAAGGCTTTGTGAAGACAAACAACATCTTCACGAGGAGAAGACAAAGTTGGAGGAATACTAAGAGTCGACATTTTCGAATCACCAAGAATTTTCTCTCTCCTAAATTTCGATTAAAGGAATAAAATATCGTAGCGTAATCTCTATAGATCAATTAAAATATTAAATTAGGTAATCTGTTGTTCAGCTGTTCAAATAGTATTGTAGATGAGATACAAAACAAACCAAACAAAACACGTGTTGTAGATTTTCTTCAATAAATAATACTCCCTCCATTTCTTTCTAATCGTCCTAATTCATTTCAAAAAAAAAAATTATCCTATTTTCTTATTTCGCAATTTTATATCAATTGTCCTGTTTTTTTTTAATAATTTCTTACCTAAATACCTCATGTTTACACAAATAATGACCAAAATGTCTTCACTTTTACTACTTACAATACCCTATTTACCACCATTACTATTATGTAGTATTTGGAAACAAGTATTTTATTTCAAATTATGGATTCCAATTATGAAATCATAAATGAAAAATTTGAGAATCATAGGGTTTGGATAGTCATTCTCAAATTCTCAACTTTAACTATTTTAAAAACAATGGTTGAATTTGATCCAAATCTAAATTTGATAATTTTTGATTTGCCAAACAATAAATTTGAGTCAATTTCAAATTTCCAGATGAAATCATCGTTCCCAAACATGACATTAATTTAATCAATTAAAATATTTCAGTTAACACATTTTTGGTGGACCTCATTTCATTCTTTAACATCCGTGTCCAACCAAATGGAACAATTGAAAAGAATTAGAGAGAATATAATAATTCAATTTATTATTCCATCGTAGATTATAACAATACTTTCTAATCAATAATCGTGATTTGTAAATCACCATAAAAAATAAAAAATACAATAATTTAATAAAGGAAAAATTATCCACATTAATCCAACCTATTTTCAATTCTTTGCCAATAATCCCATCTTTCAAAAATTAAAAATTAATCCAATATTTACATTATTTTTTGTTCTGAATGGACCTTAATTTGCACTTACCGGATATAACCGGTCATACCCTTCCATTCCCTCCTCATTTCTCTCTCCTCCAATTCTGATTTCAAAATCAGAAACCCACAAAACCCACATTTCATCTCCCTTTTCAAAGCTCTCTCTTCCTCTTCAATGGAGTCTTCAACATTCTTCATGAAAAACACCTAAATCTTTCCTCTTTTAATTCTAAATCTATAATTTTTCGTTCGACAATTGCAACGAATTTGACCTGTTTTTGTGTCTTCTCACAGGTATTTTGTGCCCTAATTTTCGAAATTTTCATGGTATATGCATCCGAAATTTAGGTTAATTTTAGTCTTTGATTTTCAATTTTCAATTTAGTTTAATTTTGCCCTAGTTTAACAGGTTCTTTTTGTCAATGGTTAGAGAAATTTTTTCTCATTATTCATGCTTTCTTGAAATTTCTGAATTTTTATTTCTTTAAATTTTAATATTGATGCTTTCATCAAGGAATATGCTGCTTTGTATGCTTGTTAGTATATATATTTTGTTAATTTTCTGTTTTGATCGTGCGTTATCAACTTATTATGATTTTATTTGAATTTTCATGTCGATTGAGTGTTAATTAACTGTATGATTACATGTTCATTTTCCTCAGTATAAATTTACTAGCCAACACTAAAGAAAGTGCACTTTCTTATACATTATTTTGCTACTCACTATCTTCCTGCTGCTTCTTGCTTTCAATGAGATTTTTGATTTTGATGATGCATTTTGATGTTTTTCTTTTACATTTGGTTTGAATGAAAATTTTTACAGTTGATTTTGAGTGCTTGTATGAATTTTTTTGTATGAAATTTTCAAATTTTGTTTTGTTTGTATGTTTTAGGCTAGTAAATGAAGTGATGGTATAGGGTAATTTCAAAACAAATGGGGTGGGTTTGGAGTACGTGGGTGGTGAATTCAAAAGCTTACTTGTTGATAATGGAAGTATAGGGAGTATTTCAGAATGGATGAATTCTATACTCTCTTCCTCCCATTGAATTAGTAGCATAGAGAAAATGGGTGAGAATTAAGAAAGTGGTAATAAATGAAGAGAGAGAATGATTTGTGTGGATGAAATTAAAAGAGAGTTAAAATGTATGGATGATATTAAAAGAAAGTGGTGGGTCATAGTCCAAAAATAAAAATGCTGCAATTTAAGTGGGACGGACGAAAATAGAAAATGCTGCAAATTATAAGGGACGGAGGGAGTATTTTGTAAGCCATTTTGTAATTGGCTAAATGATCAAATCATTTTGTATTTAGCAAACTAGTGAACTAAAACTTGTAGCCTTAATCCTCCTTGGATGATATTTTATAATCCACGATGTTGATGGGATATGTATGTAAAGAAAATTACTATTAATGCATTGATGAAGTTTATAAGATTCGAAAATACTAGAAATTTCAATTTGCTTCTTGAAGGCTCCATTGGCAGCATACTTTAAGCAAAGGTTAGATTATTAATAAAAATTTCAATAGGTAGGATTATTGGTAAGTAATGGGAAATATGTTAGATTATTGTAAAGAAGACAAAAGATGAGAATAATCTGATATAGCAGGTCATAATCTGAAGGGTCCATTGGCAATAAATTGATAGCAAAGGTTGGATTATTAATAAAAATTTCAAAAGATGGAATTATTGGTAAGTAATGGAAAATAGGTTGGATTATTCCTAACACTTTTTCCTAAAATAAATAAAATTTAAAAAAGTAAATTAAAATCACAAAACTTTCAAAAACAAAAAAAATACTCAAAACTTTCACACAATTAAATCCTACCATGGTAATTCCATTGTCTTTAATACTATTACGAATTAGTCTGTAATTCAAATTGATTATCTCTTTTTTGGTCATATGTCTTTAATAGCATTGGAATGAATTATGAAGAAAATAAGATGATTGAACTTAGACAAGCACGTCCATCATGGTAAACATGAGATTTTTCAACCAAAATTGCACTAATTTTTTATGTCTATTACCACCATTTATTACTACCCACCAAACGGGTTATTAGAGTTATTGTCTCATTTTATTACCACCTACAATACACGTGTAGCAGATTAATATTATTTTAAAGAAAAATATGGATAATAGTTAGTATCGATAAAATTAAAAAATATTAAAATATATGAATGATTGAATGTAATTAAAAAAATGGTAAACCATTTTTTTAAAAAATAATATAAAATGAGATACCGTCTCTTTAAGAGACGTATTTCAAACTCAGCCCATTAAAGATTAATCTTATTTATCGTATTCTTAATGTCTACTATAATTATCTTTAATACTTATTTACCGTATTCTTAATGTCTAATTTAAAAATCATAAATAACTATTTACATCATTGTTAATGTATACTTATAATATTTTACAAAATATATACTAAACCCCCAATTAGAAATGGTCTCTCTCACAAAAATTTGTGATAAAATGACTCATACAATTCATAAATATATATAATAAAAAATTAATCCTAAATGGGAGGTGCCAAAGGAGTACTCCGTTGTCATGTAACTTTTGCTATTTGTCACCTATAATCTATGGTAAAAGGACAAAATAGTGATGACTTATAATTATGGTCAATAAAGGAGAAAAAGTGATCATCATTTGTATAAAAAAGAGAAAACAAATTAAGTATTTCCTCGCACCAAAAATTTAATATCTTGGTGGGTTCTACCTGCCCGCTAAGTTAAACGGGTGGGTAGCGACACAAAATAACACCCGCAGGTAAACTCGTCTGTCCTTTTATTTTAAAAATGTATAATTTATCTATTTTTAAAAAAATTGAGAAATTTTATTGATAAAATAAGTCCCTAAGAAGAGACCAATAACATTAAAGAAAACTGTAAGTTGTAAGGCGTCTTTTAAAAGGTAGTGGGCAAACCACTATGACCATAACTAAAGGAATGGTACAAAAAACGTTTAGACCAAAAAGATCATTCACCTAACGGTGAGTCATAATCGGACTCAACAAAGCACCTAAAAGCCCAAAACAAAAATGTCATACACCTTGTAAGAGTTACAAGACGACCCCCAAAAACACCTACCAAATAGAAACTAACCCTAAGGAGCCTTAATCTTAGAACTAGTACAAGATATGAATGTTAGCCATCAGAACTCTCTGAGTGTGCCCACCGCCGCCAGATTACCAATCGCCCCGCCTAACGACCAACCATAAGGAGATAATCCATCCACTTCACCAAATCATGACAACTATAAACAAGGGGACGGGTTTCATCAGCAGGCCCTCAACACGTGGTGGTGGTCAACACTACCTGATCCGCAAAACGAGGTGGTAGTCAACGACAAGGGTGAATAGAAACATCATTACAACCAATGATAACATGAAAGGCAAAGCTCAACACTTGAAGGCAAAGGAAGAAACCGTAAACGAGATTACCAAAACACTCAGATTAAATCAGGGAAGTGGCAGTCAATACTAATAGCCCATCACCAAAATTCGTGAGAAAACACCAAGACGCCGCCAACAACCATCGTTACCACCCAAGACCACATAGAAGCAAAGCTCAACACCAGAAGTCGAGAGGGATCAAATTCACGACTGAAATATTCTCAGCCCTTGAAAGACACCACCCACCAACATATTTGAAAACACTCGGTCCATGAAAATCACCACCCTTAAGCTACCAAAGCATCATCCCTCGAGACTTCTTGACATATAACTATAGCCTCCAAACCAAAACAACCCCAACTAAAGCCTATAGCCACCACCACATTTGCCCAAAACCGCAGCAAAACAAATCCTTCAAGTATGACCATAGCCAGTCAACACAATATTCATTTTCGACTAATTCTTAATTCATTTGCCCAATACCCTATCACTCTGCTTGTAACAGACTCGAAATTCCTAATCTTAATCGTTCGATTAATCATTTTCAACTAATTCTTAATTCATTCAATTTAATTTCTAATTCTTGATTATTAAGCTCTAATATCTAATTTCTAAAATCTTATATCCCAACTAATTATATATTAATTGATCTAATATCTTATTTAATTTCCAGTTCGATTTTCAAGTTCTTTAATTATTTAATTTTCTTTAAATTCTTAATACTTACTCGATTTCTTAAACTACTCCTAATATGAAACTTGTAAATTTTTATTATTTCTAAATGATTTTTTTAGCCCAAAGTTTTCAATAATTATCTTCTATTATCAAAATCATTTTATTAACTTTTGGTTTACGAAAAGTGTACGTTTAAAAATTCTTATTTTCTTAATTAATTTCGTTAACGATTATTTTGACGATTTTAACAAATTTATTAAAATTATTTTAAACTACAATTAGTATATTTCTATTAATAATTTTAATTAAGGTTTTAAGCTAGTTTATTTTTTTGGCAAATATAAGATTTTTTTCATTCACCAGAAAAACATAATACACCAAAGCCCGAAATAACTCAGTTTTTCTTATTTGCATCAGTGTGGAAAAGAAGCCCACCTTCTAGGAAGGGTTTCCCCGTCCCACTCTTCATGTGCATACGAGAAAAACAAGGCCTAAAACAAGCTGACATATACAAAAAGTCAGCAAAAGTCCAGCTTATATAATGATAGTTATACTCAGACAACGGAAAAAAAAAAACCAAAAAAACCAACCATGCGTGCAGATTAGTAGCTATATAGGCACAAAATTAGTAGTCAGCATGTGTAACATATAGCAGATCAGCATGGTCCCCGCATATCCAGTAGATCAGCCCCAATAGCAGGTCCCAAAGGTGCACCCACAGCAGCACTTTAATTCAAAAGCAAAATAACATGGACAATCCTATACCCTCATTAGAGATATTATACTCAAATGGTAAATCAATGCAGCTCATACCACATCAAGTAGCTGCTGTTCCAGTGCAAACAGCAACAAGCAGCAAGCAGCATAATCCCAACAGCAAGTAGCTGCACAGTAGCAATTCTTCATATACCACAGATCAGCAACAAAAGAACTAGCCCACAGTAGCAAATCTTTAAAAAAAACAGCAGCCCACTCAGCATAGATAGCATCATCAAGTTGCAAAGTCAACAGCTATTGATGGCAGATTGAGTATATTAGAAGCAGCAACCACTATCTCTCAAAGAGCAGCACCCAGACATCAGCACAGCAACATATGACAATAGCCAGCACTCCAAGTACAGTCATGAGCAGCAGCAAAACAGAAGAACGAGACAGCCCAAATGATTAGCAAGAATAGATCCAAACCAGCATCGACATTTTCAAATCGCACATGACATCCATAACATATCTCCCCAGCAACATATAACAGATCAACCAACAGAAGAAAGTAGGAATCAAGAACAATGCACAACATCATCTTACATCAGTAGCAACCAAAACCAACAGCCAAAGCAGCCCAGAAGTCTCACAAGGCATCCAAACACCTGGTCAACAGCTCATCATAACACTTCTCTCACAATAACACAACAACAATAGAGGCCAGAGTATATCAACAAATCATCAGGCAGCCATAATGCAATCATCATCATTAATTAAACAGCAGCACAGCAGGTAGCATCAAACATATATCACTCCATCAGAGACTATGGTAAATTCAATCAAAAGAGCATTCCAAACCAACACCAACAGCATACTAGGACACCGACTAACCACTTCTAGTCAACTCATATCATTCCACAAACAAGATTCAGATCAAAATTAGAAGCATAAAATAAAGACCAGAATATCTCAACGGACACTAAATGAGTCCAGCAGCTGCATCTATGAGGTTTAGAGCGAGACACCGCTGTCAGATGTCGGTCTGGATCCCTTTAAGAACATAGCTTGGAGGCCGAACAAAAGCATACCAAAACGCTTCGTTCCGGCATTGCCAGATACGATAAATAGTACATGCATAGATAACCGCTAGAATATGCTGTTGGACTTTGGAAAACCTTCATTTCCTAAAGTCCATATGGGTAATTGGTTTAAGACTGAAACCCAACCACAATCTAACCGCCGCCACACAACACCGACTAAAAGGGCATTCAAAAAACAAATGACGATGAGTCTCCGAAAACATGCTACATAAAGGGCACAAATCATCATTGACCACTCCCATATGATGAAGTTTATCTTTGGTTTTAAGTCCATCTTTAGCTACTAACCAACAGATAAACCTATGCTTAGGAATCGAGATCCTATTCCAGACTAGACCTCGCCATCGAACCGTACATCGAGTCTCCATTGAATAAGTAGAACCACAGACCCACTGGCCAAGAGTAGAAGCCACGGCACATAGTTTTAAGCTAGTTTTGCACCTAAAATAATAATAATGATTACTTAAATCTATTAGTCAAAACCTACTAATATTTTTTTTAGGAAAATTTGCTCAAAATAATTCCAACTATCATCCGTTGGCCAAAAATAATCTCAACTATCAATTATTTTTTAATAATCCCAACTATTCTCATAATTTGTTGAAAACATACACCCCTTTGTTACTGGGTGGAACAAGTAACTTTTCCACTTTTTTTTTTTGTACTTAACTGTTCAAAATTAACCCTTCCCCTTCATCTATTAGTCAAAAAAGAAAGAAAAAAGTGAAAGTTATCTGTTGTAGCCAGTTAAAAGGGAGGTGGGTATGTTTTCAACAAATTATGAGAATAGTTGGGATTATTAAAAAATAATTGAGAGTTGGGATTATTTTTAGCCAACGGGTGATAGTTAGGGTTATTTTTAGCAAATTTTCCTTTTTTTAATTACTTATTTACTTACATAAGTAAAGTAAGTTTGAAAAGATCTCAAACATGCTTACTTATCTACTTACATAAGTAAAGTAAGATATGGAGCCATGATTTTTTTTTTTTTTTTATCCAAATATTATAAGATCTTGTCTCATAATATCTTCTATATATATGAGTTATTTTCCTAACATTCTACCTTGCAACATTAAAACAAATTAACTCACCCAAATTATATCATTCTAGTTGCGTAGTATTAAGGAATTAAGTCATCCACTTTTCTTACATTTGCTCCTGATTTCACTTTATTATATCAATTACTTATTCTCTAATACTTCCTCCGTTCCGAAATACTCGCTACATTTCGTTTTTGTGCACTATTTATCGTTCAAGCTTATTTTACATATTACGACTAATGTGTAAGTAAATATATAGTCAAGTGGGATCTTATTTGAATTGTCTAATCGCATACTTTCATAATATTAAATTTTTATAATTTTTAGATAAGTGTAGTTTAAGATATTAATGATCAAAATTGTGCATTAGATTGCGTAAAAAAGTGAAATGTAGCAAGTATTATGAAACGGAGGAAATATTAATTAAGTTAAAGAAAATCAAGAAGGAGCTTAATATATATATTACGTTAATAGCTTGAATTATCATTTTTTTTGGAGCATAGTTGGGTATTCTTTTGGGTACTTGAAAGATCATCATTTTGGAGTGTGGAGTACTTAGCTAGTTTGGAGGATCATACTACTTAATTTCTTTGTTATTAGTATGGTATAACTTCTTGCCCTACTTTTTATGTGGAATTTTACATTATATTTACTTTATAATATGCAAAGTACGAAATATATTGAGTATGTTTATGTAGAAAGTTAGTTTATGAAAATTATGATTAAATTAAATTTAGTGTAGTTATGCTAAAAATATTTTTAGTATGTTAATTAATAATATTTGGACATGTTAGGAAGTTGGGTGAACCATTATATAATAGTGATAAGTACTATTTATGTTATACACTAGTGTTACTATGTTTATGAATTATGTAGAAATGTTATTATATTTAAAATAATTATAGTATATATATACTTCAAAAAAAATAATTATGGTAATATTATAGGTAATATTTTTATGTAAGCCCTTAAATTAGTTTATAAAGTTGTGTGTTTCATGAATATATATATATTTTTTTATTTAGTATGGTTATGCTAAGGATGTTGCCATTATACTTTATCTTTTATGTTAAAGCTTATAGTTATAGTTATATTAGATATTAAGTTATCGTGTAAAAGTTTTTATTAATTTAGTTTTTCTATTAGTTAAATAAAATTAGAATTGACTATGATAAATAAATTAAATTAAGTTGTTTTAAGTGAAAAAGGTCAACAAATACTCATAGGTCATTCGATCACTATCATATTAAAAAAAGGTGTTATTTATGAATTTAAATTATTACAAACTATTTTTATAATAATAATAAAAATAAAAAGTTAAAAAAAAAAATTTTTAAATAAAAAAAAAGACATTTTGAAAAAAATTTTGCAAGTTTATTTATAATAAAGTGTTTTCATAAATACATAAGATTTTATAACAAAAAGTAACTTTTGGGATATTAAATAGCCAGCTAGTATAAAATATATCTTTAGTTGACTACTTCACTAAAATTCATTTGAAATAATGTAAATGTATGTTTTTTATATATAAATTTGTTTTTTTTTACTTTTGTGTGAAATTTTGATTTTATGAAAATATTAAAAGAATAAAATTTTTACTTGTTGTATTACAAGAAGTATAGATTGATTTTTGTGAGCTTATAAAGTGTTACTTGTTTTATAACTGAAAATATTAATTTCGTAAAATAATAAGTTGTATTTGTTTTATAATTATAATATTGATTTTTGTGAACTTAATAAGTCTTACTTATTTTTCAACTTAGAATATTAATTTTTGGTGAATTTGCTGAAATTTGAAAATTTATCCTTAGAATATAGTTTTATTCGCTTTATAATTAAAATATTTATTTTTGTTAAAAGAATTAAAATATTTATTTGGTTTAAAGTTAGAAATGTTGATTTTCAAGAGAAATAAAAATTAGTAGCTATGTGTGAAAATATTAATCTAAAGATTATTAATAGAATATTAAGTTATTAGTGCAAATTTATTTAACAAATGAACTATTAAAAATAAAGTTTTAAATAAAGTTTAATGAGTAAAACTTTAGTATTGAACTTAGAATGGCATATAGGTAGAATATTATTAAATAAGGAAGTTAACATCTAAGTTGGTCAAAGTCAAAGTCAACTTGTAGTAGTAAAAATGTGATGTGTTTGTGTGAAATTATTTATGTATTGATTGAATGACCCTGATAGTAAGAAAATGTCGAACCATAGACCGGCATGTACAATCCCGGCGCCCGTGTTGGCCGGCACGTAAAATGCGGTGTTAGACAGGGGGTTAGCTACCTATCCTATAGAAGCTCGAGCATAAACATTGGCGGGGTGACGACCCCGCCACAGTTAGATATAGGGCTTTGGCCCTAATCTAGCCAGACTCTTACATATATCAGGTGTCATATTATTGTGCTTGTTGATCAATGATAAACTTGATTACTATTGATGCTATGAGGCATGATACGGTTATGAGTATTAACCAACTGAACTTGCTTAAGTATTAAGATTACCGAAATGTATAAGTGGCAGTAACGTACTTCTGCCAGGGTTGAGAATGGTATCTTAATGATTTAAAAGTGTGGAACAGTAAAAGAATATGGTAAAAGTATACAATAGTGTCAATTAATTATAAGTTCGTACTCTAATTATTATTTAGTAAATGTAGTGTATTTCCGTATTTTGAGCTGGATATGTAGTTATGCTCGGCGTTAAGCGTTGACCGATTCAATCGACTGTCATTCGTATTATGGATGGCAGCATGTTGCAGGATTTAGTTTCAGGTTCTGATCCAGGCCGCAGCTACAATTTATTTATGCTATCGAGGACTTCGCTGCAAATCTTTTTATATACTTTATGTTTTATGATTTTTACGTATTTAACTTTAATTATTTTGTATTTTTGAAACGAACGATATGTATTTTTAATTTTCTAATTTTTATGTAATACTTTTTTTATCGTTTCTAATAAACATTTTTTTTTAATTTTAAAGGTTTTTAGCAAATCGGCATTTTCACTTTTCCGCATTATTTTGCAAAAAATTTCATTAATATTAATTACCTATCGAATTTATCGCCCATGTTACACTGCTTGTCAATCTAGCCAAAAAACAACCAATATATACACCCAGAAAACCTCACCTCAATTTTTTTTTTTTTTATTTTATGATTGAAAATTTTATACTTTATTAATTGAATTTTATCTTTAAGTTTTTGTTTTCGTGTTCTTTAGGGTCTATTGTAATTATGATTTGCAATCTAGTCTTGACTTTCAGTACTTTGTATATTGTTGAAGTACAAATTTTTGACTATTTTTCTTAAGGTATCAACTTAACTTGGATAATGTGTTTGTATTGTTTTAAATGTTGTACATTGTATTTTTTAGTTATTATAATAATGATACTGTACGTAATCAATCATATTTCTAGGTCAACAATGTCATTTTTATGCATAAGTTATTTACTTAAAATATAATAACAAAGTACTCGTTTGCCTGCCGTGTTCGTTCGTTAAGAAAGAGGACGGGTAGTGGCAATGTAACTTCGGCCACTAAAGCAAGTGGGCTTTTAATATTTCAGGCCGTCGTATAGGCTTTTAAGGGTAAGTCTGATCCGCTACCCGCCCAAACTTGTTAATGAACACCTCTGCAACTCACATATTTCTTTATTATATCTCACGAAACAAACATTTATTTAACATAAACGTAACATATATGAGTTTCCGTTTTAGTAAATACTGACTAACAAAACTCAATGTAGACTTAAATCTAACATGTTGATCGATTAATTTCATTTAATTAAAAAATATTAATTTGGTTCAAATTTTTTATGTACATTGTAAGCCGAGAAAATGGAAGGCTTGAGAAGATTAATTTTTTTTAGATGTGGTACAAATATATCTATAACTATTACTAAAACAAAACATACTGACATCATCACTAATTAATATTGCTTACGTATCACAACCTCAACAAATTAGAAATCTATATATTTTATTTTAATTTTTCAATTATTTATAAAATCTTATCAATTTTATTTAATAAATGAGTATTTTTTATGTGTATTGTATATTTTAAGTTGGTTAAAAGATAATAAACTTTTATGAGGATTTTTTTATTTATACTAATGAAATTGGTTACTTAAATGCAATGCATAAGTCTAATATGATTTAGGCTGTGATTACCCTTATGCAAGTCACTTATATTTTTTATGACAAACAAATTTTTTTAAAAAATTTATAAAATAATTTTACATAAATATTTATGTTAAATCTATAACTAAATTTTCACAATCATCTACGCACAATGCAAAGTATGGTACAAATCAAACAATGTATGTAATATATACAACTATTCAGAGCGAAATGAGATACAACTATATATACAACTATTCAAAGCCAAATGAGATATACCTATAATGTAAAATTTATCTTAAAATTTTAATTTATTAAATGATATGTCAGTAAATTTATGGGATTATCTAGTTTAAACTAAGACAACACTTGATTTTTTATTTTTTCAATATATTATAATTTGATTTTATAAAATTTGAGTAAATTTTGTAAAAAAAATATGTGAACAAAGAGATAAATATGTCCTAATCAAGGATATGAGGTAATCATAAGAAACAATTACAGAAAATTGTATAGGAAATTGACAAACTAATATGATTGTATAAAATTCAAAGAGAAAAAAGGGAGATGATTCTCTTGTTATTTGTATTTTTTTGTACTTTTTTGTTTTTAGATTAATGAAAAAAAAATTTGTCCAAAAAAAATCATAAATTTTCTTATATTTATATTTATTTATTAATCTAGTATTTCTCATAAGTCAAAATCCAGTCAGTAGATGAAATAAAGGACAAGATACTTGTGTTGTATATAGCATGGGCGATGCTTCATGGGGGGCTAGGGAGGTGTAACCCCTTTGTTGAAAATGTAATCCTTTGTAAATTTGGCTTTAACCCCTTACGAATATGATATATATAGTTTAAAGAGAGTATAAATATAACAAAAATTATTATTGCTCAATGGTTGGACTAACACATTTGTAATCTAAGATTGATAGATGAAATCCTAATTTAAACTATTATTTTTATAGACGAATAGATTTATAGAGTATTATAATGTCATTATATTATCTTTCATAATTTTACATTCATCCTTTAAGTGTGTGTTTATATTTTTTCAATAATTTTTAATAATTTTTTAATACTATTTAGGCAAATATATGGATTCAAAAACACTTAATTTTTTTAAAAATAGGAAAGTTCCAACTCTATTTGTAAAATATAACTTTTTCAATGATTCAAGTTCATTTAGTTTATGATTTTAATATTTTTATAGCTTAACTAGTGTTTAATGGTTTGTGCGGGTCATTATTGTTTTCGGGTTAAGTGTTTTGGGTGGATTTGAAATCGGATATGTGTCCATAATGCTTTTACATAATTGTAAATTATTTTTCAAATTTGAGTCAAACCAAATTCGATTACAATGTCGTGTAACTTTCGGGTTATTATGTCAGTTTTGAACACCTCATATATAATGAAGAACTTTCTAATATATTGACAATTTGACCCCTAATTTAAAATCCCGACTTCTTGGTATAAAGCCGTGGAGGTGTCATATACTTGTGTTGCAAACCAATTATTACTAGATGGAATCATCAAATGAAAACGTTGTAATAGTAGGAGGTGGAATAGCAGGCCTCTCTCTTGCATTAGCTCTTCACAGGTACATACTAATCTTATCTACCCTTACTTACTACCTTTTCACACTAATTTAATAAATTAGCTTAATTTCTCGTATAAATGAACTGATAGAATTTAGAAAATGGGTCTGGACAATCCAAAAGAAGTAGTTCACTCATAAACCCAAAGAAGATTCACTACTAAAACCAATTGGTAATAGTAGGAGTTACTCCTTGAGTATATAAAGTGATACATACTCTTATCTTTCTCCGATGTGGGTCAATTCATATGTGGGCAACGTGAACAAAATATCTTAATCTAAAGACAATTAATTATAATTATAATGATGATTAATTAATTAATAAAATAAAATAATCAGATTGGGAATAAGAAGCCTGGTATTGGAATCATCGGAAAGTTTAAGAGTAACAGGTTCAGCATTTAATACATGGACTAATGGTTGGAGAGCACTTGATGCTCTTGGCGTTGCTGATTCGCTTCGATCGCAGCATTACCAGCTTTTCAGGTTCATTCTATAGCTGTTCTCACTTCTCATCTTGTTTTGGTTTAATTCAGGATAAGATGTCATCAAATAGTAACCTTATCCTTTAAGCTTTATTTCAACTTTTATTCTATTTTCACCGTCTATCTATACCTATAACTAAATCAAAACACTATTAATGTCATCGCTTTGTAAATTGTTTACGTGTCACCTTCTTAATAAAAATTTTTTCTCTAAAATTCAATAATAATGTCATTGTGTTTAGTACTAATACTAGATAGTGCCCGTGCGATGCACAGTTTTATTAAATTTTCCGACATAAATTACATTAATTTATATAAATTATTACAACTATTAATAACACATTTTAAAATCAAAATTAACACAAAAATATGTAAGATTATTTTATAAAAGTTTAAACGAAAAAATAGTTTTTGGCATGAAAAATATAATTGATCTACATAAAAATAGTTACAACCTGAATGATATTAGAACTAAGCATTACATGTAACCAATTGTATAAATAACAAAAAAATCCTAATAAAAGTATATTACTCCCTCCTATTCTACCCATTAGTCCCATTGATTTTTTTTTTCACTATTCACTTATAAATCTTAATTTGTTTTTTATTCTTAATCTAAAAGTTAAAACATAGTCATGTGGAATCTTGTTTGATTCGTCTCAATACAAAGAATATTAATATTTACTTTTTATAATTTTTACATAAAAACAATTAGAGATACTAAAGGTTAAAATGTTATTTCGGTAAGTGTTAAAAATCAAATAGGACTAATGGGTTGAATAGGAGGTAGTATGTTTTAACTATCTTAAAATATCCAATAAACTAAATAATACTCATTTAATAAACAAAATTAAAAAGATTTTATAAATAATTGAAACAAAAATAATATATATGATTTTCTAATACATTATATGATGTGAGCAATAAAGTCAAAAATAAAATATTAGTAATAAAAACAATGACATCATCATTGAATGTTGGAGGAAAAATTTTTAATGGGGTTATGACACCCAAGCATTTTTAAATAACGATGATGTCAGTAGTGTTTTGTTTTAGTAATAGTTATTATTATATATAGATAGATTTATATTTTTGACTTTTTTAATTTCTAATTATCTAGAATTATTACCAAAACAGAACACTACTAATGTCATCGCTTTTTAAAATTGTTTACGTGTTCCTTACTCAATAAAAATTTTCCCTCTAAAACTCAATAATAATGTCATTGTATTTATTACTAATATTTTTATTTTTGACTTTTTAATTTTTTAATTATTACTATAAAATTGTCAATTTTAAATTTGTTAAAGTATAGTGTAAAATGTTGAAATATAGTGTGAAAGGTAATTAATGGATTTATCTTAATGTGAATGCATTCAATGTAATTATGGGTAGAATTTGCCTATAAATATGGAACTTCACCATTGTAAAAACTACACCAATGAGTAAAAACATCATCATTTTATAACTTTACTCATTCTACTTCCTCTTTATCTCTCTAAGTTTTAACACGTTATCAGCACGAGCTCTACCCTTAAGAATCAAGAAGGTAATATTCTTAAAACCTAATTAAGTATTCTTTTCATCGGTACCCACAAATGGACCAACAATCAAATGGTATCAACATCGTCATCCAAGGTTTTTCTAACACATTTTTATATAATTGAGCATAATTCCATACCCTTCACTACAAACCCAGCAAGGACTGATTTAAATCAGCTCCGACATAATAATCCCAATAATACTAATGGTCCACCAGTACCACCAACTCGTAATTCACGTATACGACCAACTAATAATCCACTAGTTCCACCGACTAATATTCCACCAGTACAAGCAACAAATAACTCATCAACACAACCAACTAACCATGCTCCAACAACATAACTGAAAATAAACCCTCATCAAGTAATAAAAGAACTAAAGATGATGAGGGAGAAACAAATACTAAACGTAGCAAGACAAATAACCTATAAAATAATTTATTGGACAATACGTCACCTTTACGGATGACAAGAACACTTTATTGCTTTTGTTATTATTTTATTTCATACCGTCTATATGGCTGGTTAACTATTTTTTTTACCGCCTAAATGGACGGTTATTATTTATTTCTTTTGTTATCTTTTGTTATTATAAACCGCCTATATGGCTGGCTAATTGCTTTTCTTTCACCGCCTAAATTGATGGTTAGAATTATTTTTCTTTCTTGTATATTTATATGCATTTTTATTTCATTTGCATTTATATCTATGTGCATTTTTTTATTTACATTTTACTTTACGTATTTTTTAAAAGTATACATAAATAATACGGTGTATTGTACAATTTGGGATAACCCTCTATAAAACCGGATTACCCCCTTTTGTTTTTTACCATATACTCCTTATCATTTCAACTTTACTCTTTACATCAAAAACCTTAGTGTAGTTGCATCTACTACTGGAGAATACGTTTCCTCATAATCAATTCCTGGTCTTTGGGAAAATCCTTGTGCTACAAGTCGTGTCTTATATCTAACAACTTCATTTTTCTCATTCCTTTTTCTCACGAACACCCATTTATAACCGACTGGTTTTATACCCTTTGGGGTTTGGGTAATTTGTCCAAAAACTTCTCGTTTCTCAAGTGACTTTAATTCTGCTTGAATTGCATCTTTCCATTTTGGCCAATCATTCCTACGCCGACACTCTTGTAGCGTTCTTGGCTCTATGTCATTTTCATCAAGTGTTATTTCATTGGCCATTAAATAAGCAAATGCATCATTGATAATAACATTCTTTCGATTAAGTTGCATTTTAGTTGCATTTTAGTTGAAATGTAATTAATCGAAATTTCATTGTTATCTTTTATATTATTTTCTTTTTCTCTGAGATTTTCATCCTCATCTCCAAAACTTGCTTCTTTAGAATTCATTGAATAATATTGATAACATTTGCCATTTCATTCAACCTTTTGGATTTTCTTTGTTTCAAATCCTTTGAACCAAGTGGTCTTCCACGCTTTCGGCGTGTAATAGATTCTTTTTCAGTGGTCTTGTTATCAATGGGAATTTCAATTCGTGCCGGAACATTTGCCGCGGGAATATATGATTTTATCACTTGCTTTATTTCTACAAATGCATCAGGTAATCTGTTTGCAATATATTGGTTATGGACAATTTTTTTAACTTCTTGTTCAGAAGCATTTGTTTTTGGATCATATATTTTCAAATGCATTGCTTTCCATGTGAGATCTATTTCCTTTTTATTTGGGTCCACTTTCTCTCCCCCTAAGGATGGGAATATTGTTTCATCAAAATGACAATCTGCAAATCTAGATTAAATAAATCACCAGTCATTGGTTCTAAATATTTGATAATTGATGGGCATTCAAATCCAACATAAATTCTCATCCTTCTTTGTGGACCCATTTTTGTACGTTGTATTAGGAAAATATAATGTAAATACAAATTATAATCGGGAATTTGTATTGTCCCTTTGTTGATGACAAAATGAAAATTACAATAACAATGCTTAAGATTAAACTTGAAGATAAATTTGTAACGATAACCGTTACCCAGAAACTTGATACTTGTTGTAGGCGTGTGATCACTTTCCTTTTGTGATATTTCCCCCACAAAGGTACTTGGGTTGATGAAATGGAAATTCACAACGAGATACAAACAACACATTATACCCTTAGTACTTAAGGTATACCACTTAACAACTATGTGTTTAGAATTATAAGAAATGGAAGACTTAGACAGGAGTTAATTACTCTCTTGACAAAGCACAAGCAAATGAGAGAAAGGAGTACAAGAATTCAGAAAATTGGTGTCCGGAACTCCTTACCAAAGACCCCTATTTATACTACTAGAGTATACTCTAAGGGTCATGGCACAACAACCACTATAATGATCAAATTGATGATCATGCAATTCAATGCCATTAATCTTGGACATTCATGTGCATTATTCAGCATTATACTCTTTGTAACTCCAGAAATCAAGAGTATAATTAAAAGAATCCAAGGCATTAACTCAATAAAACGGGAAGAAAGACCAACGGTCATTTCCAGCACAAACAACCGAGTCGGCGGTCTGACCTTACCCAAGGAAAGCCGACTCGGCTTTTCCTTCTGGACAAAACCCAACTTTCCAGAAGCTAAAGCCGAGTCGGCTTCAGCTCCAAAAAGGGAATCGCCGAGTCGGCGTTTTAGGCTGACTTGGTTATTCCCTTTTTCGTTTTGTCCTATCTTTTTAATACCTTTCGGACCAAGTATATTAATACATATTGTCCCACTACTTTAGTAGTACTTAGTGATTATAAACGCAGGATTATTAGACACTAAATGTTCAACAATCCTCCCCCATTTTGGGTATAATAAACCTCTTAGTTACCAAAACTTATAATACATTTCATGCATCAACGCTAATATCCCTAAGGATTGAATTAACGCCTAGTACAACACACTTCACAAGTGATCGAGCCAGAATTGATTTCCATACGGAACTGAATCAAATGACCCTTCCAACCACTTGAAGATGAAGTACACATAAAACAAATAACACAAAATTATTAACCTGACACATTATAAGGCCGTGTCCGTATCTTATTCATAAGTTTATCATAGTCATTATGTCAATCTTGACTACTTGAAGCGGCCATACTTCAAACTTATATAGGTAGGTTCTCAATACGTATAAAACATATCCCCGTGACCTGGATATAACACCAAGAGCTCTTCAACCCTTGATCTTGAGAACTTTCAAAGACGACTACCTTCTTCATCATGTTCCAAAGCAACGATGGGTCATTAAACTTATTGCTTTACAAAAATCAAGAGGACTTTACCACATTGAATTCAGACACGATGTTACTCATGCGTGAATTGGGCTTTCCCAAATGATTTTATTGACATAAACCGATTTCAATTAAAGCTTGTTCAATCGAATCTCTACTCATGGCTTTCGTAAACGAATCCGCCACATTGAACTTAGTGTTCACATAGTCAAAAGTTATGACCCCGTTAATAATAAGTGCTTGCACTAGGCTATGCCTAAGAGCAATATGATGAGACTTACCATTATACACTTGACTATAAGCTCTACCCAAAGCCGTCATGCAATCCGCATGAATCGCCACCGGTGAGATTGGCTTAGGTAACAGAGGTATCTCAAACATGAGATTCCTCAACCACTCCGCTTCACTAGATGCTGAAGCAAGAGCTATAAACTCAGCTGACATAGTAGAATCAGCTATGCATGTTTGTTTCTTAGAGGACCATGAAACGACACCTCCCCCATAAACAAACACCCAACCACTTGTAGAAGAGTTATCCTTTTCGTTAGTGATCCAACTAGCATCGGAATAACCTTCTAAAATAGGAGGTTCATCGCTATATGCAATACCATAATCCTTGGTACGCAACAAGTATCTTAATACTCTTCTTATCGCCATCCAATGATGGGGACCCGGGTTGCTTGTAAATCTACTAAGTTTACCAACTGCAAAGGCTATGTCTTGCCTAGTACAGGTCATGGCATACATTAAAGATCCTATGACCTTTGAATACTCCAATTGAGAAATTGGTTGACCGGTATGTTTGGCAAATTTCATTCCAGGTTCCATTGGAGTAGAGACCGGTGCTTTATCAAGCATACTAAATCGTTTAAGTATCTTCTCAACATAGTGAGCTTGACTTAACTTAATACGATTACCTTGTCTCATGATCTTAATACCTAAGATCACATCAGCCTCCCCCATATCCTTCATCTGGAAGGATCTAGATAAAAAATCTTTTGTCTCTTGGACTTGTACTAAACTAGTACCAAAGATGAGCATGTCATCTACATATAGACAAATGATAACTCCATTACCATGGCCATCAAATTTGCTATAAACGCACTTATCGGCTTGATTCTATTTGAATCCAAAGGACAAAATTGTTTCATCAAATTTTTGATGCCATTGCTTAGGTGCTTGTTTAAGTCCATACAAGGATTTAACAAGATTACACACCTTTTGCTCATGTCCTTTCAAAACAAACCCTTCGGGTTGTTTCATATATACCTCCTCATCTAACTCCCCATACAGAAAGGCGGTTTTAACATCCATTTGATGTATTTCTAGATGATAGACCGTAGCTAAAGCTACCAATAACCGAATAGTGGTTATTCTTGCAACTGGTGCATATGTATCGAAATGATCGATTCCATGCTTTTGTCTAAAGCCTTGTGCCACTAAACGGGCCTTGAACTTGTCAATAGTACCATCAATCTTCATTTTCTTTCGAAAAATCCACTTGCAACCTATTGGTTTACAAGTAGGAGGAAGATCCACTAACACCCAAGTGTTATTACCCATGATGGATTGCATCTCATCATCAATAGCTTCTTTCCAAAAGGCGCTATCATGTGATGCCATGGCATCACTATAAGTTAATGGGTCACCTTTCACATTAAATAAATATGGAACACTAGAAGATACTTCATTTCTAGTACCTTCAACCAAGTATACTTGGAAGTCCGGGCCAAAGCTCTTAGCTTTCCGTTGTCTCTTACTCCTTTTGGGAATAGGATCAACTAATTCTCGTTCATCTAGTTGTTGATTTTCATCAACACCTAAAGGTGAACCTTGTTGATTATCATCAACATTGTCATTGGTACAATCTTGTAGATTTCTTTGTCTACTCAATGATTAAAATCTATTTTCATCAAAAATTGCATCTCTTGACTCTATGATCGAATGAATCGACATATAGTGATTTTGTTTTATAACATAGAACCTATAAGTTTTGCTATGAATAGCATAACCTATAAAAATGCTTTCAATTCCGCGCTCACCGAGCTTCTTTCTTTTGTTGCCGGGAAATCTTACAATAGCCCTACAACCCCAAACCTTAAGGTAGCTTAAGTTTGGTTTCTTTTTGTACCAAAGCTCATAAGGAGTCTCCTTATTCGTTCTTATTGGAGCTCGGTTAAGAATGTGACATGCCGTCAACATTGCTTCACCCCAAAATCCATCACTCAAACCCGAGTAGGATAACATGGAATTAACCATCTCTTGTAGAGTACGGTTTTTCCTCTCCGCCACACCATTTGATTGTGGTGCGTATCCGGCGGTTGTTTCATGTATAATGCCCATTGAATTAAAAAAGGTTGGATCATAATATTCACCTCCTTTATCGGTTCTTAACCTTTTAAGTTTACTTCCAATTTGTAACTCTACTTCATTTTTGTAAATCTTAAAGTGTTCAAGAGCCTCATCTTTTGTATGTAAAAGATATACATAAAAAAACTTGGAAAAATCATCAATAAAAGTTATGACATACTTTTTATTCCCAATGATGGTGTACTATGAAAGTCACAAAGATCACTATGAATTAATTCCAAAATTTCGGATTTTCGTTCAACACTTTTAAAAGGTGTCCTAGTGATCTTATTTAACATGCACGTTTTGCAATTTATAGACAATTTAACACACATAGGAATTAAATCATGCTTTGACATAAAGGAAATTTTATCAAAATTTACATGTCCTAATCTAACATGCCACAAATAATGCAAATCATCTTTATCATTTATATTTGAAATATTATAAATAAAGTTCTTATTTAAATCCAAAGACAATTTAAATAAACTATTACAAAGAAAAGAACGTCCTACAAACAAGTTATTTTTCGAGATAATACACCTATCGGCTTCAAATACTAATTTGTAGCCCAATCGATTCAAAATAGGACCCGAGACAAGATTTCTACTTATTTCGGGTGCATAATACCCATCCCTTAAAACTAAGAGATTCCCCGAAGTAAAACAATAGCTCAATTTGTCCTTTGCCTTGGACCATGATAGGTGCATTGTTTCCCATGAAGAGATGCTCCCCATCAACTACCTTGTGAAAAGATTTATACCATTTTGTAGAATTGCATACATGTCTCGATGCCCCCGAATCGATCCACCAAGACAAAGAATCATCCTGCATAGCACTAAAGTTAGTATTCATTGAAGAAAGATTCATAGAAGAATTTTCATTCAAAATTGCAAGATTACCTTAAGTGGATGGTCCTTTGCTTGTAGAAGCTTGACCACTCCCCTTTGCCTTCTTTTGCTTGTTCTTGAGAACAAAGCAATTTTTCCTTCGGTGTCCGGGCTTGCCACATTCCCAACACACTTTTTCGGTGTTAGAAACAACGGTCTTCCCCTTTGAAGAATCAACTCTCTTCCTTTTATCTCCGAAACGGGATGGTTTCCCTTCCGCAACCATGTTTATGGTTCCAATATTAGGATTCTTATCCTTTCGATTCTCATGAATCCGTATGCTAGACTCAACAACAATATGTTGCCCAAGATCGGAGAGTGTAATCTCCTCTCTTTTATGCTTTAAAGCATGTTTAACATCCCTCCATTAGGGAGGCAACTTGTCTAGGCCACGTTCACGTAGTAAGGAGGAACATCATCTTCTTTTGCCAACGTCGAAAATCGACACCGACAAACTTTTCCAACTTAGCAAAGTTAGAAGTAAAATCTTTCATGGTTGCCATCCTAAAGAAGAATATCACAAAAGATTATTAGGAAAATATAATGTAAATACAAATTACAATCGGGAATTTGTATTGTCCCTTTAATGATGACAAAATGAAAATTACAATAACAATGCTTAAGATTAAACTTGAAGATAAATTTGTAACGACAACCGTGATCCGGAAACTTGATACTTGTTGTAGGCGTACCACTTAACAACTATATTTAGAATTATAAGAAATGGAAGACTTAGACAAGAGTTAATTACTCTCTTGACAAAGCACAAGCAAATGAGAGAAAGGAGTACAAGAATTCAGAAAATTGGTGTCCGAAACTCCTTACCAAAGACCCCTATTTATACTACTAGAGTATACTCTAAGGGTCATGGCACAACAACCACTATAATGATCAAATTGATGATCATGCAATTCAATGCCATTAATCTTGGACATTCATGTGCATTATTCAGCATTATACTCTTTGTAACTCCAGAAATCAAGAGTATAATTAAAAGAATCCAAGGCATTAACTCAAGAAAACGGGAAGAAAGACCAACGGTCATTTCCAGCACAAACCCGAAGTCATGGCTCGACCTACCCAAGGAAAGCCAACCTTTTCCTTCCGACAAAACCACTTTCGTAGCTAAAGCCGAGCCGCTTTAGCTCCAAAAGGAATCCAGCCTGCGCTTTAGCCTGACTTGGTTATTCCCTTTTTGCTTTGTCCTATCTTTTAATACCTTCTACAAGTATATTAATACATATTGTCCCATACTTTAGTAGTACTTAGTCATTATAAACGCAGGATTATTAGACACTAAAGTTACACGTTGGTGTCAGACGATATCGCACATTCAAATATGTGTGATATATTTGTTTGACATTCACAATTGTGTGGTAGGAGACTTACATGTGACAATGCCTGAGAATTTAAGCCTTATTCGTTTAATAGTATGATCTGGAAATTGATTTCTCAATCGAATGATTTGAGCAAGTAATTTTGCAAATGCCACATTTCTAGTTGGTAGGAGACTTACATGTGACAATGCCTGAGAATTTACATCTCAAACTTTTAATGATTATTGTACGTCAATTGGAATTGACGTAGAACATCCAGTAGCTCAGGTTCATACTCAAAATGGTATGGGCGAATCATTGATTAAAATACTCCAATTAATAGCAAGACCATTATTAATGAAGTCAATATTGCCATCATCTGCGTGGGGCCATGCAATAATACATGCATCATCATTGATAAGATTGAGACGAAGTGCTTATCATAAATATTCACCACAACAATTGGTGAATGGTCAAGAACCAAATATATCACACCTGAAAGTATTTGGATGTGCAGTATACGTCCCTATTGCACCACCCCAACGTACAAAAATGGGTCCACAAAGAAGGATGGGAATTTATCTTGGATTTGAATGCCCATCAATTATCAAATATTTAGAACCAATGACTAGTGGTTTATTTAATGCTAGATTTGCAGATTGTCATTTTGATGAGACAATATTCCCATCCATATGGGGAGAGAAAGTGGACCCAAATAAAAAGGAAATAGATCTCACATGGAATGTAATGCATTTGAAAATATATGATCCAAAAACAAATTCTTCTGAACAAGAAGTTAGAAAAATTGTCCATAACCAATATA
The DNA here is from genome assembly GCA_019425755.1 of Amaranthus cruentus. Lineage (NCBI taxonomy): Eukaryota > Viridiplantae > Streptophyta > Magnoliopsida > Caryophyllales > Amaranthaceae > Amaranthus > Amaranthus cruentus. The sequence goes on from CM033450.1 coordinate 9,012,546, forward strand.
TTGCAGACAGATTACCTGATGCATTTGTAGAAACAAAGCAAGTGACAAAATCATATATTCCAGCGGCAAATGTTCCGGCACGAATTGAAATTCCCATTGATAACAAGGCCACTGAAAATGAATCTATTACACGCCGGAAGCGTGGAAGGTCACTTGATTCAAAGGATTTGAAACAAAGAAAATCCAGAAGGTTGAATGAAATGGCAAATGTTATCAATATTAACTTAAATGAATTTAAAAAGAATGTTATTATCAATGATGCATTTGCTTATTCAATGGCCAATGAAATAACACTTGATGAAAATGACATAGAGCCAAGAACGCTACAAGAGTGTCGGCGTAGGAATGATTGGCCAAAATGGAAAGATGCAATTCAAGCAGAATTAAAATCACTTGAAAAACCGAAGTTTTGACAAATTACCAAAACCCCAAAGGGTATAAAACCATTCGCTTATAAATGGGTGTTCGTGAGAAAAGGAACGAGAAAATAAAGTTGTTAGATATAAGGCACACTTGTAGCACAAGGTTTTTCCACGCACTGTGAATTGATTATGAGGAAACGTATGAGAAAAAGAAAGAGAAAAAGGTCATTTAAAGTCCCTGAAGGACTTCAATTACCAGAAAACCACAAACCACGAGAAATGTTTTCCATAAAGCTAAAAAGGTCACTTTATGGCCTAAAACAATCTGAAAGAATGTGGTACAACCGTCTTAGTGAATATCTCCTGAAAGAAGGATTTAAAAATGATCAAATTAGTCCTTGTGTATTCATTAAACGGACTCAATCAGGATTTTCTATAATCGCAGTTTATGTTGATGATTTAAACATCATTGGAACCATTAAAGAGCTTGAAGAAACTGCAAAATACCTGATGAAAGAATTTGAAATGAAAGATCTAGGGAAAACGAATTTTTACCTTGGATTACAAATAGAGCACTTAAGGGGTGGAATCTTTGTACACCAATCCAACTATACTGAAAAGATTCTAAAAAGATTTCATATGGACAAAGCTCATCCGTTGAGCTCCCCAATGATAGTGCGATCGTTAAAAACAAAAGATGATCCATTCCGACCTTGTGAAGAAGGCGAGGAAATTCTTGGCCCTGAAGTGCCATATTCAAGCGCAATTGGAGCTTTGATGTATCTAGCTAATAATACAAGATCTGATATTACTTTCGCTGTTAATTTATTAGCTAGGTATAGCAATTCACCAACTAAGAGACATTGGGACGGGATAAAACATTTGTTGCGCTATCTTCGAGGAACTAAAGATCTTGGATTATTTTATCGATCAAAGCAAGATGCTACACTTGTTGGATATGCAGATGCTGGATACTTATCAGATCCTCATAAGGCTAAATCACAAAATGGATTTGTATCTACATATGGAGGTACCGCCATATCTTGGAGATCCACAAAACAGACATTGACAGCTACATCATCAAACCATGCAGAATTGATCGCTCTTTATGAAACAATTACAGAATGCGTTTGGTTGAGGTCAGTAATTGGTCATATTCAAGAAGAATGTGGGATAAACTCGATAATAAATTCTCCAACTATAATTTTTGAAGACAATACCGGTTGTATTGAACAAGTTAGTGAAGGCTTCATAAAAGGGGATAGAACCAAGCACATAGCACCAAAACTATTCTTCGCACTTGACCTGCAGAAGTATAAAATAGTACAAGTCAAACAAATTCAATCAAGCGAAAATCTTGCAGATTTGTTCACAAAGTCTCTTCCATCAAAGAAGTTCGAACAACTTGTACGTAAAATTGGGATGTGTCATCTATTAGATATTTGTTGAACTGAGGGGGAGAATCATACTCACTGCACTCTTTTTTCCTTCGTTCAGGTTTTTATCCCATTGGGTTTTTCCTTACAAGGTTTTTAATGAGGCAGTATTCAATAAAAATATTGTAATAATATTTAACTCTTTTTGATAATTAGAATGCATTCAAGGGGGAGGGTTAAAGTATAGTGTAAAATGTTGAAATATAGTGTGAAAGGTAATTAATGGATTTACCTTAATGTGAATGCATTCAATGTAATTATGGGTAGAATTTGCCTATAAATATGGAACTTTACCATTGTAAAAACTACACCAATGAGTAAAAGCATCATCATCTTCTAACTTTACTCATTCTACTTCCTCTTTATCTCTCTAAGTTTTAACAAAATTGATTTTTTTTACGTTTTAGGTCATATCATTTTATATATTAAAAAATCATATATATTTTATTTTATTATCTTTTAATTATTTATAAAATCTTTATATTGTTAAAACAAAAGCCATAGATTTTTAAATTTTTTTGTTCAAATAAATATGTCAACAAATTTTATAAAACCGTAGATCCACATGCAGGCATTATCTAGTTAATAAATAGGTTAAAAGCTAACTAAACCATTTCACACCATTTAACAAAAATAACTACATATTTGGAAAATAAATAGACTTCTGCTTTTATTATGTACAAAATAATAACATCTATGATCTATTGGATTATTAAATAAGTACTCCCTCCGTTCCTTTTTGATGTTCCTATTTGGGTTTTTCACCAAGATTAAGAAAAATGGAATCTTTGGTGCTAGTGGGTATTATTTTAATTATATAGTAGTGGGAAATAATAATTGTATTGGAAGTATGAGAGAAAAAATAATTAAATAATAGTGTAATGTAATGATTGTATTGGAAGTATGAGAGAGAAAATAATTAAATAGTAGTGTGAAGTAAGGAAAGTGGGGATTTAAGGGGTAAAAGTGGGATGAAAACTTTCCTAAAATGGAAAGTATTCTAAAGTGGAAAAACTTATGGAACTACCCGTTTTAGTAAGGTGGAAAAACAAAAAGCAACGGAGGGAGTAGTATTTATTTATAAGTGTTTGGTCTTATGGACTCAATTTATGTACATGTTATTGTAAATTTGTACAAAATGGCACATTGATTATATCTTATTGTTTCATTTGTTTTTTTTAATATAACACTATTCATTGTTTGCTCTTATATCGTATTTTACTCTTAATCAATAAGTTAAGAGTTAAAATATAGTCAAGTGGAATCTTGTTCCATTAATTTTTATATACACTCTAGGAGTATTAACATCAACATTTTATGATTTTTGATTAAAGATAATTTGAGATATTTATGGTTGAATATGTGCATTGGCAAATGTGTAAAAACTCAATGAGATATTGGGGGTGTTTGGCAATTGACTGTTGGCGGTTGGCAATTTGCTTTTTTAGTTGACTTGTTTGACTAGCTGGAAATATTGGTTGTTTTTGTTGGCTTTTAAGCTAATTTAAAAAGCTAGCTGTTTGTGGAGATTTTTGGTAAATTCGAATATTGACTGTTGGTTGTTTATTAGAGGAAAAGTGGGCCAACAAGCCAACCCAAAAAGTTAGCTGGATTAGCTTTTTCATTTTGGCTTAAAAACCATCTTTTCAGCTGCTTTAAAAGCCATTTACCAAATTTTGGCTGTTTAACCAACCAACAAGCCAAAACCCAATTGCCAAACACCCCCAATAATAGTCGAATAGGATGGAGCATATATTTTGTGCCCAAAAGTTTAGAATTAATTGCTAAATCTATATTGGTTCAGGCACATTGTAACATCTACAACATCAGGAGTTGTAACAGCAAAAGTTTCATAGTAAGAACAAATTTATCCGATTAATTTTCATTCTGTTTTTTATTGGATCATGAGAAACTTCAAATTAATGAATGTTGTATTGACAGTGGAGAACATGAAGTAAGATGTGTTAAAAGAAGAGTTTTATTAGAAACACTTGCAAATGAGTTGCCAAGCAATACAATAAGGTTCTCTACCAAGGTTGTTAGCATTCAAACATCAGGCTTTTTAAAGGTGGTTCATCTTGCTGATGGTTCCACCCTTATGGCCAAGGTATATATATATGCAAGGCTATCTCGGTTATTAAAACGTAATTAAGACGTCTCCTTTTATTTTATTTTTTATTGTTGATATTTTTGTTAATTCATAAAACGCGCGAATAGCTTAGAGGAGTATTACTTAAAAAATAATGTAAAATATATCTAAAATTAATTCAAGTTCATATCAACCTTATACCTAAAAACTGTATAATTTTTAGATTCTAAAAAATTTGGAGTATGTTATAACCTGCCGAATCCACAACAATGGATTTATGTGTATATGAAAAAAAATCCCTTCAAAAATGTAAAACTGTGTTTTACTAGTTTGACAAAACTTCTTGTTACGTTAAAGGAGATTTTTATTAGTCGTCTTATATATCTTGGTTAGAGAATAAGTATCATTATTTTATTTTAGGTGATTAATTCGATTTTTACAGTTTCTTTACCACGAGGTACCATATAATCATGGAAAAATATATACGTAGAATCTAACAAATGGATGGTTTTGTATGGAAGGTGTTGATTGGGTGTGAAGGAGTAAACTCAATTGTGGCAAGATGGCTAGGTTTTAATAAGCCATCATATACCATGAGATTTGGCATCAGGGGTTTTGTTCAATTTAAGGAAAATCATGGCTTGAATCAAGAATTTTTGCAGTTCAATGGACATGGTTATCGATATGGGATCGTTCCTTGTGATGCTACAAACATATACTGGTTTTTCAGTTTCTCTCCTTCTAACCAAGGTATTTAGTTATAAACAACTTCTAAGTTTACTCAATTTCAAATAAACAGCCGTAAACTTTGTTTTTTACCGACTATAGCCTCCAACTTAACAAACATGACATCGAGACAGCCAAAACAAAGGTAAAAAAATGGGGTTAAAATGGGGTGTTTTGGTTGTCTCGATGTCATGTTTGTTAAGTTGGAGGCTGTAGTTGGTAAAAAACAAAGTTTGCGGCTGTTTATTTGAAATTGAGTAAGCTTAGAGGCTGTAGTTGGTAAATGATCCTAATATCAACTATTAAAAGTTCTATTGAATAGCGTAAATTTAATAAACTATTAATCAAAGACAAACTTTGGACTGACCCATGTAGAGTTAGTGTATTAAAGTGATCACTTATAATTTTAAGGTGATTAATAAAAAAAATAAACTAATTATATAGACCTGTTTTATGGTGAGACGATCTCATACTAGAGGAGATATTTAAAAATCAATCAAAAATTTTATTTTATGAATTTCGAAGTAGACCTAGGGGATGGGAAAGTTTAGAGCGAATAGAACTCAAGACTGAAAACGATAATTTTCAAACTGAGATAAGATTCAATTCCCTAAAAACAAAGAAGGCCATAATATAACATTTATGAGTATTTTCCTTTGGTAATATATCATTTTCTATCAATTTGTTATTAACTATGTTATCCACAAAATAATAATAGAAGAAGAGCTATTACAAAATCCCATGAAGATAAAGGAATTTGTGCTAAAGAATTTGGGACAAGTACAAGACCATATAAAGACTATTTTTGAGGAGACTAAAGTGGAAGACATTATATGCTCTCATTTAAGGTATAGACCTCCATGGGAGTATCTATGGGGTAAAATAAACAAAGAAAATGTTTGTGTTGCGGGTGATGCACTCCACCCTATGACTCCAGACACCGGTCAAGGTGCGTGTTCCGCTTTGGAAGACGCCATAATTCTTGGAAGATGCCTCGGTGAAGTATTTTCACCGAGGAGTTCCAAGAAGCAGGACAAAACGGAAGCAGAGGAGCACAAGAGAATCGAGACAAGTTTGAAAAAATATGGTAAAGATAGAAAATGGAGAGCCATTGATCTTGTTACTACAGCTTACTTCGTGGGGTTTATTCAGCAAAGTGATGGCAAGGTGATATCCTTGATCAGGGACAAAGTTATGGCTCCATTTTTAGCCAAATTGCGGTTGAAGGCTGCTCAATTTGATTGTGGATCACTTTGGAGTTAGTCATATAAAAGTGTTACGTACCCATTGTATGAACTTTTTTTTATTTAAGCTTAACGTTAAACTATTTTGGAAAATAAGCTTTCACTAAAAACGCTGTTCTGTTAAAGACAGCGTTTTGATACCCTATTGGGTTTAGATCAACAAGAGAAAAAAACGCTGTACCGATAAGCGTTTACACTAAATTGAAAACGCAGCGTTTTAGCCGATTTTGAAATTTTCATAAAAACGCTGTTTCTCATAGATTTTCTACTCGGTTATGACTTGTGATGCATTTTGCCTAACTTAAGTCCTCATCATACATATATGGGTCCCACTCTTTTTTATTACTACCTCCTATTCAACCCATTAGTCCCATTTTGTTTTTCACACTTGCCGAGACAACATTTTAACCCTTAATATCTCTAATTATTTTTAATTAAAAATTATAAAAAATAGATATTAATAATCTTTATATTAAGACGAATCAAACAAGATCTCACATGACTATATTTTAACTTATAGATTAAGAATAAAACACAAATTAAGAGTGATAAGTGAATAGTGAAAAAAAATCAATGCGACTAATGGGACTAATGGGTAGAACAGGAGGGAGTATTTTATTAGGAGTTGGTTTCAAACTCTAAAACCCATTTTGTTAGGAGCTGGTTTCAAAATCTAAAACCCATTTTTTTAGGAGTTGGTATAAAATGAAGATGAGTAATCTTGTTGTAGGCTTAGGATTTGTAGAAGAACAGAGCAAAGGCGTGTGTAGGGCAGTAAAAAAAATTGACCCGACCTGTAATATCGTCCGAAATCAACCTGTATTCGACTCGTTGGTTGACCCGAGGTGCAGTAACCTGTAACCGATCGAAACTCGACCTGATGTAGACCCGTAATCCGACATGTACCCGATTGTTTTAGACCGATAATCGATCGGTACATGACTCAAGAACAACCGACACCCGAAATTGACCCGACAATGTGGTTAACCGAACTCGATTTGCACCCGACCTGTTACAACTCGAACCCGTCTTTAACCCGATAGGTACTCGACGTAATCCCACCCAAAATGACCCATAATTAACACTCGAGATTAACCGACAATGTGATTAAGTGATATAATTTGATTTAACCGTATCAAATTTATTTTAGTTAATAATAAGTTTGATTGAGTTGAATCAAGTTTAGTTTATCTAAAATTAAACAATAAATGGAGGCCCACAATCAAATCTTATCGACTTTATCTTACGCTAAACCAAATTTGTCTATTAACCGACAACTTAATTAATCGACTACAACTCTCCATTCTCCCATCACAAACGATTTCAACATAAATTAATTGTATAATAACCATAAATTTCGTTCGACATAAAACTCAATTAATTGGATTTTAATCGACCCGATCCTAAGAATAACTAAGTGCACAACTCAAAAATGATATAATCGATCCGAAGTCAACCCGAACAAAAATAATTCGAATTAACATTAACCTAAAACCAAAATGACCCGACCCATAGTCTAATCGAACTCGATTCGACTTGCAGCATAACCGATTTGGATTCAAATTGTATTAACCGAACCTGATACAAATACAAACCGAAATGGATATGACCCGAAACCGAAACCGACCCAGTGTGGTATTGACCCAATACAAATCCATACTCGATTGGACCCGTAACCGAATCGACCAGATTCAAAGCGCTAAAGCACCTGAAAAAATCCAAACCCAAGAATATTCCAACCCGGAGAAATCCGACCCAAAACCCGACCGAGTAACCGAATTTACAACGCTAGGCATGAGTAATCCCATTATCCATTTCTGCACTATGATCTTAAGTTCTTAACCACCATACCCATTTACGGTCCGTTTGGTAGGTGGTATTAAATGGTGGTAATGGGAATGAATTATAGTGTAAACTTTCATCAAAAGTTTCATATCATTCCCATGGTAATGAAATTTTGATCACAAAAAAGTTTTTTTGTATACAAATTTCCATTACCACCTAATACCACCTCTCCCAATGGTAATGCATTGGAATGAATTTTATGAAGAAAATGAGATTATTAAAGTTGGAAAAACATGGACATCAAAATAGCTAAGAGATTTTCAACCAAATTTACACTAGATTTTCCATTACCATTAACATCGTTTATTACCACCTACCAAACGGACCGTAATTAATGTAACAAAACAGGATTCACAATTTTATGAACACTAAAGAACAATTAGTTCAAACAAAGCACTCATGCAAATAATCAGAAATGGAATTGAGATGGCTGCATTGGTGTTGGTGCGAAATACTAAGCATGAATATGTAGGAATTAGGATACTAGATAAATCATGGCTGCATTTTTAGTCGCTGATATAAGAAAATCGCTGCCCAGAGCAGCGTTTTCTTCTTACTATAATTGCCCAGCTAATTGAAAATAAAATAAAAAAACGCTGTTTTTAACAACGATTTTTCCTTCAGCTAATTAAAATCCAGTTTTCAGCCCATTAGGGCTCAAAAACGCTGCCTTTATTAGCGTTTTTCTTTGAAATATATTTTTACAAATAGTTTGGAGTGGAACTTATTTTTCCAAATACTTTAAAATTTAAGTTTAAAAACAAAAAAAGTTCCCATTGTATTTTATTCCGGGAAAATTGTCAATGATATTCACATTAGCTTGATTCGCTGATAATAAATCTATCTATTAAGGAACTAACTCAACTAAAAATTTAACCTGATAGTTAAGGCCCCATGATATGCTATATACAGATGTATTCTAATAGATAGTATGAATGTATGATTAAGAATTAAAATCATACAATTAACTATAAGGATTTTTTTTGTTGGATAAATGGACCTTTAAAGGCTAATCCTCATAGTCACCATTGAAGCTTTAATTGTGTGTCATTATTCTTTAATCCATTTATAATTATTCTTATTCATGGAGTGATTTTAATCATATAAAAGTGCTTTTAACCTCTTTGACTATGGTTTATGAGGGTGGAAATATAGTTGTTGGGATTAACCTATAAATAGGTCTTTCTTATTCTTTTGGATGGACACACTTTTGAGTTTTATATTCTCTTCATCTTCTATTCACTTGTGCAAGAGTGGTATTTGCTCCACACCTTTAGTAGTGGGTGGATATTGCTATTGGCGGGTGTGTTAACCTTGGAAAAGTCCCGTCTTTTTACACTTGGGATAGTCGGGAAATAACTTTCTTAATGTCACGACAAGTTCGTGTCACACCATACCTATCTATATTAAAATACATGTTAAACACAACTCTAAACACATTTCTTATATATAAATGTTATACATATTACTATCACTAATGTGTGTTGATGGTAATAGGCATAACAAGACTTTGTGATGACCTTGAAAAGGCCTATATTTTCAACAATTTAAGAAAGTTATTATATTTCTTCTACGACTTTGTAAATAGTACCAGTTATATGTAATGTGTAAATAAGAAAAAAAAAAAAAGAAATTGATTTTGCAGAGGATGAAGAAGACTTTGGAGATTGGCGAGTGGACTTTGCTAAGGGAATTAATATGTTGTCCAAAGGAATGAATTAATGATGCGAGTATTGACGCTTTTTATGAACGGCGCATCATTGACACTTATTATATTATTATTTGGTTATGAGATTATATTTAAGTGATGGTATAGAAGGTAAGTCCTAAACTTATACAAATTTATAAGTTATTTGAATAATATTAATTTGCTATTAATTTACGTTTTATTATGGGTATTGATCTTGGTGAATGTCATCACAAGTAATTTTGTATTTTCATGAGCAGTGTCCAGGGTCTTAACTAGGGGCACCAATATATAAAAGAAATTTTACAAAAAGTTTGGCATAGTTTTGTTTGTAAAATCAACAATTAATTTTTTTTCATTCCGCCAAAGTGACATGTACAAGCACAATAATTTTAAGGTAAGACAATATAAATATAAAAGCACTCAATATACACCCGCATTGGAGTTCAAAGATCTAAAATTACAGCAGAACCACATATAAAGTTTGACGAACATGGTGGAAAATCCATATTCATCTAAAAAGTAGAGCAAAATTTTTAAAAAAAATATGAAAGTTACAACATTTATTCTCGTGACCTAGTGGAAACTCTATAAAAATTATTTAGTGGGATTATAAATAAAAAATTAATAACATTAGTTAGTAAAATTCATAACAAAAATATAGCAAATAAGTAGCATTAATTAATTAAATTCATAACAAAAAGGGAAGAAATCACTGCAAAGGTAGTACAAGTAAGGGTAAAATTATAAATACGACATACTTTAGAAGGAAACATAGCAAAATAAATCAATTGACTTAATAAAAAAAATATGACAAAATAAATGAAGGAGAATAAATTACTAAAAATAGAGGAGTTATACATCAAAAAAAAAATCAAAACAAAAGAAGGATGTTCTAGTAAAGCTAGGTAAGGTTGTTTAAGAGTAGTACTAATTACCTACAAATTCAATCATAGATTTAAAGAGCTTGTTACTGATGATTTGGTATAGGTCTTTCTGCACCCTGGTACACCTAATTTAGAGTTTCATCTAATGAGAGTAACAAAAATATGGGGTAATAGAGAGAGAATATTACATATTGAGTACTTAAATGAAAGAAATACATCAAATGGTTGGCAATAGGGGCACATTTTCCAAACAAATTTGGACATCTGGTAGCTAGCTTTAGACTTGGAAATTTTTTCCTCAAAATTGCCTAGGGGCACATGCCACCCCTGGCCCCTAGGTAAGTCCACCACTGTTCTTGAGTTTTCTTTACATGTTATTTATTAAGCGGACATGTTTTATTTTGCAATTTATTTATATTATGAGTAACTGATATTAATTCATATTCTTGTGTGTCACCAAGTAATTTGTATTTTATGTTCATGATTAAGTGTGTCACCAAATAAGTGGTTTGGATAGTAAGATCATGTTACCAATGCATATTAAAAGTGCTTGTTAAAAAAAATGATTATATCATGCATAATTATTGGTAATATTAGGGATGGCAATTCAGTCCGAATCCGACCCTAGTCCAACTCGATCCGAGGAAAATAATCCGATTCGAGTTCGAGGAAAAAGGCATCCAACTCCGACTCCGACTTTACGATCTGAGTCTGAGTTAGAGACGGATCGGAGTTGGACCGTATTAAATATCCGAGACTCCGACCCGACTCCGACCCTGAAGGACATCCGACTTTGAATTTGACTTTTACACTAATATTTTGTTTTCTTTAAAACGCTAGATGTGAATAATTCAAGCTCTCTCTTACACTAATTGTAATTTTCGATTTTGAAAAAGTACTTGGTATTTTTATTTAGATTAATGAATCAAGATAAGACAAATGAAATCAAGAGAAATAAAATACGCCAAATCAAAATACGAGAAAATTTTGTTAAAAGTGCATGTTAAAAAAATGATTATATCATGCCTAATTATTGGTAATATTAGGAATGGCAATTCAGTCCGAATCCCTAATATTACTATCCCTAATATTAGGGATAGTAAGATCATGTTACATATGCATATTAAAAGTGCATGTTAAAAAAATGATTATATCATGCCTAATTATTGGTAATAATAATATGTTTAACATGCTGTTAGTACATGACTATTTACTATAACTCTTTTTTAATTATGTTTATATGAGACTTATGTGTCATGGAGTTATGTGAGTTAAATATAGTCATTATTTTTGAGTTTAAATTAACTTTTATACCAGTAAGATGGACTAGTCAAATTGTACTCTTATGTATATTATTATTCCTTTTAATTTTGTAACTAATATGTAGGCATTTGATGTCATTTAAAATTAGTCAAAAGATGATTATGCTAGTAAAGTTTTATTTTGAATATGATTTACTACTACTTGATCATGTATTTGGAAAAGAGTAATGGCATTTTATTAATATGACCGTTATTATGACTAATTTTATGATGTGTGTTAAAATTTACTTTTAAGAGGGTAAATTGGATCATCTATTATGAGGGTCATGATAGTTTTATTACATGTACTCTTTGATGATTAATTACATGTTAGATAATTATGAGTGTTAATTAGCTCATAACGGCTATATTATAACGGCTAGTTTTTTATGGCTAATTAAAATTGAGTTTAAATCATGTTTTTATGGTGTAAGAGTTAAATGTTGTTTTTAATTCTTAATGAGGAGGATTATTTCATGGCCAAATAAAGTTGCTAATTTTTAAGTCATCTTGTTATCTAAAGGATAAGTAAGTATATTGTTGTAAATTGCAAGCCTTAAAGTGGTAGTTTGTTAATTCTTAATTAGCTCCTTTAACTTATGATGATATATATGATCATGAATATGAGTAGTAGCGTCTCATTAAAATTGCATGACTATTTTGAGACATAAATGTTGATTTATTTCTCCTAACAACAAGCGTTAAAATTTCATATTTTTAGTGGATTGTTAAGAAAATTGTTGTTATTGGAAGATAGTTATAAATTGACTAAGTGGTATGATTTTTATGACTTATGAGTGAACTTTGACTTATGAGATGTCTTATATGTTGTGTATGTGCGGGTTGTAATTTGTATTATTTACTAATTGGGTAAATTTACAATGATTTTTGAAAATATGTTCACATACTAATTATATAGATCAAAGTACCACATGAGTTGATAAATTTTTGTGCATGAGGTACAATATTTATGACTAAATGTCTAAATTCTACTTAATTTGGTGTTAAGTGGAAAGTGTGGATATTTATTAAATTGTCTCTTTCATGAATTAATTTATTGAGTAAAAATTTATCATGTTTGGCGTTTACTCATTGTTAATTAGGGGTGTTCATTACCGAGTACCCGGCTAAACGGGTACCCGGAAAGCCAGGTACCCGGTTAGCCGGGTACCTTTTTAGCGGCCCGTGTCCCGGCCCATTTAATGCGGGTACCCGGATAAGACGGGTCGAGACACCGGATACCCGTTTATTATTTTTCATTTTTTTACAAATTTAATTATAATTTTTAATAAAATTTGTTTGTTGATTATAAAATCAGATTTGAACAATACTAGTAGTTTTCTTTCGGTTCCCATAGTTACTAGAAACGGGTTTGGATGCAGGCATGTAGTAGGCAAGCAAAAAGAAAATTCCTTGAATCTTGCACCTCTAACCTCCAGTTATATCCACTCTTCAACATGATTTTTTCAAATACATCATAGATAACTAATACATCCAGCAAGCAGCTCTTCAAAGACATTCCCACATCTTACTTTCATTAGAAATCTCATAAAAAGATTGAGTATATATTATTAATTTTTAACCGGGTCATTAACGGGTACCTGGATAAATTTAAAATCGGCCCATGACCCGACCCGAAGTTTTCAAATTTTTTTTATTTTTTGACCCGTCATTTATAAGGCGGGTCGGGAGGTCGGGTACTTTTGAACACTCTTATTGTTAATGATAAGAGGTTTCTTTTGAAAGAGAGTTTTATTCAAAATTGTTGGGTTTTTCCCTCCCACTTGGAGGAAGTCCCATGTAATAATATTAAATATTGGGCTTTAATATTTTATGGGCTTATTTATTAATAAAAAGAAAAAAAAAGGGCAAAACTATAAAAGGAGAAAATAGGGCAGCAGTTTCTTTGGGAATTGAGTATTCACGCACAAACCACAAAACAGAAAGTGACGACAGAGGAGGAGAGAGGTATCGCACGTGAAGTTTTCGGCGATCCGATCGAAGGCCATTCGTACTCCGATTTTTGTCAAATTTTGACACGGTGTTCCTGCCTACTCAATCTACATATTTAACGGTTGGATTGTCAGTTTGTGCATTGTAAGTGGGTAATTTGTATTTTGCCCTAATTTACCCTAATTGTTATTTTACCACTTTTGAGTGATGTTTTAGGGTTGTTTGGTGTTTGTATTGCCTCTAGTATTGTCTAGAGAAGATTTTCAGGAGGCTATGTCACATGAGAAAAGTCAGGAGTGTTACAACGCCATGCAAGATGAGATGAATTCCTTGCATGAGAATCACACTTATGATCTGGTAAAGTTGCCTAACGGCAAACGAGCACTCAAGAATAAATGGGTGTTTAAGTTGAAGCCCGGAGAATATGGTCAACCACCTAGGTTCAAGGCTAGGATTGTTGTGCGAGGCTATGAGCAGAAGAAGGGGATTGATATTGATGAGATTTTCTCTCCAGTGGTGAAGATGTCTTCAATCAGAGTTGTACTTAGATTGGCTGCTAGCATGAATTTGGAAATTAAGCAACTTGATGTGAAGACTGCTTTCCTCCATGGTGACCTAAAGGAGGAAATTTACATGGAGCAACTTGATGGCTTCGAGGTCAAGGGAAAGAAGAAACTTGTGTGTCGCTTAAAGAAGAGTTTGTACGGTCTTAAGCAAGCGCCTCGGCAATGGTACAAAAAATTTGAGTCATTCATGGTTGATAATGACTTCCACAAGACATATGCTGATCATTGCGTGTTTGTGAAGAATTTTGCTGAAAGTGACTTTCTCATTCTCTTGTTATACGTTGATGATATGTTGATTGTTGGTCGTGATTCCAACAAGATTGCTGACTTGAAGGCTAGTTTGAGCAAGTCCTTTGCTATGAAGGACCTTGGCCCTGCGAAACAAATTTTAGGCATGCGTATTTCTCATGATAGAAAAAATAAGAAATTGTGGATATCACAAGAGAAATACATTGAAAAGGTGTTGAAAAAGTTCAATATGAACAATGCTAAATCTATGTGTTCTCCACTGCCAGTGCATATGAAATTGAGTTCCGAACAATGTCCTATAACAGATGAAGAAAAGAAGAAGATGAAAAATGTGCCTTATTCATCCGCCGTAGGTAGTTTGATGTATACTATGGTATGTACTAGGCCAGATATAGCTCATGCTGTTGGGGTAGTTAGCAGGTTTATGTCTAATCCTGGAAAGGAGCATTGGGCAGCAGTTAAGTGGATTCTAAGGTATCTCAGGGGTACTTCTAGAGTTAGTTTATGTTTTGGTCCTGGTAAACCTGTGTTAGATGGTTACACGGATGCTGATATGTCAGGTGATATGGATTCTAGTAAGTTTACTTCTGGTTACATGATGACGTTTGCAAGGGGAGCTGTTTCTTGGCAATCTATTTTGCAATAATGTGTTGCTCTATCAACTACTGAGTCAGAGTATGTGGCAGCTGTTGAAGCTGGTAAATAGTTAGTGTGGATGAGGGACTTTCTTGAAGAGTTGGGGTTGGAGCAAGACAATTATTTGTTATATTGTGATTGTCAGAGTGCCATTCACCTAGCTAAGAATGCTACGAACGAAACATATACGAAGGAGGTATCATTGGATTCGAGATCAGATAGAAGAAAATACTTTTGAGCTTGTGAAGATCAGTACTCATGAAAATGGATCAGATATGTTGACTAAGATCCTACCAAGGGACAAGTTAGAGGTGTTTCGTTTGAAAGCGGGGCTTGTCATACCCCCCAAGTTGGAGTGAGGGGGAGATTTGTTGGGTTTTTCCCTCCCACTTGGAGGAAGGCTCATGTAATAATATTAAATATAAAACTTTAATATTATATGGGCTTATTTATTAATAAAAAGAAAAAAATAAGGGCAAAACTATAAAAAGAGAAAATAGGGCAGAAGTTTCTTTGGGAATTGAGTATCCACGCATAAACCACAAAACAGAAAGTGACGGCAGAGGAGGAGAGAGGTATCGCGCGTGAAGTTTTCGGCAATCCGATCGACGGCCATTCGTACTCCGATTTTCGTCAAATTTTGACACGGTGTTCCTGCCTACCCAATCTAAATATTCAAGGTTGGATTGTCAGTTTGTGCATTGTAAGTGGGTAATTTGTATTTTGCTCTAATTTACCCTAATTGTTATTTTACCACTTTTGAGTGATGTTTTAGGGTTGTTTGGTGTTTGTATTGCCTCTAGTATTGTCTAGAGAAGATTTTTCTTGTACCCATTAATTTTATTGGTGATTAGTGGAAGAGTGTGGTACCACTTACGATCCCGTGGTTTTTTCCCGCATTGGGTTTTCAACGTAAATATCGTGTGTGCTTTACTTTCCGCATTATTACTTTATTGTGCTTGATTGTGGGATTATTATTGGTTGTTTGATTGGATTGGTTATTTTTGTTCATCTAACAACACAAAGGGAGAAAGTGTGTGATATATCGCCAATTTTCTCAACAAAAATAATATATTTCTTGATGTATAAAGACTTGATAGTAGAAGTTTATAAATGTTATCTTGTCATGTGGATTGAAAGCATCAAGTTTCGTAAGGTTTTGAATATGTGGTATAAAACTTTTATAGCTTGCTTGTGTATGAATCTTGATTAGTTAGAAATGTTGTAATTATTTAACTTTTAAAGTGATTCATAAAATTTGGGGTTGTAAACATTGTGACTTGTAAATGATGTAAAAACTTTTTGAAGATAAGAAGAACAATAAAACTAGGGACTAAAATTGTGGAATTTATCCCTTAGTGAGCATAATGTGATCTTCTTAAAGTATGGTTGAACTCCTTGAATATGGGGGTATTATAAATATACTATTGTCAAAATAATATTTATCTGAGTATTTTTTATGAAATTCTTTAAAAAGTATTTACTAAAGGTTATTAATTGTTGTGTTCTTAAACCTTTTTAAGTATGTAATGTTCCTTGTATTTTCCTAAAATATTATTAATAAAAGTATTTTTAATAATAGGGTAGAAGTTTTAGAAACTACTTTGGGTTTGAAGAACTTGTAAAACTTTTTGTAATTGATATGTCCCTTTGTGATTTTGTTCATAATTTTGATTGAGTCACTTGTTTGTTATATGAATATTTGTTACTACATTTGAAAAGTTGCAAGGTATTCATAATAGGTTGTGTGACTTATGTTGTTGCGTTGAACAAATATGAAAAGGGATAAATATGGTTATTTAAATTATGCATATGACTTGAAAGTGGTGCCTAATTTAAGTTTAGGCTTTAAGTGTTCAAGTTGTTTTGTAGATGCATGAGTTGTTCTTTTATAACCATGATGAGTTTGGAATACTTATGTATTTCTTATTGTTTTGAACATCATACTTATGTTGTGAGCATCAAACTATATGTTATTTAAGGTAATAGTATGAATTTGTTTGATGATGTTTCTTTTGAGATAAGTATGATAATGTGATATAAATTCCCAAATGGGGAAAAGTTACTCTAGAAGGAAGTAAGAATATCATTCATTATCTTATTAAAAGTAAATCAAAATAAGTGGTTCTTGATACGATTCTCTTCATGGGGAAAGAATACCATGATTCCTATATGGGGAAAAGTCCTTAAATAGGAAATATGAATACCATACATACCTTTTTCAAAGTATTATCAAGATAAGTGGTTCTTGATGTGTCGAGGGGGATAGTGCTAAAGCCCAAATGTGGATGAGCATGCATTTCACCTATCCCTATGGCATTTGTTGGCATTGCTCTATAATTGAGGGATGAGGCATGAGGCTCTTAATGGATCTTGTAGTACTTTGTGGTGTGCTACTTGAGATGATCCACCTATGTGAGTGTGGGGGTTGGCCACCTCCTATGTGGAATTTCGGGCTAATATTCCACTAGAGCACTCATGAAAATCAAGGTAGGTGCATAGGCTATAAACATGCACCATTTAACTTAAGCGAAATTTGTACCTCTTTAGGTAAGGCATGTGGTTTGAGGATCTCAATTTAAATCTTACTAGTTCAAGAGTTAGTTCACTTGTTTGATTAAGAGTTCTTGGAGTTCAAGACTTAGTTCACTCACAAGGACTTGTAGATTGTTGCCTCATTTCACTAAACAACAAGTTCAATGCTTAGTCCACTTAGTTGTTATGTGCCAAAGTATTCTCTTGCACAAGTATTTTTCCTTTAAATGTCATTTGTGGGGGATTGTTGGATAAATGGACCTTTAAAGGTTGGGTTATCCTTATAGTCACCATTGGAGCTTTAATTGTGTGTCATTATTCCTTAATCCATTTATAATTATTCTCATTCATGGAGTGATTTTAATCATATTAAAGTGCTTTTAACCTCTTTGACTATGGTTTATGAGGGTGGAAATATAGTTGTTGGGATTGTCCTATAAGTAGGTCTTTCTTATTCTTTTGCATGGATACACTTTTGAGTTTTATATTCACTTCATCTTCCATTCACTTGTGCAAGACTGGTATTTCCTCCACACATTTAGTAGTGAGTGTACATTGCTACTGGTGGGTGTGTTAGCCTTGGGAAAGTCCCGTCTTTTTACACATGGGATAGTCGGGAAATAACTTTCTTAATGCAACGACAAGTTCGTGTCACACCATACCTTTCTATATTAAAATACATGTTAAACACAACTCTAAACACATTTCTTATATACAAATGTTATACATATTATTATCACTAATGTGTGTTGATGGTAATAGCCATAACAAGACTTTGTGATACCTTGAAAAGGTTTATATTTCACATACAATTATCATATGAATGTATGATTAGGAATTAAAATCATACAATTACCATATGAAATATTCAAGTTGGTCAATTGCTATATTTATTGAATTAAATAAAGTAAGGTTGATTTTATTCTATTACATATTATTATATTTTGTATATTTTTACTATTGATTGTTCTTAATAGAAAAGTACAAAAGTAAGATACTAAAAAATACTTCCTCCTATTCTACCCATTATTCTCATTGATTTTTTTTCACTATTCACTTATCTCTCTTAATTTGTATTTTATTCTTAATCTATAAGTTAAAACATACTCATGTGGGATCTTGTTTGATTCGTCTCAATACAACGATTACTAATATCTATTTTTTATAATTTTTAATTACAAACAACTAGAGATAATAAAGGTTAAAATGTTGTCTCGACAAGTGTGAAAAACTAAATGAGACTAATAGGTTGGATATGAAGTAGTAATAGATTGTTTTGTTGTAAAATGTTACTTTAATTTATTAAATAAACAATAAAATAAAGTTACAAATTTGTAATAAAAAAAACAAATTATTACATATGACAATCAAGAACTATGCTTATGTAGACCACCGAGAACTTCAAGATACCAATCTTTAAACCCGAACAAAGTAACAAGAAGATTTTGTATTGAACTTGATATTAATTCTAGCTGAGATGCTTTATCCTAAAATATCATTTCCTCTCTACTACGGCGCTTGGGAATATAAACCGAAAATATGTTATGAGATATAAAGAATTACACTGAATTTCTAGCACAAGTAAATTAGAACGATGTAAGAGAAACTTAAATGGAAGAAGAAACGGAAAATTACAATCAAGAATTGCAAGTTCTCTTTGTAATATGCTAGAGAGGAAAAGAAATTCAGAAATCGCATGTCCAGAATAATCCACATAAGCTTTCGATATTTATAGAAGAGCTTACACCATTCCATGAGACACAACATCGATTTACGAACCAATGTCGTCTTTTAATCAATCCATCCCAATATATCTGGTTAATATAACCATATTAATCGTAGGTAGTTATAGCTAAAGTCGCGGGCCGCGCAAAGTCGCGAGCCGTGACCTGAGCAATTTCCAAAACATAAAGTTTTTCTTGAAATCTTGCGATCCGCGAGCCTTTTGGCAATCCGCAAAATACTTTTGCACAAAACAATAATTTTGCAATATTGAGATATTTATCTTAATTAATAAATTAATTAATTTATTTGATTTAATTAATTATTAAATCCTGAAACAATTATACACTCTAAATGACTACATGTTTATATTTAAATCTTAATATCATACAACCTATTAATTTTGACGACCGTTTAAAATTTGCACTGGTTTTTAGTGCACCCAATGTGCAACTGGACTACGGTAGAGTCGCATAAAACACGCCATTTGACCGCGGTAGAGTTGCATAAAACACGTGAATCCACTACGGTCTAGTCGCATTAGTTACGTGACCCTATCGCGGTCTAGTCGCGTGTTTTGTGCTACTGAATGTGTTGAAAATCAGTGCTAACTGCTAACTTTCAGTTCTCGCTCGGTTATTGGAATATGGCATATAATATATCGTTGGAAAGCTCTTGAAGTCTTAATTCTAATGTCGTAATACATTAATGTTATTTCTTTCGTCAAAAGAGTGAACATATATCAGATTTCAGCAGAATCAATAGTGTTTTGGATATTAACGATCGTAGTCGATGCTTACCGAAAATTTTGGTGGTCATTTTCATTTTCCATAGTGGTTTGAAATTAAGTTTTAGTTCAGTGTTTTAGCAAAAGTTATAGAAATAAAGTTATGAAATTTTATTAAGGGCAATACTTGAATTATGAAAATATAGAGAATGGTGATACAATTAAAAAAAGGTGGCAATTTTAACATTGGGCAAAATAAAAATGGAATCCGAGTATCCCTAAAATTTTTACATCCGTAACTCAAACGGGTAACCTTACTTATTAGCCTGTATATCATAATCATAATCATAAATAAATTCTACTAAAGCAATAGAAGAATGTGACAAGTGTCATAATTTTAAGAGTTATTTTCCTGCCTAATTCTACTTAAGTTATTTTAGGTAGTTTTTAAATTTAATTTTATTCTATTGATTTGCTTAATTAATTTAACCCATATTTGATTTTGCCTCATGTTTTTCCATCAATGATTCTTTTCTCTTTTGCAACAATCTTTAATGTCCAATTTTTTTCTCATATGTTTTTCCAAAAATTATTATGATTTCGTGCTTAGCACGGGTATGTACCTAGTTTATTTTTATTTGAGTAAAAGATGGAAACCATTGTTTAGCTTACGAGTTTTTTTATATATTAAGTTTTAGCAGGGGAAATTTGGCATTTTATTTTTATTTTAAAATAGGTGTCAAAATTCTAGCATCAGTAATGGAGAAAACTACTAATGAAAAGTATCCAAGAAGGACTTGTGTGGACTTGGTCCACACTAATATTAATGAGGACCAAGTCTTACCCTCCACTTCACCCCAATCACTTTACTCCCCCGGTCTTCACTCTACATTTCTACTCTATTTCACTCTACTCTTATACTTTCACACTTCGTCCATTTCACTCTTATACTTAAAATTTTTTTAAAATTAAAATAAATAAAAATTAAAAAATCAAAAAAATTAAAATTTAAAAGATAAAATATTAAAATTTAAAAATTTAAAAATTAAAATTTTTAAAAAATTAATTTTAAAAACTAAAAATTAATTAAAAATTAGAAAAAATAAAAAATTTTAAAATTTTTAAAAAATAATTAAAGATTTTAAAAAAATTTAAAATTAAATAAATTAAAATTAAAATTAAAAATTTTAGAAATTTAAAAAATTTAAATTTAAATTAAAAATTCAAAATAATGAAATTAAATTAATTTTTTTTAAAAACATTTGGAAGTAGATTAAAGGAGTGAGACTTGAGAGATTAGAATTAGGGTGGAGAATGAGAGTGAAAATTTGGTCCATCCAAAAGTTAATGTGGACTAAGCCTATCTTAGACTTTTTCAAAGTATCTGATACTTAGAAGGAAAAATTATAAGAAATTACGAATTATGTAAGCTATAGGTCTATTTGCAAAAACTATCTTATGTAATTTTTTTTTTGCAAAAAACAACCTAATATAATATATTTCTCTGCTAATGACTACCAACTAACGGAAAACGTTAGTTGACCGTTAAATTATAGGGTTTGACCAATTTGAGAGGTTAAGTTGTCCATGTGACAGTGTCTCATTAGTCCTCATATTTTTAAAATAGTTAAAAATTAGGACACATAAATTAACAAAATAAAATAAAAGATATTTGACGTAATTTTTACCCATCATACCGATTCTTTTTCAAAAAACAAAAGTCGCGACATGGGTAAAAATGACATTAAATATCTTTTTCGGTTTACGTATCGAAAAATCGACCGAATTTTCGAAAGAGTTACCGGATAATCACTATGTCCGTTTATTTGAAAAACACCGTTATGATTGCTAAAAATGACGTAAATATCGTTTATTTTTATTTTTTTGATTTATGTGTTTTAATTTTAAATTATTTAAAAATACTATAATTAATGAGATAACAACTTAACCTCTCAAATTGGTCAAACTTTCAAACTTAACGGTCAACTAACGTTTTCCGTTAAGTGATTGTTATTTGCAGAGAAACATATTAGATTAGGTATTTTTTTTCCAAAAAAAAAATCTACATAAAGTAATTTTTTGTAAATAAACTCATAAATTTCCCAACATAAATTACATGTTACACATCCGTAATAAGGGTCGAAGGTGAAAAGTTGAGAACCGAGAAACGCCAGAACGAAGATAAAGACTAAATACTAAACAATACAAATTTCATTCGGAAGAACCCTAATTCCTTCTTTCAGTCTCCATTGTTGCTTTTTGCAATCTTCTTCTCCGTTCATCTCATTCATACCGGTATGTCTCCATATTTATCGTGCATCCCTATAGAGATGCTACCTTTTCTTTATGCTTCCGTTTTTAAAAAAATAAATTATAATTGGGGTTCTTATATTGTAAAGAATTTTGAAATTTGATGAACAAATTTCTTTGAAGTGGATTATCATTGTAATTTTGAAATTTTAAATTAACTAACAGTGAGTTTACCATTGTAATTGAAGTGGATTATCGATTTCTTTGAGGTTTTATATCTGTTTGATTTATTAGTTGTTCTATTAACTAATGCCTTTGGTTTGATTGGATGTTAGCTGAAAGATGTCGGATTATCAGGAAGATCCTGATAGAAATGGTTCTTCTCCACACCCTCTAGATCCTGACCATGGTGGCCAAAATGAACACAATGACTTGAAATCTCAGGTATTGATTTATAATTCTGTTTCGTTCGTTTTGATTTTTTAATTGTTTTTAAGGTTGTGTTTGGGAACGTCCATTTCATTTTTAATTGTAGATTTCAATTATGGATTCATTAATTAAGAATTTGAGAATGACAAGGTCTGAGAAGTCATTCTCAAATTCTCATTTTTAACCACTTTTAACCATAGTGGATTTGACTCAAATTCTAATTTCAAAATTTTTGATTTGCCAAACAATAAATTTGAGCCAATTTCAAAATTCCAAATGAAATCCTTGTTCCCAAACATGGCATAAAGGAATTGGAATATTTATGTACAAAGGAGTGTTTCAAAGCTCATTGAAGCTGGACTCTTTTATTGCATTATAAAACTTCTATTGTTACTTGCAAAGCTTTGTTTTTAAACCCCGTTTACAGAATTTTATGTTATAAGTTGAATTCAATTGGAATTCTTTTTCTTTTTCTTTTTGATATTGATGTACCACTTGAGACTTCAAGGGACCTTTGCTGCACCTCTACTCCCTTTAATTGTGACCATGATCATGTGATGATTTGAATAGTTGATGATATAACTAAATCCAAAAGGAGGTAGTACATATTTCATCACTTAGCTGTGATATTGCTGATTATGTGCTAATATTGATGCATTTTGCAGGATGGTTCTCATGATCGTGCAAGGGAATCTTCAAGAAGTAGAGAAAGGGATCGGGAGAAGGGTCGGGAACGAGATAAGGACAGGGATAAGGAAAGGGACCGTGATAGGGATAGACATAGGGAACGAGACAGGGATAGGGAACGAGACAGAGACAAAGAGAGATCTCGTGATAGAGATAGAGATAGAGATCGAGATCATGATCGTCATAGAGATAGGCATAAGGATAGGATTGACAAAGGTGACCGCCACCGAGATAGAGAGGATGATGATGATTATTACCGAAGTAGAGATCGTGATAGGTAATATTTTTAATCTCTGGCTCTCTGCTTTTCTCACTCAATTTTGTATCTAATCTTTTTCCCGATACAACTTTAGTCATCTCAATGAGTTCTGGTCAGGCTTGTGATGTTTATCTAGCTTTATGATGTTTTTCTTTCCATATTTCCTGCATATTTGAACTACATAAATGACGAAGCTTAAAATCTCTTTATAACTATGGTAAACATAAATGTTGCTTTGATTGTTTACCTGAAAATATCAGATTTGTTTTCTGTTCTAGTTTTTGTTTGTATGAGAATATCGTCAATAGGGCTTTGTAACTCCATTTTCGCTCTTTGGTGCTATTTTCCAGGATTGCCAAGCTCATTAATGGGGGCATTAAGATGATAAACGTTGTCTCGGGTTTGATCTTGGGCTTGGCTATTTGTTGTGCCAGTCCAAGTTGGGATTTGATCCATGGCATGGGGCTCGACTAGAGTTTCTTGGGTCCTAAAGTGGAGGGTACCACATGATGTTGGTCTCAGCGGGCTTGAATTTCAACTGGACCATCACCATTTAGTATATACTATTTTGGGATTAAGGGTTTGCATTATTGTTGTTGTGCTATTAGCTGGAATCATAGTTTAAAAACAAGGCTGCATCAGCCACGTAAAGGTTTTCAGAAAGAATGAGCTAATATTTCTCGTGTTGTAAAGGTGTTAAAAAACCTGTTTTCGGCCTTATCAAGGAATAACTCATGCTTTTGACCGATAAATATACGTTCAAATAACCACATTACTTCCGTTACAGCATTTTTTTGCAAAATGGCTGGAATTCAACTGTCTTGGCTTGGGCGTACTTTATGCTCAACATAATTTTTAACTATATAGAAAGAGAAACAATTGGACTTCATTTATGATTTTTGCTCATCAACATTAGAATTCTCCTAGGATGTTTCTTGTACTAGTGTCTAATTGGTACTTGCTGATGAATTGCTTGTGATAGAGAACTATGAGTACTAGAGAGAATGCTAAACATTTTAAACGACTTGTTCTATATGCTTTGTGGCATTGTTAGAGTGGGTTTCTTATACTCAAAGACATGTATCATTGATAATTACATTTTTTCTTAACGTATCTGGCTTCTATATTGTAACTTGTAAACACTTTTAAGTTGACTTTGGTCTCAATTTTCTTACAAAGTTTATGACTAGTTATTGTTTGTGAGGCTACACCTTTTGGAATAAGGAAATATCGATCGTCTACCTTGTCCTTCTATGTGAATTAGGAATTTGTTTATTACCATATGGATCCAATCGCTTTAAAAGATTTTATTTTCGATACTATGAGAATATCTTATTCTGGAAGATGTTATCACACTTGTGTCCCTCTCTTGTACCATCGAACTGAAGGTTTGTTGATTGTTGTCTAGGCGGAGAGATTATGATCGTGGTAGAGATGAGAGACGTAGACACCGTTCTCGTTCAAGGGGAAGATCAGAGCACAGGTCAAGGTCTCGATCGCGTTCTCGTTCTAAGAGGTTGGTTAACTATTTGTTTTTTACAAAAGATGCATGCCATTTTTATTTGCATCATCACTAATTTTGTGCACATGCTATTGTTTTTAAATTCTAACTTAGGATAATGTTTTGCATGGATATAAATTATGCAATCTTAAAGTTTTAGAGTATTTTTTATGCATCCCATTGTTTTCTAACTTGAGGTGTTCAACGGGCCGGGTCGAGGCAGATCATGTCTAATTTACACGGGCCGAGGCGGGTCAAAGCCCGTTTAAACCCCCGGCCCACTTTGACTCGATGGGTTGACCCACCTTTGTATATAATAATATCATATAAAATATAAAAAAGTGGTAAAATTATTTTCGCAACCAATTCGTATAATTATCCGATACGGCGCTGGCCGAACCTTTACACCAAGGCCCATTAATGACCCGACCCGCTTATGACCCGTTAAAATATGACCTGACCCTTGACCTTTTGGGTCGACCAGCCCCGTTTAACTCTTCTATTTGACTTATGTATTATAATATTGATGTAAAAATAGTAAGTACGCCAGACAACTTAATTGAGTGTTTTTTGGTTCTAGTTTCTTTGATAATATGTTGCTTCTTTGTCCACGGAGAGGATTAGTTGTGAGAATGATGAATTTATGTATTGTGATCATCTTTCCCCTTCAGTCAACTGAAAAAGTTAACTTTGAATTTCGAGACACATGCTTCAATCTTGTTTGAGACTTGATGGTGAGATTTTATTCTTTGATCATGCACTAAATAAATTCATTTAAAATTAATGTGTGACAATTGATAGTGTATTTGTGTTGTGGATCTAACTATTATAGTCGCATCAATTTTTTGGTTTATAAATTTTGTTTGATACCTCCCTATTTACCGCATAGATTAACCTGGTGTTTAAATTGATTTTACCTCTTTAGGGTTTTGGTTGAAAATATGAGCATGTCCTATTTCGACTTAATTTCCTTGAAGTTTCTTCTTGCACTTCTATCTTCTTCATCAACAGTCTGTACAGTGGTAGTAGCATCTGTACCTGTTGGTTTGTAGTTTAAATTGTATCAAACTACTAATGCTTGAATTATGTGCCCCATGGTCTATACTCTATAAATATGTCTCGTAGTAAGTGTAATTGATTAAATATCTACCTGATTGCATAATTCATCCAACATGTATGCAGTAATCTTTACGATATCAGTTTCTGATTCCTTATTTCTGAAAGACAGATCATTTTCTGTGGGCATATGTGCTTTTATTTCCTATCCCCTTATCTTTGGTGGATGCCTTGTATTGAGGGATTCTTTTTGAGATGTTTCTCCACCCTTGTACACTTTTGCATTATCTACTTTGTGCATTATTGTATAGGCTGAAAAATGTCTGACTAAAATTGTTGAAAACTAGTGTGCCATTTATTGGCTTTATAGTTCTGTACTTTCTATTCTTCCTTTTTCTTGTTGCGGTGTATATCTACTGGTGGTTACAACATTTTCTGTAGTCATATGTGACCTAGCTCACACAATATCTATTTTACCATACTAAATTTTGTTGTTACAGCAAAAGGATAAGCGGGTTTGACATGGCACCTCCTACTTCTGCAATGTTAACCACGGCTGCAGGTACATTCTAGGGTCTGGCTGATAATTTTAAGCTATCTTTTCCTTTCCTGTGTTCCCATATCACCTTCTTTTCTTCTCCATTTACACCGCTGAATTCTCTGTAAAGGTCTGTGGTTCTGTTCCACAGCTTTATTGATAGTGTTAATGGTCGTATTTTGTTAAGATTTACTTGTTTGTCATCCTCTCTAGCATCTGCTAAACTTATATAGTTTATTCTGGGTTAAATATTTTGTTTTAGTTATTTACTTGGTTAAATAATTCCGGAACTAAAAAACATTTTTTGGTTTGTTGTGTTTGGTGTTTGTTTTTTTGTGTCTTATTTGTTTTGCATAAGAAGGCAATGTTGGTTACTTTGCCCGACACTGCTGACATTGGGCGTGAGCCGACTTCTGTAGCTTATATATACAACAAGGATTCAATGCACCAGTACGTCTTCAACGGCAACTATTGCCTGTTTTGGTAGTCTTGCAATTTACTCCACCACTTGTATCTGATTTATTTTCCTCTCATCTTTAACTAGTAAGTGTGATTGCAAGAGCCAAGGAAACATCTATAAATACTAGAAGTTTCTTTTTATTTTTGTTTATAATACAAGCTTACCAATAAAATAACCTTTCATTACACCAATGTGATCAAGTGGCTCCCACCAAGGCGGAGTTTGGGGGATTGGATGTTAGCAACCTTACCATTGTTAGTGTTAACAAAGAGGTTGCTTGCAATTGATCCTTGGTAGCAAACATCATCAACAACTTCAAATAAATAAGTGTATGTGATTTAACATACCATTTTGATACAATGCATAATAACCGAAACTAAAGATGTATAAATCTTTAGGCCCTATTAAGGAACACTAAATCAATATATAGTGTAATATAAATTTATTTTCTGTATGCGTCTCTTTAATTGTTTCACTAATTTGCTCATACTAATGGTATATTTCTGTGATCAGCCTTTACGGGCCAAATGCCTGGAACAGCTCCAACAATCCCTGGAATGTTCCCAAACATGTTACAGCTGACTCCTGGACAGGTAACTTTGCATATGCTGTAGGCTAGACAAATGCATATTTTACTTGAATGATGCAGTTTCTAATCCTTTCATTCTTATTGAATGCAGCCATTAGGATCTCTTCCTCTTATGCCTATGCAGGCAATGACTCAGCAGGTTCAATTAGATAACAGTTCTTAGATTTCTTTTTCTTTTTTTTTTTTCCCATATTGATTCTATTGACCCTATATTGTTGGGATTAAGGCTTTGGCATTTATTCTTCTTTTCTTGTGGAAAAAAAAAATTCTTTTTATTAACTAGTTCCTTTTTTTCTTTTCTGTGGCAGGCTACTCGGCATGCTCGCCGAGTATATGTTGGCGGGCTACCTCCTACAGCAAACGAACAGGTTGTTATGTTCGTCTCATTAGTGACTTTCATGATAAGTCATATCTAGTTTTGCTTGAGTACTGTCAGTCTTGATCCATATTTAAAGGAGAATTACTTATAGTGTGTTCAATTCACATGTTTTAAATTCTGAGAGAAGGAAATAGCTGGCTTGATAGTTGATTTTGTTGATACTGGAGCACAGTGAGGACTGGAGATGAAATGACTTTGTCGGTTCCTTTTATTTGAATGACCTTAAATATCTTGAGTTTACATGTTCTTGAGAGCTATTATTTGATTTTTCTAGTGTAGTTTACACATTTTCCTTGGGATTTGCATGAGGTTTTTCTCTTTTGCCTGACTATTAGCTTGGTGGTTTGTTTTTTACTTTTTTGCTGGTATTTCAGGCAATTTCTTAATTACTATATTGTTATCGCTATAATGGTCACTTAAATGACTTTAAATTTTATTTTATCTTTTTCCAGTCGGTGGCAACCTTTTTTAGCCATGTTATGGCTGCAATTGGGGGAAATACTGCCGGACCAGGTTTGTCAAGTGGTACTTCTGTTAAGTAGTTAATTACTTTTCTACATGGCATGTGTTCTGATTTCATTATTTTATTTTTTAATGTGCAGGTGATGCTGTTGTCAATGTTTATATAAATCATGAAAAGAAGTTTGCTTTTGTGGAGATGAGGTCTGTGGAGGAAGCTAGCAATGCCATGGCATTGGATGGCATCATATTTGAGGTAAGATTGTTTTTTACCGATGTACTAATGTAGGTCACTTGTAAACTAGCTGTATTTTCGTTCAGATTTCTGATAAGTGTACCACCGATAGTCTACTGCTGTTTCAACATTCAAGAACTTTTAAATAGTATAGCTTGGAACTCCCTTAGACTCAAACAAATAGTTTCATGACCTAAGGTTTATCATTCATTCGAGTCTTATTCGATAGACAATTTCTTGTACTTGGATCAAACTTAGTGGAATCCTTCTTCTCTTTTCTATTGTGTGGTTGCAAATTAAACCTTATATTGTGCTGTGATTGAGGGTGCATATTGATCTTTTAAGTTAGGTCTCTTTTCTATAAGGAATATCTTTTTTAACTAGTTATTAATTGAAAGTGTGTTATTTCTTGCCAAGGCATCCAATTTTATGTGTATATAATGAAGGGAAGGGAGAAAAAAAGATTATGCTTTATTTTGACAAAGTGTTTTTACACTTGGGAGCTTCAATATCCTCCAAGTACTCTAGTTGGGCATTGGTCAACATATTAATAAATTATATTCCTATCATTCTTTGTATACTACTGTTGTTCTATTACACTTTCTTTATAGTTTGTGCAATGACAATACATTTAACCTACGCTCAATGGCCCCACAGTTAAAAACATTTGTCCTCAATCATTACACCACCACAACCATCGGTCAATAATGCAAAAACAAGGTCGCAACACCGCATGGTGATCTTTCTTTAAAAGGCTTTTGAGATTATCTTGACCAAAATATAGGTTGCCTTGACAGAAATCATTTGCATTAACCACAAAATCTATTTCACGACCCTGACTAAAACCTTATTTTTTGCACTATATCCGCAATTAATCTATATACACCTTGTGAATTTGTTGTCTTGATTTTAAGACTTTGCTGTCCAAAAAATCTTTTTTTTAAGACTCCAACTTTCATTTTTTTGAATTCCATTACTTCTTTGTTTTTTGGTTTAGCGTGCTTGGCGCCTTTTGTTTTATATGATTCTTTGTACTCGCTGAACTTTGAATTTTTAGTCCTTCCTATCATATTATGTTTTTGGAAATATTTGCACTTGTGTAGGGTACAGCATGTAAGGTGCGAAGGCCTAGTGACTATAATCCGTCTCTTGCTGCAACTCTCGGTCCCAGTCAACCCAATCCAAATCTGAACCTTGCTGCTGTTGGACTAACACCAGGGACGGCTGGTGGGCTCGAGGGCCCTGATCGTATTTTTGTGGGTGGATTACCATACTACTTAACGGAAGTGCAGATTCGGGAGTTGCTAGAATCTTTTGGGGCCCTTAGAGGTTTTGATCTCGTGAAGGACAGAGAAACTGGGAACTCCAAGGGCTATGCATTTTGTGTTTACAATGATCCCTCGGTCACTGATGTTGCTTGTGCAGCTCTGAATGGAATTAAGATGGGTGATAAAACACTCACAGTTAGACGTGCTAGTCAAGGAGCTGTGCAACCGAAGCCTGAGCAAGAGATTGTTTTGCAGCATGCACAACAACAGATAATGTTACAGGTATGAGCTTTTTAAATATTTAATTTGTGTCTTCAATTGATTGTCATCTTTTGTGTACATGATAATAAAGGGCGTAGAAGGGTCTATGAATTCTGGATGTACGAACATGTTTTTAAAATTAAAATGAGTTCTTAACTGTGTGATTATGGATACTCTTCTCTGTTTGTGTCTCTACCTGATTGTGATCTTTTGTGTACGTGATCATAAAGGGTGTAGATGGGTCTATGAATTCTGGGATGTACGAAAATGTTTTTAAAATTAAAATGAGTTCTTAACTGTGTAATTATGGATACTCTTCTCTGTTTGAAACTAACACAAATTTGATCAGGATGGTCATCTGATAAATGTGCCTAAATCGTTTTAATCTTGTAGTGTGTGACACTTAGTAAATGGTTGCTCTCATGTGGAGTTGAAGCAGATTGTGGATAGTTCTTTTTAAAAATGATCCAATTTTCAGATTGACTAGGATCTACCACTGTCTACATTTAGAGTACATGTCAGATTGCTAATCAGCTATTCATGCACTCTTATGGTTGATTTGATTGTAGTATCAATTGATTTGCTCTCTTATTTTTGCTTTTTGATTTTGCAATTCAGTCAAAATAGGTTCAACAAAAATCCAGCACCGTCCTTGATTCGCTTGTCCCAATGTGCAACTCACTGGGGGATTAGTATTAGGCAAAACTTTTGATTGTGTAAACGAGATTAAAGCACCTCAAACAATATTAACACTCCTCTTTTATCTTTTGGATTTGTATGGTTAAGATTCTTAAGCTGCATGAGCCATGCTAAATGTCCTGTAGCTGTCAATATCACCATGGTCATTTTAATACTTCCTTAATATGATTTTTCTTATGGGTCCACTGTGAGAATGATTTTGAAAACCCTGCCTCTTCTTTCCTCCTTTGCTCCTCCCCAAACATGAAACATGGAAGTTGCACGTTTAAGGTAATCAGAGAACAACCTCAACATGCTTATTAAAGTTGAATAATAATTGGTTACAATTGTGCTTGGGTACGATGTATACCCTTAGGTCCCTTACTGGCACCTTTTGAAAGTAATCCCCTTAAGTTCCTTACTGGCACCTTTTGAAAGTAAAATCTGTATATTACGTGGCGATTGTTTGCTTGTTAAAACCTCTTTTCTCGGGCTCTTCACTTTACTTTAAGTATCCGTGTCGAACCCTTGACATTGAACATGGTTACAAGTTGCGTCACATGATACGCTCTCTCTCCAACGAAATACTGATTGAATTGAAATTAGATTATCCTCAACCGAGGTGGATCAAATTTCCATGATTTATGATTTAGGTTCGAGAAATCACCAATTTGAATGTAGAAGATAGTGATTGAAAATAGAGAAGTGAAAATAGAAAGAGTTCGCCAAATAATTAAAAGTAAAAGTAGTGGTTGAAAGTAGAGAAGAAAACGTTAAATGAGTGCGCAAAATCGTGAAAAAATTTAAAGACAGAGAAGAGGAGAAGACAAAAACTTACAACGTAGTGATACCAGTTCATTGAACAGGCAGGTGATGAGAGAGAGTTTGTTCTCTTATTTCTTAATAGAAGATGAAGGGGTGAGATTTCTTTTCTTTCAAGCAAACCAGAAATTCGGATATATGGGAAGGCATGTGCTTCTATGAAAGTAGGTGGGCAGGGTAGGGGTTGGGGTATAGATAGGGGAAAGCAGTTAAATTTTTAGATAACTGGTCAGGGTTTTACTTAAAAATTTAAACTTCTAGTAGCTACTAAAATGACTGATCCTTGAAAATATTTTGTTAGATCAAAACATAATGTAGCTATTAACTTTTAATTTACAAAAAAATATTTTTTTAAAAAATCTTGCGAATCAAATGATTTTATATTGAAATCTAACCAAACTACCCAGACCAGCAAACAACAAATCTAGCAAATCCGATCCGAATTTGTACGTGTATAACTTATTAAAGTTGACCATGAACCATGTGACACATGGTAGGACACTTGATCCCTTTAATTTGGTTCTATATTGGTATTTTTGACAAAATAGCCAAGTTGGAACGTTGGAAACTTGTATATGTATCTGAGTTGAACATGGGTATACAAGTTCAGATAACATAGGTTATAACACATTTTTAGGCTTTGTTTGATGAATGGCTGTTTGAGACCTCATCCAAGTACATCGACTTAAAACAAATCTATATCTTCTCAATATTCATTTGGGATTTTTTACGAATAATTTTCTCATTGGTTACATCTGTGTGCTCCTTGCTAGTTGTTATTATCATCAATTTTAGTGTCATATTTTGTCTGTTTTCTCATGCTTTTATAGCTTTTAACTGGATTTTGCTTTTATTCTCCATTACGTTCTAAACTCTTGCTTCTGTTTTTACTTTCACTGTGTTGTACAGATTGATTTTTAAGATTAATTTTCAATTACGCAATCAACTTCTTAATTTGCCATTTGTGTTTTGATTCCCTCTTATAGCTACATAGTTAATATCTACACTCTATCCACGTATGCAAGAAATCGTTTATATTTTGGAAGTTGGAACATTAAGGAGCTTAGAAGAGTAAGAGGTAGGACGAAAGTAATTTAGACTAGAGTAAAGTTGATAGGAGAAATGGGATTTGCAAGAGCATGACTGTAGATAGGACTGAATGAAAAACAAAAACATGATCAGTAAAATTGATTTCTTCGTTGTAGGTATATAATCATTGTTGTAATGATTTCCCATGTTGATTTTGGTTCATGTAGCTCACTAATGTATAGTTATTACTTATTAGGCTTAAGACTTTGGCATTGATGTATCAACCACATTTCACTGCCCCCAATGTCATTAAGTGGCTCCCACCTGCAAAAGAAGCCCACATGATTCAATGAGACATCTTACTATAGTTAATTACTCCATTATAATTCAAAACCAAAGAACTATAAAATTTGGCACACATGATTTAAAAAGTGCATTGTTGTATGTGGTATAAATGGGTAATAGCCCAGTACTTTATTTTGGTATTTGACATTTTGATGAACATTCTAATAGATATGCATGCCACATAACTTGCATCAATTCATGTTTATTGATTCTGATTTATTACTGCTCATGAATTACAGAAGATGATGTTTCAACCTGGAGCACTTCCCACGAAAGTTGTTTGCTTAACTGAAGTTGTTACTGCGGATGATCTTAGAGATGATGATGAGTATCAAGATATAATGATTGATATGAAAGAAGAGGGTGAAAAGTTTGGTACGTTTATGCTCATCTGTTTTTTCGGTTTAATAAGCTCCTAAGTCATTGATATTTCGTCTTTGATTATCTATCACCGCAACATCTATGAAACCTCCATTTCTGCTATAAAGAAGTTGCCTATATTGAAACAACTTTCTCCCTCATGCTTTGTCATTTGATTTCTTCTTTTTTCTCATCTAATTCTATGGTTGTTCTTAGGTTCTTTGATTAAGGTTGTCATACCAAGACCAGGATCAAACGGTGAACTCGGACCTGGAGTCGGAAAGGTACCTAACAAGTCCTTTTCTCCAAATCAGAGCTTGGAGATGTTTCCAAGTATTTGCTTGTTATTGTCTATTCTCAACCCTTACTAAAGTTTATGACTCGTTATGTGTTTTAGGTCTTTTTGGAATATGCCGACACAGAGAGTTCCTCTAGAGCACGAGCAGGAATGAACGGAAGGAAATTTGGCGGAAACCAAGTACTGGCAGTGTTTTATCCTGAAAATAAATTTGCTGAAGGTGATTATGATGGATAAAATAGTACCATTTACTTTCCTTTTTCATTTTTCATTTTTCATCTTTCTCTATAGAGCGGAGAACATTAGAGAGTATTTGACCTGTATGTCGAAAAATAGATTAAAAAAACTTTGTTTGGTTTTACATTATGAGTCTGTATTAAACTAAAACTCAAATCTGGGTCTTGTAGTTTTGCAGTAGAATAGTATTCCTATCAGTTTGTATTGTCATTACTTTAAATGGTTCTTGGCTTCTTGCCTATGTGAATTTTCGAAGTTTTGCAGTGCAAATTTAAAATTTTATTGCGGTTTAATTTATCATACACTTAAAACTAGTGATAGTAACGTTATTGATCCGGAAATGTTGATCAAAAGGATTAAAGGAGATGTTTTTTTCAGTTGATTTAGACATAGGAATATTATAATCAATAAGAATAAAATCAAATTAACATCAATTTTTCAATTCAGTTTAAATCGTTAACAGCAAAAATAAAAATAATACTTCCTTTGGCATGCATATTTTTTGACTGTTAATTGGAACAAAAGAATGAAAGGCAGAAAACAATAACAAGAAATTACAAACATTTAACCTCAAATTACTAATATACACAATAATTCATGAATATTAAACAATATATAGAACGGATAATGGTCAATGATCTCAATTATCTATGGGCGGGATACATTGTGAATGCTAATGATCTCTAATTATACCAAATTAGTTTAGAATCCTGTGCAATGCACTGAGTTTAATATTGTGAAATATAAATTCAATTTGCAAATAATATTGCAAGAAAAAAACTCTTTTGTTTAATGAAGTATGTAAATACATGTTTTAATTGTATAATTACTTTAGATAAGAGGGGGATGACTTAAAGTGGCAAGCAGCGACAGTAGGAGTGTTCACCGGTCTAAATTCGGATTGGACCAAAACCGGTTGGACCGGAATTTCGAATATGCTAAGATCGGAGACCGACCGATTCCATCCGGTCCGGTCCCGCTCTAACTCGGATTCCTTCCGTCTGATCCGGGTCTAGATCGGTTAGATCGGAAATAAATTTTTATACCAAAAATAAATTTAAAAATGAAAGATTTTAAAATAATTTAGCAAATTAATTATTATAAAAATCAAATATTTAAATTAAAAAATTATTTTGTGTTGGTAATAAAATATTTAAAGCCCTTTAAATAAGTAAATACATAATAACCTTAACCATAACTATTATCCCCCTTCAACCGGACCGAATGCAATCGGTCCGGTCTGGTCACAACCGGTTTTGGTCCAGACCGCCAGTCCGGTCTCATTTTGCAGACCCCTAGCGACCGGGGTGCTTTGTGATAAAAAAATTCCCTGATAGACTAAAGGGTTAATTCTATCGCGTTGCAATAAGACCAACTTTGCTATACGGGACAAAATGTTGGCTCGCAAAAAAGGTTTTCGAACAGAGGATGAAAGTAACAAAAATGTGTATGTTAAGGCGGTTGTGTTGTAAAACTATGATGGATAAGATAAGAAACCAGGAGTTAAGGGAGAAGTTAGGGGTTGCACCTCTCTCTGCAAAGATGAGGGAGAACAGGTTGAGATGGTTTGAGCATGTGCAGCAAAAGACCCATGACGCTCCAATAAGGAGGATCGAATGCATCATACTGGAGGGCAAAAGAAGTCGAGGAAGACCTAGGAGAACGTGGGAGGAGCAAATTAAAAGCGACATGCACGAACTACACCTCCTTAAGGACCTGACTAGGGATAGGGCAATTTGGCAGTGCGTTATCCACGTTTTAGATTATTAGACATGCCCCTCTTAACCACCGTTTGACACTGTGTGTCTCCACTTATAGCTCTTTACCACCTCTCGTAACTAAACCCTTTTTTAGGTATTTGTACGTATTTATTTGTTGAGTATATTTAGTTAATTGATTAGTATTCTAGGTTAACGTGAGTTTAAGTCGCAGACTTTCGGATAGTTGCAAGTGCGTCTCTCTTTGAAGACCCTTATTGAGCCGGGGGACTCTTTGACCGCACTCTCCTATATGGGTATGAGCTGCCGTCTATTTTTCCTCCCCAAACCCTAACCATAGTTTGTCTATGAGCGAGATACACTGGTTAGGATGATGAATAACTCTAGATAACAATATAACTTGCTTATTTAATCTAATTCAACTCTTAAAATTTACTAGAAAATATTTTTGATGGTCTTCTAAAATTCAATTAAATTAAATAAACTAACTGTTATTCAAAAAAAAACTAACTATTTATGAATGGATTGAACATATTTTGAGTCGATTCAAGCTAATTTATTTGGTTTTAATTTTAACCTAATTCAACAACATTTAATAATTTAAATAAATATATTTTTAAAAAGTAATTTCTTACTTACAATTAATCTCTTAAAAATTCTTATTTTGGTATAAAAAATGAAATCTTTTAGTTATTTATCTTACCTAGTTTTAAATTTTTTAGGAAAATAAATTTTCATCCAATCAATTATAGCCTTACTAAATAAATACATTTGCTAGGTTCTAAGAAGTTGGCATGTGCTATTTTTCCAGCTCTTTTTATTAATATTCATGATTATGATGATAATTTAAATCAATATATTTTTCAAAAATATTTCTTATGTATAAAGAATCGTCATGTGTTATTTTCCAATTCTTTTGTTAGTATTTAAGATACAAGGCATACAATCGATACTAGATATACTTTCTCGAGCACATTTATTATAAGTCGCTAACAATGTTTTAAACATAGACATCGTTTTCATATTGATTCACACAAATAAAACAAAAGCCTATAACATGGAGTTAACCATGGCATCTATCTAGTTTGGTTAATTCATATTGATTCACACAAATAAAACAAAAGCCTGAGGTATGCGTTTTTATCAATGGTGTCTAAAGTTTTTTTTTCCAATGGCACCCCTGACGTTTAGGGGTAATTAAAACCGTGACACTTTTGTACTTTTTTCCGTTAACTACACGTTAAGTTTGAAATAAAACCAAACCATGGTTTGTGTCTGATTAAGTAACTTGATTTGGCTCTTCAATTTCCCTCCTCGATCATTCTTTGTCTTCTTCATCATCATCATCTCCTTGCTTGATCACGCTGGTAAGTTCTCGAATCCTCTTTACTTTTATTTCTGTACATTCAAGATGTAGGCTTGTGTCGTTTTTTTCCCTAAATGCCGACTATAATGGTGCTATTTTTTCCATTTTTTCGTCTTAAAATGTGGTAGCATTAGGGTTTTGTTGTTGAGTTATGGTTTTTAAAGTTGTTCTGAATCGTTCTCTGTAAGAATGAACCCTAAAAATTAGGGCTTTTTTGAATTTTTATTTTTTGGTGCAATGTATGATTGTTGATTGTTTTTTTTTGATTTTTTTGTTGATAGATTTTAAATGGATGATTGTGTGTTGTTGAAGTTTGTGTATAAGGGTAATGAGACAGAAGTCTTTGTTGAGGATGTAGACTTTGTGAACTTGTTAGACATGATCCTAAATTATTGGGATAAAGCTGAGTCTTTGGGACATTTGATGCCTGATCATCCCAGTTTCAATTATCTTTACAAAAAGAAACACGTTCAGCTTGTTGATGACAAAGCACTGTTGGAGATGTTTAGCACAAATAGAGGAGTTGAAAGTATTTGCATCCATGTTGGGGACTCTAAACCTAATGTGTTGTTAGACTATGTTAGGAGACTAAGGGAAACCCTAAAGCAAATTGCACAGAAGAAAGAGATGGAGCCCAAACCAAACCCTGTTGAATCTGATGATGGTGATGATGATGATGTTGTCATGATAATTCCAACCCCTAGTGTACCCCATGAGAAGCAATCTGTTTTGAATGTGGATGATGATGTAGACCCCACTCCTGTACAACCTGTAGAATATGTAGAACATGTTGAGGAACCAGTTGAACATGTTGAGGATATGGTAGTTGATGATGTTGTTGAACCTGTAGAACTTGTGATTGAGGACATGGTAGTTGATGATGTTGTTGAACCTGTAGACCTGTGATTGAGGACATGGTAGTTCATTTATTTTGTGTCACATACAATGTTCTCCATTTAACTGTTTTCAATAATTTGTTTTGCAAATGCAGGGAATTGACAAAGCTATTACTGATTTATGGCCTAAGGTGCAAATGAGGTATTGTTGCAAGCACCTTAGTGCCAATTGGAAGAAAAAATTCCCAGGTCCTAAGCTGTGGCAACTGTTTTGGCTAGCATGTGGGGTTTTCTCAACATTCACATTTGCCAAGACCATGAAAGAGCTTGACAAAGAGGATCCTGATGCTAATGGCTGGCTGACTTGGGTCCACAAGATAGGTGGACAAAACATAAATTTAATGGAGAGCTGAAGTGTGATGTTAACATAACAAATTTTGTGGAAAGCTTCAACGCAACCTTAGGAGGTGACAGGTGTAAGCCTGTGCTTACT
Organism: Amaranthus cruentus; assembly: GCA_019425755.1. Taxonomy (NCBI): domain Eukaryota; kingdom Viridiplantae; phylum Streptophyta; class Magnoliopsida; order Caryophyllales; family Amaranthaceae; genus Amaranthus; species Amaranthus cruentus. The sequence goes on from CM033450.1 coordinate 9,051,064, forward strand.
TTGTTAGAAAGAATAAGGAGGGTAACAATGGTTGGGTTGGCTACAAGGAGGCAGAAAAGTGCTGATTGGGAGAAGTTGTGTCCAAATATTGTGAAGAGAGTGCAATCTTTGTGTAATGACAGTAGGGTAAATCAGTTCTTGTAGTGAGTTTGAGCAAACACGCATGCCTTTGCAATGTGTGGAAACTCACTGGCATACCATGTAAGCATGCATTGTGTGCTATTCTTCATGAGGGTCTTAATCCACAGTCATTTGTGCATGAATGGTACTCAGTTGACAAGTACAAGCTGGCCTATGGTGAAAGCATTAAGCCCATCCCTGATCAAGATAAATGGCCAGCTTCAGATAATCCAACCATTCTGCCCCCTGTGATTAAGAGAGGAGTTGGAAGACCTTGTAAGAACATAAGGAGAGGTGATGATGAGGAGAGGAAGGGAAAAAAGAGCAAGACTGTTAAGTGTGGAAAATGTGGGGAGTTTGGTCACAACAAGTCCACTTGTAAAGGAGGAGCAACATTGAAACAAAGGTTACGAAGAAACAATGATGAAGCCTCCACTTCCAAAGTCAGTGCAAAGAAATCAGTGCCAAATTCCAAGGCATCAAAGAAGGGAAAGGGCAAAGCTAGTTGAAGTTTGTTAATGTCATGTAATTGTAACTATTAACTTTTGGAACTAAGTAGGGTAATCATAAGAATAGCCCCATTCAAATGCTTGGCACGAAATACATTTGTAGTAGATTCTTCCAAGATTGGTAACTGAACCGAAAACCCTGATATTTAGACGGGTCACAGTCGCATTTCTTCAACCTTACCAAGCTATCACCAGCTTTAATCTTGGGATTGCCTGTTGTCTTTTGGAGGTACCAGAGTACACTTTGCCGCAAAAAGATGAGTTCTTGGATGAAGTAGCCACTCGAGCCTTAACGCAGGAGCAAGGCAGTGAGCTCAGAACAGCCGCTTGACCCACTCGAGCACACCTGCTCGACCCGAGCGAGAAGCAGGACCCAAGTTAGCGGGTATTCTGTTTTAATGTTGTGGTTTGTGGGCTTTTAAGATACATGTCTTAGAGTCCTCTAAGATGTCTTAGGACTATATAAGGAGTCTTGAGAGGTCATTAGGGATATTAGAGAGAGCCAAATTGTAACATCCCGGAAAAAAACTCGGATCGTTTTAAAAGAGAAAACGACTTTTTGAAGAAACTAAATATAGTCCGAGTCAAACCGGGATATTAGAAAGATATTTTAAAACGAATTTGAAACCAAACAAAGCTTGCAGATCGAGTTCTATTAGAGTTATTAATAACTACTAGTCATAAAGGAAATCTTAGCAGCGGATAAGATTGTAAAGTCAAATCTACTTATTACAACTTGAGAACGTAATCGCCTCATAAAACCAAATATTCTTAAAACGTAAATTGAAGTTCATATCGAGACTTCTGTAACCTAACGGTTTATTTCTCCAAAGACAATCCTCACTCCCCATACCTGCAATTTAACTTACTGCTAGTCATTGCCCAGAAAGGAAACAACATCATCGCATGATCGTTAAGACCAAAAGTACACGTCAGCAAAACGTCGCATATCATTAAATTAAGTACACCAAAAGAAAGATTTAATAACTGTCGGTCTCCGAAATACGATTCGATCACGCTAATGATTTATAATCAGTTTCATGTACATTCAATAATAAATCTTAACTTCGGTGCCTATTGTTAAGTATGCATACCCCCGCGGTGGCTCATAATGCCCCCATATACCGCGAGTAATTCTTTCCACCAATTGATCTCATACTACGTCCACTTTAAAGTTAGTGAGGTCATACTACCTCTGCTTATCAAAATAGTGTATCGAATTTCTTTATTCGGAAAACATAACATCAATCGTACTATATATTCATACTTTACTTTTGTTTACCATTAACATATGGTACATATCTCATAATGCAAAACTTCGCTGCGTGTACGTACCTTAAACAAGATAACCAATTCTCAAACGCCCTAATCAATTCCCCGTTACGAATCCACTTCCTACAAGGTTCAATCGTATTCGGGAAATAAGCACACATACAGACTTTCCTCAAATCAAAACCATAACACATACATATAACTACCACCACACTAAAATACCACACACATCATGAACATTCAACATATTACTATAACATGACAAACGCACAAAAAAAGACAGCATACACAATCTGTCCAGAAACGCGGTTTAAAACTGTCAAACTGAAAATCCGACTTCACTGTTGCGTCTGGAAGGCGTCAAAACCCCCGAGTACTAAATTTTATGATTTATAACATAATCTAAGTATTTTTAACCTATTTTCAAAGCCAAAAATGCTCCAAAACACCCTTTTTCATCATTTTTCTTAACCTACGGGATTTGTCATCTTTGATTAAAAATACACACAAATTACAATGTTTACATTTCTTATTAAATCCATACCATCAAAAATCATGATTTCATGCCCACATATTAAAATAAATTTCATGATTCGAAAATAATTCATTTTTTTACAAACACATTTTTTTCCTCTTAAATCATTCACTAACACATTAAAATTCACATACTACACTAAAATAATTTCTTACACTACAACACAATTTTCCATGAACAACTATAATTTATATATATATATATATATATATATATATATATATATATATATATATATACATATATATATATATATATATATATAGGAGAGGATATACATATATAATGGGAGGGATCCAAAAGAAAGGGTGTGAAAATAGGAAGGATAGGAAGGAGTAACTACCGTTGATTGATTAAGATCTAACGGTCGAAAAACATTTGTCAACGCAGCAGATCCAGTAACACATATTTATGAAGAAAGCATCACACATTAATTTAAAAAGCATCACACTTTCAAGTATCACATGTTTATACAGAAAGTATCACATAATAATTAAGAAAGCATCACACCCCTATCCTTCCTGTTTTCAAACGCGTGCAAGATGGACCATTGATCTAAGATCTAATGGATGAAATTCCTTCCTATCCTTCCTATTTTCACACCCCTTCTTATTTGATCCTAACCATATATTATATATATATATATATATATATATATATATATATATCTTTTAAATTCACCCATCACAACAATAAATCTTAACTTAACATACTCATATAAAATAAAACCCTAAAAACATCCTACACTAAAAAATTTGACAAAAACATATATAAAATTCATATCATCCACTACAAAAGAATAAGAAAATGGCAACAACCATTTTCCACGCCATTTGGAAGCTAAATGGTCAAAAAGTGGACCTGGCGACGGGGTGGCGTCGGGTCACAAACCGGACGCCAATATGTTGGACGCTAAATTAAAACCGGACGCCATTTCATCGCCATTTTTCGTAAAAACTAAGGCGACCAACTGGCGTCCACTTTCCAGACGCCACCTGCAAAAGAACAAAGGTGACCAACTGGCGTCCACAATCCCGACGCCACCTGCAACTGAACAGTGGCAACCACTTGGCGTCCACCATCCCGACGCCACCTGAGACTAAACAGTGGCTACCAACTAGCGTCCACTTTCCCGACGCCATTTCTGTCAGGCACTTTTTACAAAAGCATGCTTTTTGTTCGTATATTAATTATTAATTTTCGTATATTAATTATAAATAAATATTATAGTAAATAAATATATATATATAGAACATATAATATATTATATATATTAAGATAAAAATTTAACAATTAAACAAATAAATAAAGATAAACAAAGAAACATACTCCCTCCTATTCAGTCTAGATGTCCCATTTCCATTTTGGGTCAAGTCACCCTAAATGTCCCATTTCCATTTTTGGCATGGTTTTTTTACCCTTATACCCTTATTCACCTTACCTATTTACTTTTTAACCTTATTAAAATTATCTAATTTTTTTCCAAACATTTAATTAAACTTACCTAATTATACCTTACCTTTTTCCATTTCCCTTTATTTCAAACGTGTCCCTACCCATTCCCATTTCCCATTTTCCATTTTCAGAACACTCAAGAACACTCATTCATCCTCTCCCTCAAGAACACTCATTCATCTTCAAACCCAGATCTGGGTTTCTCTTCGTCACTCCTGAAAAATGGCGTCTTTTTTTCTGGAAAAATGGCGTCCCTCAAGAACACTCAAGAACACTCATTCATCCTCTCCCTCAAGAATTGGGTAATTTTTGTTGTTTGATTTTGTGAAATTTTTTTTTTGAAGATGATTTTTCTGGTTTGATTTTGTGGAAAAATGGCGTCCCTCAAGTGTTTGATTTCTGGTTTAATTTTGTGAATTTTTTTTTGAAGATGATTTTTCTGGTTTGATTTTGTGGAAAAATGGCGTCCCTCAAGAACACTCATTCATCCAAGCATATCATGTCTCCTTCTGGTTTGATTTCTTACACTTTTTTCTGAGAATGTTTTGTTTTCTTTGTTTTATTGATTCATTTGTGAGATTTTGTGATTTGGCCGTGTTGGATTTCTGATAAAATTGGGTAATTTTTTATCTGGGTTTGATTTTGTGAACTTGGTCTCCTTCTTTGTTTTCTGGTTTGATTTCTGGTTTGATTTTGTGAACTTGGTCTTCTTTGATTTTCTGATAAAATTGAAGTTTGATAAAATTGGTTTGATTTTGATTTTCTAGTTTGATTTCTGGGTTTGATTTTGAATGTAGATTGAAGTATGAAAGCTTTATAATTCAATTTATCGTTTTATGCTTTGTTTTTGTGTTTGGTTAATGGTCAATTTAACCTGTTCTTTCAATTTTATTAGGGAACTATTAAATCCCTATCTTTTCATTAAAAACCCATTATATCACTCTCTGTCCTACTCAAAGGGTCCCATTTGACTCACCTTAAAAACCGTGAAAAGTCAAATGGGACATTTGAGCTGCATAGGAGGGAGTATTAATTATAAAAAAAGCACAAAATATTCACAAAAGTTGCTTGCATAAATTCAACATACATTACATAATTTGAATCATTGATTAGAAGGAGGTGGGGGAGGGGGAATATATATATTATTTTGATGAAGAAATCTGCTAAAAAATTCCCGTTCGGCATAAATTTGTTGGATCAACTTCCGATGAACCTCAATCAAATTAGCATGATCAGAATTTCCGGCACGTAGCGCTTCCTCGAATCGATTGTTAAATATCGTTTGCCGTTCTGCCAATTCTTTAAACTTTTCATCAATAAGAGCCAAATAATTAGGTTGCGTAGATTGAGAAGATGACATATTTGTCGGCTCTGATGGATAAATAATATATGAAGCAGACCCAACTCCAAACACCTCGTCCTTATTCTTTTTCTTTTTTCCCGCATCTACATTATTAATTGCATCCAACCACATTTGATTTGGATCGCGGGTTGGATGCTCGTCTAACAAAGCGCGATATTCCCGCATCGTGTCTTCCCTTGATGTGATCCTTTGTTTTATTTTGCATACACATCAATGTGTTGAATATGTTATCAAAAACATTCTTCTCTATGTGCATAACATCCAGATTATGTCGAATAATATTGGTTTTCCAATATGGCAAATCCCAGAATATGCTCCTCTTCTTCCAGCCAACCGAATACTTACTAACTTCCTTGTTATGTTCTTGTGCATCTTCTTCATTAACTCTCAAAAATCCAAATTGGTCTATTTCATCTAGTAGTTCCTGTCCAGTCCGAATAATTGGTGGATCTCTTTTCTCAACCATGCCCGATTTGAAATTTGTTCTATTTTTCCTATAGGGATGACTTCTATCCAAAAACCTTCTATGACAGTCAAACCAACACATTTTCTTGCTATGCGTAAGGTAGAAGGCTTGTGAATCATCCATGCAGTAAGGGCAAGCATATCGCCCCGCAGTACTCCATCCAGACAACATTGAATAAGCTGGAAAGTCATTGATTGTTCACATCAAAGCTGCTTGCAGTTGGAAATTCTCCTTTCTTGAGACATCAAATGTACAAATCCCTTCCTCTCACAGCATATTCAACTCTTGTATCAGCGGTTGAAGATATAAGTCAATGTTGTGCTTTGGATTACTCGGCCCAGGGACAATAAAAGTCAAGAACATATAGGGCTTCTTCATGCACATCCATGGCGGAAGATTATATGGTGTGACAATCACAGGCCACGATGAATACTGTTGACCCGAACTTCCAAAGGGGTTAAAACCATCAGTACACAGACCAAGCCGCACGTTTCGAGTCTCCAATGCAAAATCTGGATGTATGTTGTTGAATGTCAACCACGCTTCAACATCTGACGGATGTATCATCTCTCCATCTTTAGTGCGGTGCTCTGCGTGCCACCTCATATGCTTAGCTGTTGCCTCTGAAGCATACAATCTTTGTAATCTGGGGCCAAGAGGAAAATAATGAAATTGTTTCCGCGAAACCTTATCGCCCTTACCGTTTCTTCTCCATCTAGAAGTTTCACAAACATGACAACAAGTTACTTTCGCATTATTCCCCCAGTATATCATACACCCGTTAGGACAACAATCGATCTTTTCCACAGGTAATCCAAGGGCAGCTATTTTTTTTTGTTTCGTAGAAGTTGTTTACCATCGTATTCTTATCTGGTAACACTTCATTCACAATAGCACAAATTTCGTCGTAACACCTCTCAGTGAGACGATGGTCTGCCTTCAGGTTTGTAAGTCGACCAATAATAGACATCTTGGTGTGAGTTTTACAACCTTCAAATAAAGGACTATTTACAACATTTAACATTTCAAAGAACTGTCTATAATGAGGGTTTGGATATTCGTCAACATGTACCGGTGGTTCATTATTTACCATTACTTCATCAAACTGGGGGGGGGAACTGATGGTAAGTGTTTGGAAGTATACTAGCTATTGCATCATACACCATCTGTGAGTAAGGATTTGGATTGTTGGACGATTGCTCTCCTACATCAGCTGTTGTTCCTACAATATGTGTGTTTTGATGATATTGCCACTCATAGTAATTTTCAACGAACCCCTTTCTCATTAAATGTTCTCGTATTACATTTGGTTCCTTATAACAACAATTCTTACATTTTTTACAAGGACATCTAATCTCAGAACTCAAGCTATTTCCACGAGCAAAATCTAAAAACTCTTCCAACCCTCTCATAAATCTTAAACTAAATTTTCCATTTTTTCGCCGATTGTACATCCAACTTCTTTCTTGCCTAACATTCATTTTTAATACCTATATATAATATAATAATATAATTATTATGACAATAAACATATATAAAACAATTTATGAGAATAAAATTATATGATAATGATAACATTATTCTAATATGAATTGTTAAAGCAAACTAATGACAATGAAAATAAAATATAATATGTAAAATAAAAATATATATACAAACTCATTGAATTAACAAAAGAAACAAAATAAGTACTAAATAATAATAATAACAAAGCAAATCAATGACAATAAAAATAAATAAAACAATTCATGTAAACCTTAAAAACAAAAAAATTATGTGCTACATAATATAACTAAATAAGAAAATCACTAACCTCTCTTACTGCTTTCAATCGTTTCTCTATTGCTTTTAATCGTTTCTCAAATATGCATTAACAATGAAACGTCTTGTTTATAAATACAAAACATGGCGACAACTCAGCGACCACAAACCAGTCGCCATTTCAAAATTTAAATTTCAAATACAACAGATAAAATTGGCGACGAACTTGCTACCAACTTTTCCCGTCGCCATTTTTTTTGCAAAAAGTTGACTGTTAGTTTTATGTGGCGTCCACTTGGCGTCCACTTGGCTACCAATTTTTCCCGTCGCCATTTTTTTAAAAAAAAAGTTGACAGTGACTTTTATGTGGCGTCCACTTGGCTACCATTTTGCCCCTCGCCAATTTCAAAAAAAAAATTGACTGTTTGACCATTGCAGTGTCCAGTTGGCGACCACATGTCCCGACGCCATTCCCAAAAGCAACACGCGACGGATTTTTCGTAGCCAGTTCGTCGCCCCTTTGCGTCGAGTTTATTCCCGACGCCTTTTCCCGACGCTATTATAATAGTTTTTTGTAGTGATCATTTTAAATCATGAAAAAAAATAACCATGGATCAAAATTCACACATGCCACAAATCACATAATTTAAATTAAAACTTAATAATAAAAATAATGAAAAATCATACTTACAAGTGCAAGGAAAGAACACCAAAAATCAAGGGTGAAAATGGGTGCTAGGCGTGTGAAATAGGTAGGGTTTGAGGGAGTTTTTGCTTGAGTTTTTTAGGAAATGCAAGGTAAGAATGAAAATGATTAATGAATTAAGGAATTAAGGAAGGAGAATAATGCACACAATTGTGTGATTTTTCATTATTCTCAAATGAGAGTTACAAAACTCCACCAAGTCTCCATAGGGCCGGCCAAGCCCTTCAATTTTCAAGTTTTATTTTTTTTTTAATTTTTAAAATTTGAAATAAGAAATGAGTTAAAGGTTTAGGGCCCGAAACAACTAAATTGTTAAAGAGGACTGAAAATACATGGTCAAGCCCAAAAAAATAAATAAAAACATTATTTATAGAAAATAATATTACTAGTAAATCATTAAATATATCGGAAAAAATATTGGGGTGTTACACAAATACATTGAGAGTGCTAAGGTTTCATACCAAGAGAATTCTCTACATTGTATTAGGGCTTTGTGTGTGAGATTGAAGTAAAGCTTCAATCTTTGCTTTGGATGATTGTTCTACTTCTAAAGCTTGTAAGGTGAGTTATTTATGTAATGTTGATTCCATTAATGACAAGATACTTTGTTGGAGGGGGAGGTATGCATAAATACCTCATATATTTGTGTGTTTTGCCCATTGTTGTTTGGTGCTCTGTTTTTCTTGTTCTTTGCACTTGTTTTAAGCTATTGCTTCTTCACCATTTCTTTAGCCCATTCACAACAGAAAATTTTATAAGTCTGCGTTACATTGTTTTGCTATTAGTAAAAGCGAAAATATGAGACCTGATCAAACAAGATCATTGATGAATTGATGATCCATTTCTCTTCCCTACAGTTAATTTAACATTCTGAAAGCATAATTGTACATGAAGAATCATACAATTATCCTATAAACTCTGATATAAAAAAAAAAAGCTGAACTTTACTATTGAACAAAGAACAGCTGAAAATCTGCAGATAAAAAAGAGCTAGCTAACTAATCATAATCTTAACCCTTATTATTTTGCTTATGAAGAAGTAGCCTTAATTTCAGTTGCTAAGATGATGAAAATGGTTATGGAAAGGTCCAATATGAAGGTTGTGAAGCTGATGCTGCACCACATAATGCTGGCTATTCTGTTCGATTCCACTGCTATTTTCTGTCGATGCTTTCGCCATTTCCGACCAAAATCCCACTTGACTTCGCGTTGCCTCCAACAACGAGTCTCTCAGATACTCCGCTTCTACATTTTCATTTTCCCTCTTCTATCACAAATTTCCAAATATTGTCAGTTTTTCAAACTAGAAACTCAGCTAAAAGCTTAAGCTGATGGTTAAAAGATACTATATTGCAAAATGTTGGTTTATTGTTTACCTTAACTATGAAAACATAGGAAACTAGACTAATGCAACTAGTCATATTCACATTGATAATCTCCAATCCAAGATAGCTTAAAGCCTCCATTAGTCTTACAAATCCGCCTCGCTTTTGTTCACCAAACACCTTCACAAAGAAATCATTCCCTTCTAATTGAGCTACTTCTACTTGCACCTGCATTTTCGGGTCAAATTACTTTTGGGTTTTGTACATACCTCGCTAGGATGAACAAAGAGATCTTATAATCTTATCAAGTAGTTACCTCCATTTGTTGTGCTTTATCACTAGTATTGTCAAAATCTTGGCTACCTGCCCTGAAGTTTTCGGGTGCTCCTGCTCCACCCGTTTGATGATCAAATCTAGACCCGTGTGGATTTGAGACTTCTTGTAGGAAATTCGGTTGATGAAGTTGGTGAAGATTATGTTGTCCATAATCAATATTTGTGTCATTGTTGTGATCTTCATCATCAGAATTCCTTGCAAGCTCATTTTGAAGATCTTTTTCTTCCTTTTGTAATTCTTGCACATATTTGATTGCATCTCCTAGTATTGAAGCTCTATCCAACTACGCAAAACAAGGAACTAGTTAGGCATCCTACATCAAGTAATGGGCTGAGCTAGCCCACTTTTCAGCCCAATGAACCCGACCTAAATCAAGGGGAACATAGACCCAACCTATTAGTATTGACTCGTTTAACATATAACACAGAAAAATAACAGTCGAGTTGGTTTTGTACACATGTAAAGATAAGTGTTTGTCCTACAATATTATAAATTCGCCCTTTACCTAAATCAACCCGACCAACACATACTTGATCATAAACAAACTTTTACCTTGGAAATGTTAGGGACTATAGAGCGAAGAAGGTAAAGCCTCTCGTTAAGCTTCTTCCTTCGTTTCCTTTCAGCCATGAGATTCTTCGATTGCGGGCCTTTAGTGGGCCTACGACGATGATACTTAGAATCTTCCTCATCATCAAGTGGATCACTATCTGATACAGAGTCAGCCCGGCCCATTTCATGCTTTGGTATTGAGCCTTTCTCATCAATTTGCTGCTCATTTATTGAATGATCCATAACATGATGCATATTATGCATACTATTAGCATTATTCATCAGTTCCTCAAAACCATTTTCATTTCCTCCTTGGAGAAAATCATTCCTAGCAATTTTGTTGGTCTCAGAAACATAATTAAACATGAAATTCATGGAAGACTGAGATTCATTATTATTAATGTTGATAATTTGATCACTAATTGTGTGATTAGCATTGTTTTGATCAGATAATGTGGGATTAGATTGGAGTTCATTGATCATGTTCATGGAGAAAGTGTGGGCCCCATTGCTTGAACTGCTTATTGCTGCTTGCTCCATTAATGTAGTGCATTGAGTTATAACATAGTCTATCACATTTTGATCTTCATTCATCTTCAAAACCCATTATAAAACAAAATCTGATTAAAAAATAATGCAGAAAATTCTAAAAAAAATTTAGAATAAATATGGGAAATTCAAGGTGGTAACTGTGTTTTTGACTTTTCCACGTGATAGATAAATATTTTTTATTAATCAGCATGATGACCCTGAGCTTTCAAATTTTCCATCTAGTAGACAAAAGTTAAGTTCTTTGTTAAATTAAGTACTCATTTCAAACAAATTTTTGAAAAATGTGCAATGTGTGGAGCGCAACGTTTGTTTTTATGAAAAAAATTTGTCATGGTGGGTAGTAATAACATACATTTAACAAACAATTTAATGGTTTGCCTACCAAGTGGAAAATTTAAAAGCTTAAAGGCACCATGCAAATTTAAAAAATTATTTATCTACAACGTAAAAAAACCAAAAAATTAAGGTCCCCACATAAAATTTTTCTAAAGATATTGTTTTTGGGGGATAAAAAGGAATATAAGGGCATGCTTGTATTGGGTGTAAATATTTAAGGGGAGAAATAAAGTCAAACTAATGAAATGAAAGCAAATAGAGATGCATTCTAAGTAATTGAGATAGTTGTAAAAAAGGTAAAATGAACATGAAATAAAAATAATGAAGGAAAAAGAAGATGATTTCCCCTATTATGAATGTAATACAATCCCCCACCCTCCCTTAGGATAAATATTTACCCCACAAAATTAAGAGTTCCCTTCATTTTTCATTACTTTGCAACCATTCTTCTACCTCTACAACAATTAAATTTCACTAATTTATCATTTATCAACTTCATTTTCTTGCTTTGACTTTTTTTACTCCCTTAAATATTTACGCCCAATACAAGCATGCCCTAAGGAGATTATATTTTGTTATAATTAATTACTTGTTTAGCAGCAAATAGTTCAGCCATTCCTCCGGCCACTGGGACAAGAACTTTTGTACCAATAGTTACCTGTTAGGAGTAGACAAAATTACATTGAAACTTTAGTTTTTTTATTTGGATTAATTACTAGTGCAATGATTTACACAAACTATTATTAATGTATTTATTTATAGTATGCACCTTGGACTACCAAGAAAATCGGAACCCGCTTTTAAGAGGTGTTTAGATTGAAGGAAAATATTATTCGTGAAATTTGTAATTTGATTGTCCTAATAAAACTAATTTCTATGGAAAATGCAAACAAGGATTAATTTCTTTTTTTGAAAAAAACTATAAATTTAGTAAAAAAGAAATGAGATGTTGGTAATGGGAGAGTCAAGAAAATAAGTTTTGCTCTAATTTTGGAGAAAAATATTTATAAAAAAATATAAAGGACAAAATTCTTTTCAACTCTAGTTTTTCATTTTAAATTTCTTGTCGAATTAACAATAAAAAAAGGAACGGGGCAGGAAATAGTATTTTACAGTTCAAAACAATAAACAACTTTTTCTCGAATAAAACCCGACCTTATAAGTCCGAGGCAGTTTCTTGCTACTCATGAGTGCATGAAATAATTTGCATTCTATGATATTGGAAAGGATTATGCTTATTTAGCCAACTAATTGAGGCATTACTTACTTGATCATTGACATTTAAATCAGAAACATTTGAGAAATTCAGCCATTTAGGCTGATTTGTTATTAAGATCTCCATGTTAATCCTGTGTTATACCATATTATTTCATGATATATTAGTATTAATTACAAGAAAATCACCAAAAAAAAAATTTATAGGTAAACAAAAATTAAAATGAGAAAGGAAAAAGAATATATTTAAGTACCCATCTAAAGGATAAGAAGAGGGTAATTGAGAAAGTAATTCACAACTCCTTGTTCTTGGGTGTTGAGACATGATATCCCTACATGGAAATAAGGGCTCTTCACTAATATTATTACCATTTTCCATGCTATTTTCACTTCCAGCACAACAACACTCCATAAACTCTAGAAACCTAAAAAAAATATAAATTAAATTAAATTAAGTACAAAAAATAAAATGGGGTAGTTATTGTTAGAGCAATCATAGGGCTCAATCATCAGTTTGAGTTTTTGATTGAGCTGATTTTTTAATATGGTGTCTGTAGCCAATGTGACGAATGACAAAGGCTAAAATTAATGATTGTAGCTTCAGGATATAATATATACTGGCCAACTAATTACAAAATAAAATCAAAATAATTATATAATATGGTTGTAAATTAAATGTGATTAATTACCTTTGATCTTCACTTAATCTCCAAAGGATACAATAGTCCCATGTCTTGGAGTTTACTAGTTGCCTTAGTCTATCCATAGGACTTGACATCATGCTCATGTTCACTTCATCATCAAGACAATGAGTATTAGCTTTCTCCCAACAAGTTTGCTCTATAGGCATTTGGTAGAGAGACAATATAAATTGAATGAATTGATAAAATGAGAAAATTGTTTGAAAGAAATTAAAAATTAAGTTAAATGAGTACATTGAGTAAAATAAAAAGTACTATTTCCGTTTCTTTTCAAAATTTCCATTTGGTTTTTGGACGGTATTCATCATTCACTCTTAATTTGTGTTTTATTCTTAATTTATAAGTTCAAATATAATTAAATGAGATCTTGTTTGATTTGTCTTAATATAGGATTTTTTTTTTGAGATATCTTAATATAAGATTTATTAATATCTAGTTTTTATAATTTTTAGTTATACACAATTCAAGATAATTAGAACAGTATTAGAGCAATAACAGTATTAGATTTTCAACCCGAAATCTATATTTATTAAGAAGGATGAAAATTTCGACTAAAGTTTAAAAAAGTTGTAATCTATTTTTGAATTCGAATATTAATTAAACATGTAATCTTCCAAAATTTCTATAGTTTGAATGTTGTATTCATATTCATGAACGTTTTTGACAATCGGTATTAAATGATATGAATGGTATTTGAAATTAAGTGTAATTTAGGTAGAAAAGTTCTCTTAACAAGTTTAATGATCATACTCGTTTAATTCAATCATCTTATTTTCTTTACGAAATTCGTTCGATAACATTACCCTTTGGAGATGGATATTAGGTGGTAATGTGCGTGGCATTAGAAATTGTGAACAAAAAAAGGTTTTTATGATATAAGTTTCATTGTTATGGAATAACATAATACTTTTGATGAAAATTTACACAATAAATCATTTTTATTAACATCCTTAAATAGTAATTATTAATAAACAAACAGACCATAAATACTTCAAGAACTTATATAGCTTTGAGAGGAGTTGCCACTTTGCTTACTACAAATGGATCAAGCGAACTATAAAGGCGATTTTTTTTAAGAGATTTTTTAACTTTTGCACCAAATATATTAAATTAATTTTTTTATTTTATGATAAAGTCGATGATAAATAACAATAAAATTGGTCAATCTAATTGAGATATTTCCTTGCTCTCATGTAAAGGAAAAACAATTATTTTTAAAGTATTACCCTAAAAATATAATTGATGCAAAAATATTAGTAGAAAGGAATAACTAAAATTAAAAATACATTTTAGAAATATATACCTCTCAAAAAAGGGTGTACCCTTTTTCTCCTTAGATGACTTCCTCCTTGCACAAAATAAAATATGACGTATAAAATAAAAGCAAACCAAGAACAAAGTACAAAACAAATTGTATGGAAGCAAAGATCCATGCAATAAGTTAATTAAGCTCAAGATGATAGTACTAATGATGTTTAAGATCAATTTTCGACATTCGAAATCAATTTAATCTCATTAATCCATTTTATAAATAAATATAAATAATTATATCATTATGCTAAGAAATGGGAAACAAAGAAGAAAAAACATGATGAAATTCCTTTATAAAATTTTATTTAAGAAAGTATATATAGGTAGAAATTAGCAATGAAGGGCGTTTCTGTTAACTTGGTAGGTGAGGTGTAGTGTAGGCGTGAGATAAGGAAGTAACATAATATAATTAATTAATTAATTAATTTCAAGGTTGGAAGATTAATTAGATGTAAATGATTTGCAAGAAATAATATAAAGAAAAGAAAATTGATGCTATAATATGAGCGGGATGATTTGCATGAGCAAAGATGGCGCAACTGCCTATGTTTAGTTTATTCATTTATTTTTTCTTATTTAATAAATATTATTTTGAAAATATCTTATATCCTTGACATATTAGAATTATACTCGTGTTCAGGGCCAGTCCAAAGCAAAGGCGAGGTGTGTTTACGCCTAGGGCCCACCAAAAATTTTAGTTTTCAATTAGTGTTAAGATTCGAACTTTTCTATGTATACAATAGTTTAGGGGTATATAAATAATCTTTCGCCCCGGACCCCTAAAAACCTAGGGACGGTTCAAAACTTATATATTACTCCAATACTTAATATATATTAAACGATACTCCCTCCAATCTTATTTGTTCTTCCAATTTGGGTTTTTCACAAATATTATGATAGATGAATCTTTGGGTTGTAGTGGGTATTATTTTAATTAAATTGTAGTGTGAAGTAATGATTGTATTAGAAGTATGAGAGAAAAATATTTAAATAGTAGTGTGAAGTAATGATTGTGTTGGAAGTATAGGAGGAAACATAATTAAATAGTAGTATAAAGTAATGATTGTATTCGAAGCATGAAAGAAAAAATAATTAAATAGTATATACTAAGGTGGAAGAAATTAAAAGAACGGAGGGAGTATTTAGCGGTTGATTATTAAAATGCATATATATATATATATATATATATATATATATATATATATATATATATATATATATATATATATATATATATATATATATATATATATATATATATATATATATATATATATATATATATATATATATATATATATATATATATATATAGGGGCGAAGCCACATAGGATCAAATAAGAAGAATTTTAAAATGAGAAGGGTGAGAAGGATTTTTGTTTGATTGGTTAATATATATACAAAAATTGATACTTTGTTACAAAATAAGAACATTTTAAAAATTTTGTTATGGTTATTTTTCTGTGTAACATAGTTACTTTTACAATAATGTGATTTTGGCTCAATCGTGACCATAGATTTTTTTATTGTAGTGAAATCAAGGGTGTAGAGTCCTTACCTTCTCATTTTCAATATCCTTCTCATTGGATCCCTCCCCTATATATATATATATATATATATATATATATATATATATATATACATATATATATATATATATATATATATATATATATATATATATATATATATATATATATATATATATATATATATATATATATATAATGCTATATCTATATCTATATCTATACTATATATTATATCTATATATATACTATATCTATATATATATATATATATATATATATATATATATATATATATATATATATATATATATATATATATATATATTAAATGAAATTCAAACATTTTCATTTCTTGAATTACATACTAACATGATCATGTGTACATTCCTGCGAAATTAAATTACAATCGATGTAAGAAAAAAAATATTTAGTGAACCTTGATTAAATTGTAGTAAGCAATGAAGGCTTGAATTGTAGTTTTATCAGCTTGGAAAAAAAAACTATAAGATAAACATAATATTATAGGATTAATTAGTGAGAGTAAACCTTGTTAATTGCTTGATAAATTTCATAATTCATTTTGTTAAATAACAAAACAATTTACCTCATCATCTATCATGATTATGTGTAACACAGTTCCTTTATCTTGTTCTTTACCCATATCTTCCATTGATTTCCATGTATATATGACTTTAGCCTTAATTTCAAACAAACACTTTGATTCTTTAATAAATTTTGAGTTGTAATTTGAGCAATGTTTTAAGTGGTATCTAATATTATCATGAGTTGTGATTTGAGCAATGTTTTAAGTGGTATCTAATATTATTATGTAACGAGTGTATATTTATAGTGGTATAATTATTCAATTTTGTACCTCATAATAATAATACTAAATGCTAGTATCAATAATACTAAATGTTGATATGAATAAGAATTATATTGATATAATAATAATCACCAATATAGTAATATTAAATTGTGAAGAGGAAAAAAATCAAAATTAACGGGAAGGAGTGGGAGGAGTACTTTAAAGGGTAGTTCTAATATTATTGATGTGAGTACTAAATGTTGATATGGATATACATAAAAAGTAGGTGAAGGAGAAGAGTAGTTTAATAATAATAATAATAAAATTTAATGAGAAAATGCTTGAATACATAGGGTGGTCCATTAAGTAGGTTATGGATTGTTATTGTTTGATTAAATGGAGGAGTTGAGTAATTTAATTTAATTTGGAAATGCTAGAATACATGTAATAAGTAAATACAAGAATACATAGAATTGTACATTAAACATGTGAGAGTTTTTGCGAACTATTTTGCATCAGTGACATACTACTGCTAGTGATAAGTGCAATTATTTGCGCCTATACGTATTATTTTCATGCTCCTTATATGTAATTTTAGTGGGATTTAGGTATGTTATTAGTGGTATGTGATATATGAGGCAAAATTGTAATTTTAATAGGTCCCGGGGTGATAAGAGGGTGAAGGCTTGGAGAAATAGCGTAAGACCCCTAAAATAAGTGAAGAGATTGTTTCTCGTTTGAAGATGTTTTACAATGAAGATGGGCAAAAGAGTAGAAAAGTGCTTAAAAGACAAAGTTTTGAAGTGAAATTTGATACATGCTCATTCTTTTCGTCATCAATTTTGATAGAGAGATCACATTTATGCAAGGTTTGCGGCATTGAAAAGCAGATTTCAAGAGCTTCCCAATGATATATTATATGTCCGATTTCGATAACCGAGCAAAAAATGACGGCCATTTAAAGTTCGCGAGTTAAAGCCAAAGCGCTGACTCGGTGCCCAAAAGTAACGACTCGTCGCCTATTGTAACGACTCGGCGCCGAAAAGCATCGACTCATCGCTTCTTCTCTGAATTCTCTTTCCCAGGAAGAGCATATTCAATGACTCGTTACACTTGATGTGGCGAGTCGTCGCTTTCGATCAGAATGCAATTTTGACGGTTTTTCTTCCTAATTTTTGGAGCCACTATATAAAGTGGCAGTTACTTTTAGATTTGATTGTGTTTTCTTTATGCAAAATTTCTATATTTTCTCTAGACTTTCCTTTCCATCTTTAAGCTTTTCTTTGTAAAACGACATTGTTATATTTGGATTTTATTGCAATTTAGAGTTTTTTTCCATAAATTTCGATTATGTTCTTCATTGTACTTCGATTGTTAAGGTAATTTTACTCTTTTCAAGTCTTTTAATTATGTTTCATGTTGTAGTTTATGTTAGTTTATTAGATCTAAATATTTCTTTAGCCATGATTAGTGAGTAGTTCGTATGCTAGGGCATTGGATTTGTACCCTAATATGTGTGTGATTACTAGATGAGGATTGTTTATTGTGATGTTGAATTGGTCTAATTAAATTGTTATAGTTGATCATTCAAGTTAGAGCCCTTTTAATATCTCTTAAAACCAAAATCACGAAAGTTGAGGGATGAGATTATTTTTAGTCTTGGATGATAAAACAGGTTAATGTTTCTCCTTTATCAAAATCACGAAAGTTGTGATTTAGGGATATGTTTTCTTGTGACATTAATCGGTCGAAATACAAAAGTTGAGATCGAGAGAACCCATTTAATTTGATTTAATTTGGTTACCATCCGGAAAAGGAGTGATTAAGTTAGATTGGTGAATCAATTCAACGGAATCAATTGTAATCCTTTTCGAAACAATCGTATGCTATTAGTGGGGAATTCCTTTGTCCTAGTCCTTTTACTTCATTGATATCATCATATTTTTAAGTTTTCTGCATAGTAGAATTAGAATTAATTGAAATTTTTTGTTCCTTAAGTGATTAATTGAACGACGCTAGTATTGATCTTGCCTCCCTGTGATCCGACCCGTGATTGTGCTACGGCACCCGTACACTTGCGGTATTAAAATAAAACCCTAACAGATGGTTAACTTGTCCGAGCTTTGATGGTCAAATCCTCCATGTTGAGTGTTTCTTATGTTGATAATTTGGATAAGGGAAATTTCACATGATAGCATCCAATTTTAATGAAACGCCAGTGGTAGCACTTTTATAAGATTTTTCTACATGGTAGCATCTAGTTTATACACTATTTAACTGACGTAGATTCTTGTTAAATTTCATTTAATTCATCATTTTGTAAGATTTTTTCCAAGAGGACACAAGTACATTATTGCGATTGGGTGTTTGGGTATCAAGAAGTACCATTAGTACAAAAGTACTAAGTGGTAATGGGAACTTGGATGTGTGTATGCTTGTTGGATGCAAGTCTTGGGCTCCAAGATTAACATTTTAGAGGTAGTACAAAGTATTGGGGACCAAGAGACAAGTGGCATGCTTATGAAAGAGGAAGGACAAAACAGAAGGCTGGAAAACAGCAGCTGCTGGCTGCTCGACTGGCTCGCTCGCCCGAGCGGCTGGTCGAGCGAAGATTCTACCCCCTTTTCGTGATATGCTGGGTTGTTGTACCTTGGTTCATTTGTTGCTTACTTGTTACTACCCTTATGCACTATACTCCCCTATATATACCCACTCATATACAAGCTATTAGGTGCACCAAAGTCTCATTATTAGAGCACTCCTTCTTTCTTAGTATTCTCCCTAAATTAGGTTCTCTCCCCTGACACATAACCTCAATTGTAATTCCTATCAAGTCTTGTATTTCCCTTCAAACACATATTGAAATATATCCTAGGCTAGATGGTGCATGTAGCCAATTGGTGAACCACCTAAAAAATCTTGTCTTGTTTATTTGTTTATTTTGCCATTCATCATTACTTAGCATTATTTGTTCCTAAACTTTGACACACCATAAACACTCACTTAAACTTCATCTTTGTGATCCTTGAGTGAGGTTTTGCCTCTCCTTTCAATTGGTATCAGAGCCAAGGGTTTATTTGGGGTTATTTGAGGTGTTAGTGGTGGTCATTTGAAGTCCAAGATGTCAGCAATGAGGTTAGACACACTACAACAAATTTAGCTTTTTGCGACATTGAATTTAGTGGCATTAAAAAAATGCCACTAATTCATATTTTTAGTATAATAATTATTGATTTTTATTTTAAGTTTTACTATAAAGTGATTTAGCGACACTTAATTTGGTCTTTAGTGACATATGTAATTGTCACTATAGTCTATTGTGACATTTGTGAGAAATGTCACTAGATCCTATGTCGCTAAAAGCTTTAGTGTGACTTTTTAATATGCTGCTAAAGGATCTAATAAATGTCACTAAATCCTCTATATACACTATAAGAAATTTAAAATAGCGACATTTAAATTAAATGTCGCAAAATGTATCCCACTAAAAGTAAATTATGTTGTAGTGACATTGAGAAGTTTGATAGGAACACAAATTTCAGTTTGTGGCAAGTTAAGATGAAGGCTATCTTGATTCAAAATGGTGTCCATAAGGCACTTGAAGGTGATGAGAGGAAGCCCATTAGTCTTAGTGAGGCTAAGTGGGAAGAGATGAATGCAAAAGCTTTATCCGCCATACAACTTTGCCTCTCCAATGAAGTCTTGAGGGAAGTTGTAAAAGAGGTAACATCAAAGGGGATTTGGGAGAAATTGGAATCACTCTATATGGCCAAGAGTGTTACCAACCGATTACTCTTGAAGAGTAGGTTGTATGATCTCCGATTGCAAGAAGGTAAGCCTATGAAACCTCATCTTGATGAGTTTTACTCTATTGTTTTGGATTTGCAAAATATTGAGGTTTCACTTGATGATGAAGACTTAGCCATTCTCTTACTATGTTCTTTACCCACTTCTTATAAGCATTTTAGAGAGACTTTGTTATATGGTAGAGACACTTTGTGTAGTGAGGATGTTAGAAAGGCCTTAACACAAAAGGACCTTATTGATTCTCAATTTGCACAAAAGTTGTCCATTGAGTCTAATGATGCTTTGTTTGTCAAGGAGTCAAGTAGGAACAAGAGATGTATGACTTGCAATTATTGTAGGAAGAAAGGCCATCTTAAGACAGATTGTTGGAAGTTAAAATCCAAACAATCGGATGATTGCAAGTCCAAAGGAACTAGCTCCCCCGAGGCTAGTTATGTTGAGGAAGAATATGATGTTGGTGCTCTTGTTGTCACTAGTGAGTACAAGGGTGGTGATTCTTGGGTATTGGATACAGGATGTTCATGCCATATGACTTCTAACTCTAGCTTCTTCTCAACTTATCAAAAGGTTGAAGGAAGAAGTGTCACTATAGGCAATGAGGCCAATTGTCCGATAGTTGTGAGAACATTATCCGGAGTCCTCCATGTTCCAAGCATGAATAGGAAGTTAATCTCCCTTGGTACTTTTGATAGAGAAGGTTTTGTGTGCATTGGTGAAGGTGGAGTTATGAAGGTTGTTAAGGGCCATAAGGTGTTCTTGAAAGGGTCCATTGATGATGATGGCTTGTATAAGCTACTTGGCACAACCTTGGTTAGTTTGGTTTATGATGCTACTACCTCAACCAAGCTTGATGATGAGGATACTTCTCTTGATGATAAGAATGTAATTCCAATGTCTTCCAACAAGTCTATGGGTTGTATAGACTTGGTTGGTGTTTAATCATATTCTTTTGTTGTAAGCTCTTAGAGAGCATTTGCAGTGCATGTGCTTTTGTTCATTTTGTGCACATGTTTATTTTCTTTTATATTTTGTTGAGTATGTTGACTAGCTAGAGATGTTTGTGGGTGTTGTTGGATGAATCTTGAAGGTGATGTTTGTGACTTGGTAAACACAATTCAAGGTGGAGATTGTTAGGATTATTGGTGACTTGAGTTACCAAATAATCAAAATATGATTAAGTTAATTAATCATATTAGTTAGTGTAATTACAAGAGGACACAAGTACATTATTGTGATTGGGTGTTTGGGTATCAAGAAGTACCATTAGTACAAAAGTACTAAGTGGTAGTGGGAACTTGGATGTGTGTATGCTTGTTGGATGCAAGTCTTGGGCTCCAAGACTACCATTTCAGAGGTAGTGCAAAGTATTGGGGATCAAGAGACAAGTGGCATGCTTATGAAAGAGGAAGGACAAAACAAAAGGCTGGAAAACAGCAGCTGTTGGCTGCTCGACTGGCTCGCTCGCCCGAGCGGCTAGTCGAGCGAAGATTCTGCCCCCTTTTTCATGATATGCTGGGCTGCTGTACCTTGGTTCATTTGTTGCTTACTTGTTACTACCCTTATGCACTATACTCTCCTATATATACCCACTCATATACAAGCTATTAGGTGCACCAAAGTCTCATTCTTCTTACACATAACCTCCATGGTAATTCGTATCAAGTCTTGTATTTCCCTTTAAACACATATTGAAATATATCCTAGGCTAGATGGTGGATGTAGCCAATTGGTGAACCACCTTAAAAATCTTGCCTTGTTTATTTGTTTATTTTGCCATTCATCATTACTTAGCATTATTTATTCCTAAACTTTGACACACCATAAACACTCACTTAAACTTCATCTTTGTGATCCTTGAGTGAGGTTTTGCCTCTACTTTCACAACCTAAATTAATAATAGTATCAAGCGTATCAAGCTTCAGTTCTTTTACCACGCTAATCGAGTTATTTAATTTAAAGTTCATTTTGTATAGTTTTTGTATTAACTCGTATCATTTTAAAAGAGAAATAGACTTTTTGAGTAACCAAATATAGTTCGAGTCAAACCGGGGCGTTAAACGGTTAGTTAAAACGGTTCAAGCGAAACAAAACTTGCGGACCGAGTTCTAATAGTGCTAATATAATCTACCAGACATAAAGACTAAGCAGCAGATAAGTTTGAAAAGGTAGTTTTGATTATTACAACTCGAGAGCGCTCACGTTTCTTAAAACCAACATTTAAAAAGTACGAAAACTTAAGTTCAGCAGATAAGTGTATCATCGCTCATAATATCGTCTTCATCATCAGGATACCCATCTCTCATGATCTCCTCATAAAGGTCTAATACTACTCTCAGGGGCTCTTCCTCAACTCCTCACGAGTTCTTCCTCAGGGTCCTCCTCTGGATCCTCCTCACGATCTTCCTCGGGATCCTCCTCAGGGTCCAAGTCATCAAAATTAACATCCAATACCGAGTCAGGGTCTATTATGGGTACAACTACCTCAATAGTACTAGTTCTAGCTCTACTAGACTCCGGAATTTCCAACCCATTCCGACCCACCACATCTACCGGTCCGACCCTCTTACCAAAGTCAGGGTTCTATTGTTCTTCCCTTTCCGTCGTTTCAGTCGTCTCCCCATTCATTAACCTTTCATATACCTGTTTGGATTTCAAGTATATCAATTCCATCCGATGTTGATAATCTAAATAACTTTCTCCCTTTTTTCGTTCCCATATACCCAGAGCCTCAATTTCAGAAAAGAAAACAAGGCAATCAATTACCGAGATAAAACAAGGATAATAATTCAGATGATCACACGTATTCACAAGGTTCTATCAGTCATTCATCACAAGCATACATAACAAGGTGCTTAAAGACAACAAAAAAGATCACATCATCCCCTTAATGTCTACCCATTACTCTCGTCATCATTTATTCTTCGTTAATTCATTGGTTTAGATATATAACACTAAATAGAACTCCCGCTCTGATACCAATTGTAACATCCCGAAGTTTAACTCGTATCGTTTTAAAAGAGAAATAGACTTTTTGAGTAACCAAATATAGTTCGAGTCAAACCGGGGCGTTAAACGGTTAGTTAAAACGGTTCAAGCGAAACAAAACTTGCGGACCGAGTTCTAATAGTGCTAATATAATCTACCAGACATAAAGACTAAGCAGCAGATAAGTTTGAAAAGGTATTTTTGATTATTACAACTCGAGAGCGCTCACGCCTCTTAAAACCAACATTTAAAAAGTACGAAAACTTAAGTTCATCATAATTCTGATTCTAACATTTTATTTCTCCCAGAGTAATCCTCACTCCCCACCTGCAATTAACTTACTGCTAGTCATTATCCAAGGAGGAAACGATATCATCGCAGGATCGTTAAGACCAAAAAGTACACGTCAGCAAGAAGTCATAAATCAATTAATTCAAGTACGACAATTTAAAGATATTAACTTTAATAATTTCCTGTTTCAGTTAGTCAGCCATACTGCTGTATCTATTCCAGCCATACTGCTGGTACCACTTCAAACTCCATAGGCGAGACAATACATTAGGGGGAGCTAACCCCTAAGCAAGTCTCTACCATAGACACACGTCCTACTTCGGTGTCTATGGTTAAGTATGCATACCCCCGCGGTGGCTCATAGGCTCCAAAGGCCGCGAGTAATTCATTCCACCAATTGATGTCATACTACGTCTACTTTCAAGTTAGTGAGGTCATACTACCTCTGCTTATTAAAATGTTATAATATCATAATTTATTCGGAAGCGTATCAATAATCACATTACATGCCCATACTTTACCTTTGCTACCATATCATATGGTACGTAACATATACTACATTTCTATGCTGCGTGTACGTACCTTGATCAAGAAAACAAAGCACAAGGTCCTAATCAATTCCCGGTCACGAATCGGCTTCCTACAAGGTTTAACCGTATTCGGAAATAAGAACACATTCACATCATCCTCAAGGCAACCACATCACATCCAAACAACTACCATCATACATAAAACGCATACACATATCACGAGACATAAACCACAACCCTAAACACATTAAACACTAAAAACAGACAGCAATTAAATCTGTCCAGAAAACTGTCTCGGCACTGTCAAAATGAAAATCCGACTTCACAGTTGCGTCCGGAAGGCATCAAAACCCCCGGGTACCAATTTTCATAATTTATAACATAGTATAAATATTTTTAACCTAATTTCAAAGCCAAAAATGCTTCAAAACACCATTTTTTTCATCATTTTTCAATCCTACGGGATTTGTCACTTTTTGTTCAAAATTCATATAAATTCTAATTTCCACACTTCCTATTAAATCTATATCATACAAACCATAAAATCATGCTCTCATAAAATAAATCATTTTCAAAATCCACAATTAATAAAACTCTTAAACAAATCATGTATTCACTTTAAGATCTCAAACCAAGTCATAAAATCCTCTTATTTTTCAACAAAACTTTTTCCTTAGCAATTCTACTTTAACATATATTTTATTATCATCACTTTTATTATTCTTATGATTATTATAATTATTTACACATCCATCAACACATAGTTTAACATGCTCTTTTCACACACAACATCCAACACCCCACCATTTGTCAATTATTTAATTATAACAATACAACTATAAAAAATCATGGAACAAATATGTTAAAATTCATTCACACCAAACATTACATACTCTACATAATTATATTCAAAATTTAATAAAAGATGACACATAGAAATACTTACAAAGGAGATGGAAACACCAAAAATCCAAGTGTAGATGACCCAAAAAAAAAACATGTGACTAGTTAGGGTTTTTGAGAGTTTGATGTTCTTGGAATATTGAGAGTAAGAGAGAATTCTAGGTTAGGAAAATAGAATAATTTAGTTTAGGCAATAGAAAACTTAAGGAAAATGAATAGGAATTGAATAGAATTGAATAGAATTGAATAGGAAATTGAATAACTAAAGAATAATGCAAATATTCCCACAATGATTATGGGAGTTTCAAATCCCATGACGGATTACTCCTTGGCCGGCCCTCTTGACCTTCTAACATATTTTTTTTTTCTTTTTTTTATTTATTATTTTTTTATTTCAATTTGAATTAAGAGAGTTTAAGGTGTTTGGGCCCAAAGGTTTTAAGGTTTTAAAAATTGTTCAAAGCATGTCCAAGGCCCATTCCCAATCATAAGTTACTAATAAAACATGATATACTAGGAATTTTTTTGTTAAATATACCGGAATTTATCGTTTCAAAATATCGGGGTGTTACAGTTTTAATCAAGACTCCTCTATCTTTAGATAATTTACGCAATTTATTGTGAGCAATCCGTCTATGCTAGATTATAAAATACTCACTAATCATGAATATAGACATGAAAATTAACTTTAAAAAACCTTACGCTTCTAGACATCAATCAAAATAGAAAGACTGAAAAATTTAAAGCAACTAATAATAACAAAGAAAAATTACCTAGAATAATCCAACCTTTAGATAATTTCTTACAATAATCCCAACTATGAATAATCCCAACTTTAAGGGATAATTTCGTAGACTAAACTCGGGTATTCGAATTTCCATTGTAGATAATTTACCAAAAAACTAAACTAAAAAATAATGTAAAATTAGAGAAAATTTTAAAAATTTACATAAAAAATCTAAATAATAAAAAAATTAGAAATTTTTTTTGTTCATTTTTCTAACATTTTTTTTTCTACATGCTTATTTTGATTTATTTTTTTAAAAAAAAATAAAACTTGCTATAGCAAGTCTAACTATTACTGGATTTACTCTAGAAAAATACTCCTTAAAGTTTAGATTATTTATGGTTAATCAATAGGTGGAATTATTGTAGAAAACTCATTAAAAAACTGAATTATTCAAAATAATTTTTTCTAATAAAATAACAATGAGGAACAATAATTGAACATAAATCATTAAAAAAAAGTAATTGAAATAAATGATAGGATAAAATAAATCATGAGAAAACCTACAAAGGGATCCAAGTGTTTTGATCTAAACTAATCTTCTCCTTATATATGAGAGGATAACTTAGGAAATTAAAACCTATATTACCTAGATTTAACCTAGAACTAATCAAAATAAATAGCTTATATAAAAAGCCCAAACAAAGGCAACGTCGAAAACTAAATCCAGGAAAAGAAAGCATCGACTCGTGGCTTATCTCTTCCTCAAATCTTGAATTCTGGTAATTAGTGTTGGCTCGTCGCTTTTAAGTAAGGCAAAAGCGATGAGTTGACGCTTTTCTTTGACTCAATGTTGCTCTTCTAGTAATTGCAACGACTCCCCGTTGTTGGTCAGTCTAAAGCGATGTGTCATTGCTTTTCTCTTACTTGATATTTCTTGTGCTGAGTTGGCTACAAGTCGTGGAAAATTGTTCTATTAGGCCACAACTCGTGGCTTTTTGTTGCAGTTGATTTTTGGCTCTTGTTTTCACCACTTGGTAATGGTCTTAGGCTATTCCTCCCAGTCGCCACCACTATGACTCCATAAGACCTATAAAATCTCCATTTCACCCCAAAAACACATGAACAATTTTCAATAAGCCCATGAGGCAAAAATATACAAATATACATCAAAAGCATACAAAATAGTCTTATAAGTTTTATAAGTTTATCAAAAGGGAATAGATGTCATCAATAAGTGCAAATAACTGCACTAATCAATTCCCATTCATAGCGCCTAACTATTTCAATATGAAATTTAGAAAACAAATAAAAGACAAGAAAATATTATTATGAAGAATTGGATTAAAGTTATGGCTTAGGGTTTTGGAATACTGATTTGTATTAAACTTTCAAATGGTTACACATGTTCAATACATACAGAATTAACTAACTAAATGAGGAAATAAGACCAATATATGTAAAAGGTTCTAACATAACATTCCTAATATAGCTATATTGTTTTTATATTTCTACACTCCCCCTCAAGTTAGGTATTTAGGTCACCGATACCTAACTTGCATAAAGTCTTCTCGAATGCTTCTGAAGTGACTGCCTTTGTAAGGATATCTGCTAGTTGATCCTTGGATCTCACAATGGGAAGACTTATATCTGCTTCTTAAGTTTCTCCTTTATGAAATGTCTGTCGATCTCTACATGCTTGGTTCGATCATGTTGAACTGAATTCTCTTATATGCTGATTGCGGCTTTGTTATCACAGAACAACTTGCATGTCTTTGTTTGCGGAAAGTGTAGTTTGTTTAGGAGCTTCCTTAATCATATAACCTCTGTGATTCTTTTAGCAATTCCCCTAAATTCTGCTTCTGCACTTGATAAGGCCACCACTTTCTGCTTCTACATTTTCCATGTAACTAAATTTCCGCCAACTAGAGTGAAGTAACTTGAAGTGGACCACCTGTCATCTCAATCTCCTGTCCAGTCTGCATCTATGTAGGCTAGGAGATCTAAGTGATTGTTTTTCTTGAATAGAATCCCTTTGTTGCTTGTTCCTTTCAGATACCTCATGATCCTCATCACAGCTGTCATGTGATGTATCTGTGTTCAATGCATAAACCTACTCACTACACCGACTATATACGCAATATCAGGGCGTGTGTGAGTGAGATAATGAGCTTGTCAACCATTCTCTGATATTGTCCCATGTCAACTAATTTTTCTCCTTCAATCATCTACAGACCATGGTTCGCAACAATGGGAGTCTCTGTAGGTTTACAATCAACCATGCCGGTTTCTACTAGCAAATAGAGATTATATTTTCTTTGATTGATGAAAATACCTCCTTTAGACCTTAGTACTTCAATTCCAAGGAAATACTTGAGTCGCCCTAAGTCTTTCAATTCAAATTCGTGAAACAGTTGTTCTTTGAGTGTACAGATCTCTTCCTTATCATCTTCTGTATTAATCATATCATCCACATAAATGATTAGACATTTGCCTCCTGAGGAATAAGGTGTGATCAGAATTGCTTTGCTTGTATCCAAACGTTGTCATTGCTGTAGTGAATCTCCCAAACTAGGCTCTAGGAAATTGGTTTAGGCCATAAAGAGCTTTATTCAACTTGCAGCCTTCTCCTGTATTATAGTCATCTGAGAAATCTGGAGGAGCCTTCATATACATTTCTTCTTCAATTTTCCAGTGTAGAAAGGCATTCTTCACATCAAACTGGTGTAGAGGCCAGTCTTTGTTTGCCGCAATAGAGAACAGAACTCGGATCGTATTGATCTTTGCCACTAGAGAGAAAGTCTTAGAGTAATCCACTCCATAAGTCTGAGTGTACCCTTGTGCTACCAATATGGCTTTATACCGCTCAGTGGTGCCATCTGCCCGATATTTGATGGTATATACCCATTTGCATCCAACTAGCTTCTTTCCCCTTGGTATCTCACATATTTCCCATGTTTCATTTTTGTCAAGAGCTGAGATTTCTTCTTCAATTGCCCTTTTCCAATTTGGATCCCGAAGAGCTTCTTCAACTGTACGAGGCACATCATTGGAATAGAGAGAAGTATTGAAAGCGTTTGCTGTCTGTGAGAGATTTTCATTACTTTCTTTGTTGACTAGGTATCTCGACTGTGGTGCTTCATATTCAAGATCATATCTCCTCGGAAGAATACCCCTCGTACTCTTTGGGGGCAACTCATATTTGCAAGGTGACTCAACACTAGGAACTTTATTAGCAATATCAATCAAAGTCTCATGAATTACCTCTTGTTCAAATTGCTCCCCAAATGCTTCAGACAGGACATGAGTAGTCTGAGGAGGAGGATGTATTGTATCTTCAGTGACAACATCTGTGGGATTACCTACTTGCTTTGTAGGCTCATGATCAATTATAGGATCTGGATTGATAGCAATAGGATATGTTAGCCAGCTTAGGTCGTCACCACTTACTATCTCCCCCTGAGGACTAAGCTGGGGGTAGTAGGTATGACCTCTCAAAGAAGTCACAGTTCATGGTGGTGTACATTTTGTTGTGTATTGGATCAAAACATCGATAACATGATTGACCCCATATCCAATAAAAACACACTTAACAGCACGAGGTTCAAGTTTGCTTCGAACTTGTTGGAAAGATGGACATATACAGCACACCCAAATACACGAGGGGGGTAAGGAATTGTTAGCTACATTTTATTCATACTTTATCCCCATTGTTTAATTGAATTATATTGAGATTTGATGCAACGATGCTTGTTTTATATAAGATTTTACGCTTGGTTTGGTGTTTTGGTGTTTTGTTGAATTTCAGGTAAAACTCAAGCACTTTTGATGCATACGTTGCTCATTCAGCTCCGAAAACTTAAAGAAGCAAGGCCTCGATGAGCCAAGTCAAGAAGATAAGTCGAAACGAGAGCCAAAATAGGCCATTTCAAATCTGGGTCGAGCCAAGGTGGCTCGAGCATCCTGGGACCCACACTTGAGATCAGAAGCTGATTAAAGCTATCCTGAAGGCCGCGCGACCAGGTCGAGCGAGATGGCTCGGGTCGAGCGAAAGTACTATTCACTTCCAGTAGCTTTAGAATGTCGACAGAAGCATTTTTGATGGGTGGAGCGAGCTCGCTCGGTCGAGCGGGCAGGTCGAGCGGAGCTATTTTTTGGTGACTGTTCTGTTTTTGAAGATTTTGACCTGTGTACCTGATGCTCGCTCGACCAGGTCGAGCGGACTTGCTCGGGTCGAGCGAGATGGGCGGCAGCAGCTTTTCGCGATTCTTTTAAAAAGCATTTGGGTCCAATTAAATTCATTTGCTTCTTATCTCTGCTGCCAAGCCTCCCTTGCCACCCTACCCTATCTTTAGGGGTGGCACCTCCCTCCTACACCTTAGGGGTGGTGGAGCAATCATGAAACCACCACCCCCACATGCCTTGAAGCCTATAAATAGAGAAGAGGAAGAAGGAGTTGGGCATCTCAGCTTTCATCTCAATTTGCATCCCAGTTTTCACCCATCACTTAGAGTAATGTTTATGTATTCTTCAATTGCTTAGCTTTCATTTCAATAGAGAGTTAGTGTTTAGTATAATTTCATTTTCAATTCAAACACTTTTGCAATTTCATTTTCAATCTTAGTTTCACTCCTTATTGTAACACTTTGCCATTTGGATTTCTTCAACCATTGGTGTATTTCATTGGAGCTTTTGGAAGGAATTACTTTGAATCATCCATTCATCTTGTTCATCAAAGAGTAATCTCTATCTTTATTTACATTGGATTCAATTCATGTTGCTTAGTTATTGTTTGCCTTTATTTTCATATATTTATGTTTGATTGCTCTTCAAATTGCATCTTGTTAAGGTACTCTACTTCAATTCATTTCTTAATGATTCTTGGCTTAATTGCAATCTATAATTTCAATATGTGTGAGTAGTTTGTTTTAGCTTAGGTTAGGCATGATCACCATATATATAGTTTGAATTGCTATCTCTACCTTTGGCATTGGTTGTGTTGTTTATGCTTTAACATAGGTTTTGCTATCTTGTTTAGCGTCGTTGAATTGAGGGCGAGAGTCGATTTTTAATGATAATCTATGCTTAAAAGTTGAATCATCTCCATGAGAATAGGTAGATGTTTTGATTGGAAATAATGAATGTGTGCTCCATGTCTTAATCTATGCTTAGCTCCATGAGAATAGGTGGTTAAGTATGTTTTAGGAAGCTAATGTTGCTCGAGAGAGAATATTAGTATTTAAGATATGTTCTTCCTCATAACAACCCATAACCATGACCTTAGGTTGAAGTTAGTAAAGACTACCATGGTGAGAAAGCCTAACCTATGCCTATTTAGCTAATTGATTGTGTTCATTGTGTTCTTTGCCTTAGTTCATTGTGTTGTTAATTGCTTTTATGTTTCGCTTTTCATTCCGATCTTTTTAATTACTTGCTTTATTTAGTTCTACCTCCAAACACCATTTTATACGTTTTTGAGCTCGCTAATCAATTGAGAAACCATTGACATAACCCCCACTCCCTGTGGATTCGACCCGTACTTGCCGTCGTACTAAGCTCCGCCGTGCACTTGCGGTATTACATTTTGAAGGACGTAAAGTCCCGATCAAGTTTTTGGCGCCGTTGCCGGGGAGTGACGGTTTTATATTAATGGTTTTTCTTAATTAGTTGGTTCTTTGTATGACTCTTATGGCTAGCTTGTTGTGTCACCAATTTGAGCATGAAACTTTTTGGAGGTATTATTGGAGGCTTGGTGACTCCCTCTCACATGACCATGACCTTGAAATGTGGAATATTTGCAAATTGATGTATGATGGTTTAAATGATGAGACTAGGGATCAAGTCGAGATCATGTATAACTTTGAGTTTCTAGACCAACCAATTGAAAGAGCTTGGGAATTTTTTGAATGGTTAGCTAAGGAAACCTATGAACAAGAAATGGCTCATAAGCTCCCTTCTCTCGATATGAATCATACAACCTTTCTTGACCATTTGGAGGCCAATCCCTCATGTTTAGCGTTGAAGGATGACTATATTGGGAAAAATTCATATAGAAGTTTGGATGGGAGTTATGACTTGGTTAGTGAGTTTAGTGTAGAATATGCGGATCCTAGTTACTTTAACGGGTCCTCCGCTTTACCCTTTTCTTACCCTTGTTCCTATCCACCCTTCGAGGAGTTTGATGATGATGGTTTAATTTATGAAAAATGAAGATTTTAAGGAATTTTGTATGCAGTTAAGGCAAGCCCTTAATCAATCTTGCTCCTCCATAGATAAGCCTCTTTTGGAAACATCATTTGATGGCATAAATGATGAGCTTTATAGCCCTATGCCCTCTCATTGTGAGTTTATTATTGAATCACCTTGCTTGCCTTATATTAATGAGTCTCTTGTTTTTATGCCATGTAAACATGACTTGTTTGTGAATGAGCATTGTGATCACACAATTAATGTGCCTATTAATAAGGAGTTATATGTGCATACATACAACACTCTTTCTAGTGAGACTCTAAACATCATGCATTGTGATCACACTATAATACCTCAGTTTAGTCCGTTTCATGCTCCTTTTAATGGTCATAAAGCTTTGCCCTTAGTTGGATATAGCTTCGCCTCCATTGATCTATGTCAACCTATTCCAACTGATTTTCCCTTCACTCCCTTTGTCCAATTTTTCTTTGGATTTTCATCATGTAATGATAAGCCATTTTTCTATATATATTCTATTTCATTGAGATGTTTGTCTTTGTTTCTCTCTATTTGTTATTACTTAACTCTTTCTTGTGTAGGGAGTGAGTTTGACAAACTCCTTCGAAGTCTGTCAAGCTATTTACTGAAAAAGGTCTAGCTAATGACCTAAAAGAAGCGCTAGTTGGGAGGCAACCCAACTTCGGTTTGAGTTTTTACTTTTTAATTAATGTTTCAAGTTTTAGTTTGTATTGTTGAGTAGCATGCTTGTGCTAAGCTTTTGGATGTAGAAATCAAGGTGAGTTGATTCTGAAATGGTTTTGAAATGTGCGCATTAGAAAGAAAACAACAGAAACTATTGTTGCAGAGGTCAAGAAACACATACTTGGGCTTGCTGAGGAGAAACACGAAGATAACCAAAAAAAAAAGTCCGCCAATTTCGGGCCTGCTTGATCAAATTGAGTAACCTTTGATCATTTAAGCAGAACATAGTAAGATAGTTTATTTTACATTTTACACTAGATTTTGCAATTTTTCTCTCACTTTCTTCAAGCCATTGGTCGCATTGAGGACACTGCTCAGTTCGGCTTGGGGGAGGTGCTGAGTGTTTTGTGTAAAGGTAATGATATGCTTTTCTCTTATTCCTCTTGTACATATGCATGCTAGTAGTGGTTAGATTTCTTGTTTGTTAGTTTCTTTGGTTTGTTTGTTTGTTAGTTTCTTTGGTTATTGTCTATGTTAGCAACACCTATGCATAATCTGGATCTTTGGATAGTTGTCTTGTATACCATTTAGGGCCATAAATCTGATTTGTGTATGGTATTGTAGCAAACTTAGATTATTTTTTCTAAATTTTTGACTTACAAACCAGTGAACCTTTGAATATTCAAAACAATAGTCAAGCAGGATTTGGTTTGTGGCACCGCCTTTGGGTATTTGTGGACATATTTTAAAACCCGTGAGTAATTATTGAGCCTCTCCGTACATTAATGTTGATTAATGAGATTGTGGATTTGTAGCGCACTAGGCATGACTTGAGGGACTTGGGCATTGCATGGATCTAGTTGCTAGTTTGGATGAGCTTATCTTCTTTCTTTCTTTCTTACCCTTTTTTTCTTAACCTACATTATACCCATTTTCTTTCATATCTTATTTGAGCTTTCCATTCCCTTTTATACACCTTCACTTTCACCTTCTTTCCACCTTCACCCTAACTCTTTAGCATACTATTTGGTTTTTGGAATGTTGGTTGTTGGTTCATCACACTTGGCATAAGTTTTAGCTTATTTTTGATTTTTCTTCATGAGGTCACCACTTATATATATATCATGGTGATATTATAATTTTAGATATGGATGTATATATTTAGTTGGTATTATATGGCTCTTTGAGCGCTTTGGTTCACTACCCGCTTTTGGTAGTGTAGTGTTTGTTTTCCATATATACATGAAAAAAAAAAGAAGAAAGAAAAAAAAAAGAAAAAGAAATCAAAAACTTGTATAAAAAAATATTAGTAGTTAATAAATGCCAAGTTGTGTGAAACCATGGGTCATTTTGGTTTGTTCGGGTTAACTAACTAGTTATGCTATCTCCTTTCGTAACCTTACCCATCCTTACCCTTTCTACGTTTCATCATACTCTAATCTTTATCAATTCACCTCTTTTAGGTTCATCCACCTGCTTCTAGTGAAATCTTAGCCTTTGAGACCCCGAGTACCGAGGTGCGAAACTTTGACACATCTCCATTTAGAAGCTCAAGTCACATTGAGCCATAGGATGAGGGAATGAGCGTAACTTTAAACACTTGAGTGTGGTTGTTCATCTTGGCTTACATACCCAAAAGTGAGGTCCACTTATACTCATTGTGATCGGTATTGGGAGTCCTAGACTCAGTTTGGTGAGATCCTCGCTCGATGACTTGTTTTGAGGATGATTTGTGGAATCAGGTGCGTATTTCAAGCTTTTAGAATTAATAATCATAGTTTGCTAGACTGCCATACATATTTTAATTCTTCGTGGCCTATGTTTTCATGTTTACGGCTTTCCTAAGATCCATCTTGTGCATTTGTGATTTTTATTGTCTTTTTAATTTTGGTAGAACACTTGCTTGAGGACAAGCAAGGGATTGGCTTGGGGGAATTTGTTAGCTACATTTTATTCATACTTTATCCCCATTGTTTAATTGAATTATATTGAGATTTGATGCAACGATGCTTGTTTTATATAAGATTTTACGCTTGGTTTGGTGTTTTGGTGTTTTGTTGAATTTCAGGTAAAACTCAAGCACTTTTGACGCATACGTTGCTCATTCAGCTCCGAAAACTTAAAGAAGTAAGGCCTCGATGAGCCAAGTCAAGAAGACAAGTCGAAACGAGAGCCAAAATAGGCCATTTCAAAGCCACTCGACCAAATCTGGGTCGAGCCAAGGTGGCTCGAGCATCCTGGGACCCACACTTGAGATCAGAAGCTAATTAAAGCCATCCTGAAGGCCGCTCGACCAGGTCGAGCGAGATGGCTTGGGTCGAGCGAAAGTACTATTCACTTCCAGTAGCTTTAGAATGTCGACAAAAGCATTTTTGATGGGTGGAGCGAGCTCGCTCGGTCGAGCGGGCAGGTCGAGCGGAGCTATTTTTTGGTGACTGTTCTGTTTTTTAAGATTTTGACCTGTGTACCTGATGCTCGCTCGACTAGGTCGAGCGGACTTGCTCGGGTCGAGCGAGATGGGCGGCAGCAGCTTTTCGCGATTCTTTTAAAAAGCATTTGGTTTAACATAG
This sequence comes from Amaranthus cruentus, assembly GCA_019425755.1. Classification (NCBI taxonomy): domain Eukaryota; kingdom Viridiplantae; phylum Streptophyta; class Magnoliopsida; order Caryophyllales; family Amaranthaceae; genus Amaranthus; species Amaranthus cruentus. Next base: position 9,086,623 of record CM033450.1, read on the forward strand.
GTTTTAGCTTAGGTTAGGCATGATCACCATGTATATAGTTTGAATTGCTATCTCTACCTTTGGCAGTGGTTGTGTTGTTTATGGTTTAACATAGGTTTTGCTATCTTGTTTAGTGTCGTTGAATTGAGGGCGAGAGTCGATTTTTAATGATAATATATGCTTAAAAGTTGAATCATCTCCATGAGAATAGGTAGATGTTTTGATTGGAAATAATGAATGTGTGCTCCATGTCTTAATCTATGCTTAGCTCCATGAGAATAGGTGGTTAAGTATGTTTTAGGTTGCTAATGTTGCTCGAGAGAGAATATTAGTATTTAAGATACGTTCTTCCTCATAACAACCCATAACCATGACCTTAGGTTGAAGTTAGTAAAGACTACCATGGTGAGAAAGCCTAACCTATGCCTATTTAGCTAATTGATTGTGTTCATTGTGTTCTTTGCCTTAGTTCATTGTGTTGTTAATTGCTTTTATGTTTCGCTTTTCATTTCGATCTTTTTAATTACTTGCTTTATTTAGTTCTACCTCCAAACACCATTTTATACGTTTTTGAGCTCGCTAATCGATTGAGAAACCATTGACATAACCCCCACTCCCTGTGGATTTGACCCGTACTTGCCGTCATACTAAGCTCCGCCGTGCACTTGCGGTATTACATTTTGAAGGACGTAAAGTCCCGATCAGGAATGATGGAATAGTAATATGGGTCTGAAGAGTTTCCAAGGGAGTTTTGAAGTTGAGGGCTTTTGTGGGAAGGCGGTTAGTCAGGTAAGTGGCAGTGGCAACTGCTTCTGGCCAAAATTGAGCTGGGACATGAGATTCAAACATTAGTGCTCGGGTCATCTCAAGGAGTAAGCAGTTTTTTCGCTCAGCAACCTCGTCCTGTTGTGGAGTGTTTGGGCATGTGGTCTGATGAATTAAGGCCATGAGTTGAGATGAAGTGTTTCATGTCCAAGTTTACGTATCCCATCCCATTGTCTAACCTAAGAATTTAAGGTTGGGCTTCGAATTGAGTTATGAGCATGTTATAAAATTTCACAAAAACTTCAAACACCTCAGATTTATGTTTCAAGAAGTACACCCAACTCATGCAAGTACAATCATCCACAAACAAAACGAAGTATGAAAGCCCATGCGAATTAGAATCAAGAGCAGAACCCCAAACATTAGAATGAATCAAAGCAAATGGTTTTATACTATGGGTCAGACTAGGAAAATAAGTATGCTTATGACTCTTTGCTAGGACACATGCCGCACAATCCAAGGGTGCATTACAATTATTAAGAGATGGAAAGAGACGTTTTAGATACCCCATTGAAGGATGACCTAGACGCCGATGCCACATCCACATTTGATGATCAGGTGACTCATGAGCAAGCAAAGTGTGACCCTTTTGAATAGCCTCAGTACCACGCCTAATTATTTTTTTAGTCTGAGCATCCTACACAACACAATCAGTTAAAGACGTAGTAACAATGCAATCAAGTTCTCTAGTCAGGAACTGTGGGGATTTGGGTTATGGGAAATAGGGTCAAAAGAGGGTCAAAAGAGGTTAAGGGAGTGGGGTAGGAATGTGGGTCAGGAACTAAGGGAGTGGAGTAATAATTTGGGCCCAATGAGGAATTAAGAGAGGGTAAGGAAATTCCATGGTTTGGTGGGTAATGGGTAGAAATAGGGTAATTTATGAGATGATCATTAAAGTTGGTATAAAAGGATTTATTTTTGGCAAAAAACAGTCGTCTACTTCCTTCATCCTCACTTAAAAATTGACTCTCTCTCCTAGGAAAAATTCAACCCCAACCGTCCTTCATATTGTTCCTTGGTAAATTGTCTTTCTACTTCACTTGAAAATTGCTTTTCTCTCTCATTGGCTTTCTTTTCTTCTGTGGTTGTTTTGCCATGAGTTGCCGCCACAAATCCACGAAATTTGGCCTGAATACCACTTAAGAACACTTTAGAACATTGTGTTTTTAAGTAACGATTTTAGGTGTTATTTTTCCAGATCTGGTTGGGGTGTTAAGTTTCGACTGTACACCATATTTTATGGTGAATCTCGCCGGAAAAATGCCTGAGTTTGATAGCCTTTTGTTGGTATTGAACCAAAATGGTTGCAACAGAAGGTTTTGTGATGAGTATCGTTTTCTGATATCTATAGGTAAGTTATTTGGTAAATGATGAGAACCGATTAATTCGTCGGACCCTAGATCTGAACATTACGACTCTAATACCATGAAGAATTGGATTAAAGCTATGGTTTAGTGTTTTGAAATACTGATTTGTATTAAACTTTCAAATGGTTACACATGTTATATATATACAGAATTAACTAACTAAATGAGGAAATAAGACCAATATATGTATAAGGTGCTAACACAACATTCCTAATATAGCTATACTGTTTTTATATTTCTACATATTATACCTATTTAAAGTGCTAAATTATATAAATAAGATTTGAGTTATTCTAGACAACCTAAAGTCCAAGATATAAGCTCCATAATCCGAATGGTCTCAAGTTCGTCTATTGTTGTCCAAGATTTAGGTGTAAGAAGAGTCTTGGAGCCTGAAACCACAAGGGAAGACTTGCACATGGGTGATCTCTCAAAAAGCCCCTCCAACTCTCATTTAGTTTTGGAGCTCGAATGATAAATAAGGAGAATAAATATAATTGAAACTTTTGATAGGAAGATTAGGCTTTAAGACTTTGATTAAACTTTTGGCGTGAGGCCTTTATAGAAAAATAGAGAGAAGGTTGTTAATTGATTAAAAAATATTATGTGAGTCAAATGTCACCTTAAGGAGAGTATTTATTGGGATTTCAAAAAGAAAAATGAATGATGATGACTTGGTAAATTCTGGTTGGTTGAGGGAGAATATGAGCTTTCAACTGAAGGTGACTAAGTGTCAAATAGGAAAATATAGTTAAGGATTATTTCTAAGGTTATGTCATTTACGATTGACTTTTTGGCTTTATATACGGATTGGATTTTTACGAGCTATTTAGGTTTATTAATTGATATTTAGTATGAGATATTCTAGCATAAAATTAAATTATTATGCGCACCACTGTAGTGGTTCACAAGACGCAACACGAGTACACATGCAGTTAATGGTTATTCTCACACGAATAGTTTTGTTGATTTGAGGTATGCAATTCAATAAAACCCAAAGCCTTTAGCCACCTTTTCACTGGTGGTTATTTAAGATTTTCAATAGATGACTAAGGGTGTTAAAAAATTCCACTCGCATCTTAGATGACGGGTCAATTTTCAAAAAATATATTTTAGGATCCAGTACCCAACTTACCTTAATTGGGTCGAATATGAACTCCAAAATAAATTAAATTGGGTACCCGTCAATCCGCTATAATAGAGGAATTTTTTAAAAATATTTTATTACCTCATATATGAAGTTATGTACAAAGTTTAGATACTTTTTTTGGTATGTGAAAAATAAATTATTACACAAATGTTTTTTACAATAGAATAGTGGGAATGTTCGGACAATAGTGCTTTTGAAGGGGTGAGTTTTGCACTTTCGTGATTCTAATGTTTATGGTGGTCAAAATCAACTAAGACTTTTACTTGTTATTAGAATATGTTAGTTACATTTTTCAACTTGTTAGCTATCATATTCTTTATCTTTTAATGTGCTAAAAATGATTGATTAGTCATAATAAAAATAATTATGCCAAATATATAGTCATAAAAATAAAAATAAATTACTACAAATAAAATCGGATACCAGTATCTCATTCGAATTTATTCGAATACACAAATTGAGTCGGAACATGGACTCTTAAAATAGCTATCGGATTAAAACTCCACAAATTTATGCGAGAGAAGGTGACTTTTAAAGACTATCTCTAATTGGGATGACCCCAAAAGGAAAATGTAGAGTAAGTTTCTCGGTAGACATTAAAAATATTATAAGTACGCATTTAGAATATTGTAAGTACTTTAATACTTATTTAAAGTATATTGTAAGTAGGCATTAAAAATATTGTAAATAGACATTAAGGATATGGTAAGTAGGCTAGTAGGTAAAGTTTCTCGTAGACATTAAAATTATTGTAAGTAAGCATTTTAAGTACTTTTTCGGTTGCATTTAAGTATATTGTAGGTAGACTTTAAAGATAATATGAGTAAACATTAAAAATACACTAAAACTTGGACGAGACCGTCCTATTCTAAAACGAGATCTAGGCCGGCTCATTGTTAGGCGCGTGTATTATACGCGCACGCTTTGCCCTCCATATTTCCATTTTTTTTTGTTTTTTCATTTTCTGGGCATTTTTCAGTTTGGACCTTAAAGATATCAATTTTGACCTTAAAAATATCAATTTCAAGTAAAGTAGTACTTAAACATATCAATTATAGTAAAAATTTCAATTTGAACCTATAAGTGATCAATTGTGGCGTTAAACTGATCAATTTCTACCTAAATATGGTTCTGTTTCACAATTTGAAGTTAATAGAATGTTATTATTTTATCATTCTATGGACGAATTTAAACAACAAATTAATGGTCAATAACACTATCAATAGTGTCAGTTTACATATTAAAAGCACAAATAACAGAAACTAAAAAAATAGTAAAAAAATTCAATACAAAAAACACAATGTAACTGTAAGTGTTAAACTTGACAGTATCAATTATTACCAAACATGCATCAATTATGACCTTATCTTGTTTCTGTTATGATGTTAACTATATCAATTATAAACAAAAATAAATAAACTACATAATAACGTACAATTCAATACTCATCACCGTCAATTATTACCAAACATGCATCACTTATGATCTTATCTTGTTTCTTTTATGATGTTAACTATATCAATTATAAACAAAATAAATGAACTTCATAACAACATATAATTCAATACTTATCACTGTCAATCATATTAGGTAGAAATTGATCACTTCAACGTCAAAATTGATCACTTATAGGTTCAAATGAAAATTTTTACTTTAATTGATTTGTTTAATTACTACTTTACGTTGAAATTGATATATTTAAGGTTAAAATTGATACCTTTAAGATTAAAATTGAAAAATGCTCAAAAAATAGAAAAAAGAGAGAAAACACATCAAACGCGAAAATTAAGCCAACCCACTCTTATCTCAATTTGAGACCATCTTGCCCGAGACCCGCTAAAAATACTCTAAATAACATCCAGGTTTAATGGGTTGAGCTAAGAGAATAAAAGCAATATATGATGAGATCGGCCGTTAAAACTCGGTATCCCAAATACGGAGACCCTTATGAACACCCTCTCAAATCATTCTTATTCTAAGCTTCGTTTGGTTTATCCCCAATTCAATTAGGTTTGAAAACGTACTTAAATCCTTTTCATTTTTCTGTTCCCAAAAGGCCCCAAAAATCTACAACTTCCTGAGTTTCAATAACAAAAGAAAAAAAAATACTGGTAAATACTTTTCTCTACTTTCTTGAATTTCCTTTTCCGTGATCTATTTTTGGTGCGATACTCGATTATTTCTTTCTTGTTGTACTAGTTAACTGCATATTAGTGATTACTTTTCACCCCTAAATATGTTGAAATTTTGGATTTTTAGGTTTTACAGGAATTCAAAACAATGGGTGGAGAAAGAGGAGTTCACCCAGATTGTAGAAATGCATCAAACCCCTATCATGAGTGCGTTGATTTTTGCTTCAGGGTCATTGCCGAAGCAAAAGCTCGATCTGCCCAAAACAATAAAGGTGATTTTTTTTTTCTTTGCTTATCATTTTTTTCATGTCATAACCTATTCTAGGTGATGAACTTTAGTTATATTTGATGATAATGAGAAATTTGAATCTCGTTTTGTTCTTTATTATTTTGTTCTTTGTTTTGGTGGATATATGCATTGAGTTTATGCTTATACTCAGATATTAGAGTGTGTTTCTGTGTTTCTTAGAGAAGAATGTAGAATAGCTTGGAGGAGTGTGAGGAGTAGTTTGTATGTTGTTGTCTTAAAACTTCTGTTCTGACGAAGTTGCAGATACAAGCAATGTGCTCGAATGAGCACTTAGTCCAATGATGGGCATTAGCTCATCCTATGTTTTGCTGGGACGAGCTTGAGAGTAGAGAGCTGGTGTGGGCCTTCCTTCGGGCTGGCAAACTGAAGCATATGAGGCAATGACTGTGAGCTTATGATTGTTTTGAGATTCTTGTTATGAAAGAGATTTGGGGGATTGAATTTTATGCCATATTGTTAATCAACAATCTAGAGAGTAAAATTGTGTTGTAACTTTGAACATTAAGAAAGTAATTGTGATGTTGGAAACTAGAGATATGTGGTTCGTGTTATCATTGATTAGTTAAGTCATACTATCATTTTAATCGAGGCTAAGCAAGCTTAAGAATGTTTTGCAAATCTTGGGTTGGTCAACTAAAAATAAAGTTCTTATCTTATGAAAAACCTGTGTGGTGGTACTCTTGAATGGAAACCCTTATTGAGTGGTTGAAGAAAGAAGTGTCTTGAATATTTTAGAAACACGTTATTATCTTTATTTAAGATGCTCAATAATCATTATATATTTAATAAAAAATTTTAGGTGTGTGATTCCAAATTCTAATCTATAGTGGTAGATATGATTTTTTTTTTAATTTTTTTAATTTTTAATAGTATATGTGATAAGTAAATTAAGAGTGTGTTTAAATGAACATGAGGCTAATTGAACAAAGAGTTGCTTTGTGGACGTTCATGGGGGATACATTGAGAACGGGAAGTGTAATCCTTTGTTTCTTGTAGTTTCAAGTTTCACTTAGCGTGAACATTTTCTAGTTGTAGATTATAAATGGAAACAAATGATTTTTAATTTTCTGAAGTCTATGAAAATTAACCAGGGGAATACTTTGGTAACTTAAACAAACTCTTTCCACTAATTTCTATCTTCACACCTTACCATTGATCTTAGTTTTTTTTGACCTTCTCACTTGTGTTGAACTACTCTAGTATTTTACGAGTATGAAAGCGATTTTGTGGATTGAATTTATACCAATTGCTCCAACTACGTAGAATAAAACTCATGAAACATACTATTAAGTTATGGGAAATAGTTTTAAAAATTTGTATGAGATGTATCAGCATATTAAAGGCACCAATTTGAATTTATGTTAGAGGGATCTACTATGACGATAATTCATATTACAAGACAGATGATGAAGTACTATAGAGTTTAGAGATAGAAAAGAAGACAAACATATGTTTTTTATTGACTTGTAAAATGTATAACATAAGGTACCTAGAGAACTACTTTGGTGGGCAATAACGAAGAGGGATATTCTCAAGAATTACATTAATATAGTGCATGATAAGTATGGATAAGTGAGACAAATGTTAAGACATGTGGAGGGACAACAAAGGATTTTCCAATCACATGTGAAGAGAGAAATGTTAGGACATACTAAGTTAGAACGTGGAGATAAGAGTTGAAGTCATGAGAGTTTAAATAAGTGTAACATGAAGTGTAACTTGAGCACCAATGATAACAAGGGATGTTATAAATCTAGAGGAAAAATTAATATCTCCAAGTGGATGCTTTAAAATCTTGGATCCTTATGTTAGAGTTATGGGAATATCCAACCGGATGTGATGCATAGGATTGAACACGAGTGACAAAAATGGAGAGTGGCCACTTGGGGATTTAAATAAAAGGGCAAGAAACACCGAAGATGACGTGGAGGACAGACATTGAATAGAATATGACTTATAGGTGGAGATGATAGAAAATCAAAATGAATGGAGAATGAGAATCCATGTGGAATTGTGAATGACCACTAAAAATGATGTATCAGTTTAGTAGTCTACTTTTAACCCCAATCTTTTGGGATTAAGGCTTCAATATTAATTTTGTTATTGATTAAACATCAAGAAAATAATTGTGATGTAAATTTGAACATTAATAAAATAATTGTGATTATATCCTCTTCACAATCATTCTACTTACGAATATATAATTATCGCCCTTGAAAGAAATCCCCACAAGGTGGACTAACTTCTTTATCGATCACAGTTGCAAGTTTGCTTTAAGACCATTCAAAGCACCTTGTTCCGCACAAGCATTTTGGTGTTGATCATCTATAGAGACCGTAGACTATTCCCACAAGCCTTTTTAAGTGCACCATCCTCTTTTGTAGATAACTTGAGAACTTTTCACCCAATAGTATCTTTTCATAAAAATAAAAATGCATTTTAATGGAATGCATAATAAACCATTTACGCTTTGCTTGATTGTTGGTAATGAATGGTGGTATTAGGACACAATCCACATAGACACACTTACCTATGAAGTTTCTTTAGTTTTGTGCATAGTTCATTTTCATGAAATGTACAATGTCATTTATATGGTGATGAAACTCTGATAATAAATTTTTTTTATTGTTCTCTATTTTTTATTATTACCTACTGCCATATCTCCAGATGATAATGAATTGGAATGAATTTTTGAAGAAATGAAATTAATGAAGTTGAAAACATAACCATTAACTTATCAAGAGATTTTCTTAGCACAAGTACACTAAATTTTCATTATAATTTCCAACATTTAATACCGACAACCAAATGGATCATTCAATATTTTTTATCTCTATATCATTCTTAGTTTTAAAAAAGAGCTTTAAGAAATATCACTTAGTCTGAGCTCAACAATATATACAAGGTGTAAACTGCTTGTTTTTTAATGGAAGAATGTCTTTTTTAGTAATTTGTCATATGACAATTAGACAAAATAGTAGAGAAGGAAATGAAGAAGGCTTTACTCTTATTTATGAAGAGAGACAAATCAAGGGGTAAAATAATTATTTGTTTACAGTTTACAACTTTGTAGAACTCTCTCCCTAGGCCTCCACACGACTGAGTACAACTTGTGTTTTTTTTTTCTTTTTTGATCCTCTTTCTTGTGGACTTTTCATCTTTTTATCGTTGTTTTAGATTTTTCATCTTCTTTCTTATTTTCTTATGATTTCTTTGATTTTCTATGTTCTAGTTTTTGTTCTTTTCTTTTTTTTTTTCATTTTCGTTTTTTCAATAATTTTCCTTTTGACATTTGTTAGTTTTTTTATTTTCTTTAATTACCTTCTTGTCATATCACTTATATAGTTTAGGTTTTTTTTAACTATAATGCCGTTATGTTTTTTTTTTCTCTATCTTCTATATGGAACTATTTGATAAACTGCTATAAAATGTAGATTCAAGTACCATTTGTGCTATTTTGCATTGTAATAGTCAATTAGCGCAATGATATTGGATGTCTTAGATCTTTAATGCAATTATAATATGAATATCATATTACGTTGAGTATCAATCATCAAATATGTTCAAGAATTGTTTTCTTAGCTTTTGAGCCAAGAGTTGCATTTTACCTATGAAAATCTTGTGCTTTCACCTTGTGCCTAGGCTCTATGCGCCTTGTCCCCGTTAATACTAAGATCTCATGTCAACTCGAAGTATCACATCAACACTACTACATGAGATAGTGTTGAGCTTTTTGCAGCGATTACTATAGAAGATAAGGGTAGATGAGATACGTATGTTAAGACTGATTAATAGACATACCCAATAGAATATGACTTGAAACGAAGACATAAGAAAGGTCTTAGACTTGCAAATATTGAAAACAAAATGAGCAATATTGCTTATGTTGGTTTGGCTGTGTGAAACCAAAAAATTTATCTTTTAGAGAAATGGGAGGTTAGAACATTAAGGACCTTAAATGAAGAAGAGGTGGGTTGAATAACTGGTATGGATACTGACTTGAGCAATAGTATAAGAAATTGTTAATAATTATGTAGACTGGTGACCCTATTACTCTATCCAACGTGTCCATTTTTATATGCCAAGCTGCTGCCTTCAGGCATATTATTCTTGTGCCTTGAATCACTTATTAGTGTTGAAAGTGACTTCTTCGTCACTTCCAATTTCGGCCAATTACCTTGATGTCTAAAGCACATTTGACATGCAAAAGCTTCTTATTAGCATATAGAAGGCATAGTACAAAATATTGTTTCGGTAATGGTCGTGAAACGAATCTCGCGGTCATTGAACTGGTAATGTTTATTTTACTCATGAACTCACTAGGTTGTACTAACATTAAAGGCTGTTAGGCTGTCTAATTTTTAATTCATTTGCCTTTTTTTGCTAGTATAACTCTCTTAAGTTCACTAGTTTTTCTCCCATTCCCTTCTCCTCTTTCAAAAAATGTCTTGAGTTGCATTTTGTTGATTGGATGTAGTTACTCTAGCATATTTAGGTTGAAGAAGCTGGGTGGTAAGCTATTGCATCTTTATTGCTCACATTTCTGATTTTGTTATTGGATGGTTTTAGAGGTTAGTGGAGTGGATGGGAGTCAAACCAAGGTTGATACAGCTTCTGATAACATCAAAGATTCAGTCAAGGGTGAATCAGGAAATCGAAAAGATCATGAAGATTCTGATGATCATCCTACTGAAGTTACCTCGGAAGTCGACTTATCTAATCTTACAGGGAGACAAAGGAAGCTGTTTGAATTAAGACTTAAGATGGTGAGCATGCAGGAATTCTGAAGTTTGAGAGCCTCTTGGCATATATTGGCTGATACATATCTACTTTTCGATATTTCGGCCATTTGCTTTTATCGTTTCATGCAACTTTATTGCATTTTGGTGCAGAATGCAGCCAAAAAAGCCAATCAAACAGCTATGGTGGCAGAGCAAAAAAGAATGGAACCTCCTACTGAATCGAGAGGTGTTTCTAAAGAAAAATGGCTGGAAGAAAGAAAGAAGAAGGTTGGTAGACTTCTTGATGCTAATGGTTTGGACATGACAAAGGCATACATGTTGGATACACAGGAGGCAGCTGAAGCAAAATATAAAAAGTGGGAGAAAGATCCAGCTCCAGCTGGCTGGGATGGTAAGTTCTGGGTTACTATTTCATTTGCTTTGATCCCACATTCCCAATGCTGTAACTAAACTACTTCAAATGTAGAATGGTTGGAAAAATCGGCTTCCTACTGAGTTTGTGTTGTTTTGTAATAACGAGGATTTGATCTTGGGATTAAGTTCAACTTTGGGAATTAAGTTGGTGTTAAATAGAGAAATAACTACTTCCATTTGTTTTTCCTTTACAAAATCCATTCTTTTATCGCCTATGTAGTTAATGGTTAGTAGGCTGTATAATGAGTGGAATCGCATTTACATGGAGACCAAAACATGCTTTCTGTACCCAAATTGTGTTGTGCTAAATTCCTTGCCCATTAATATGTGAGTCACTGTCAAATGACTGCTTTTGTTTCGCTGTTGTAAGGAACACTAAAGCATATGTATTCATGCAAATTATTAATAAACGGAGCTATTTGTACTGCAGTGTTTCTGTATGAAATATCAAGTTTGTACACTGCAAGAGTGAATTATATGTTTTGTTAATAGCTTACAGATAAACAGCGACCTTCTTAGTTAAATTTACAAATTTATTACATTGCTATTTGGTGTTGGTTAAAACCCTTTAGCAAATGTTTGTTTATGTTGGATTCTTGCGAAGAATTATTCATGTTGGGGACTGGGGAGGTTGTTACGTGATATTTGCTTATCCTTGACATTACTGTTTCAAGAAAATGCAGTAGAATTAGTGTCTGTTTTTTGTTTTATTGAATTCTGTATCATACTTTGTTGAGTTACGGGAACCATGTCCTGACCATATTTGAGGTTGATTATATTGACTTCTTTGATCAATGCTTTTACAATGGGATATTAAATACTTGTGTTGGGATTTTATTTGACTTGGTTTTCTAACTCATGACTTATTGATGCAGTTTTTAATCAAAAAACATTATACAATGCATACAAAAAGCGCACAAAAAATATAGATGTTGACCTTGAAGAATACAACAAAATGAAAGAAGAGGACCCTGAGTTCTACCGAGAGGCTTCCAGCCTCCAATATGGGAAGGTATTATTCTGTACTTTTGTTGGCACAATCATTGTGTTTCTTGATGATCAGAGATTAATGAAGCTGTTGCTTCGTGTTCATGATATTTATTTCTCTTTGGTTATGCAGGCTCCAAATATTTCTGAAGACAAAATTGATAGAATGGTTAAGGAGCTCAAAGATAGAGATGAGAAGCGTAGAGCTTTCAGTAGGAGGAGGAAATTCCGTGAAGAAAAGGATATTGACTCTATTAATGATCGTAACGAGCACTTCAACAAGAAGATTGAACGGGCATTTGGGAAATATACCCTGGAGATCAAGAACAATCTGGAAAGGGGAACTGCTTTGCCCGATTAAGGTAAAACGCAATTTATGTTCAAGAAGCAAAATTTTTGGGCTGTTTACTTATCTATTACTCCTATCATTTTTGGAATTAATATCCACTTGTAGAAAGTGATTTTTTTGAGGAATCAATTAGTTTTTTGAGGTTAAATTTTGTAGAACAATTGAATATTCAAAAAATTCCTGAACTTTTGTTTGGGAGGACGGACAGTAGAAAAATCAAGATTAATTGGCTGAGTTGCTCGTCTGTTAGGATCGAGTATACTACAGTTAGTCTTGATATTATTTGCTTGCTTTTTCCAAATAGTGATATCCTATCTGCTACTGGATTAAGTACACACGAATTTGTGCTAGTGATGATGCACTAATTGGAAATGATCTTATAGACCACATACCCTGATTAATTGGCAGTTGTAATTCTAATTTGAAATTATCATTTGTTATGCTCAAAATGTTTCGTGGATATCTG
>CM033450.1:9104343-9134343 GCA_019425755.1 Amaranthus cruentus
ACTTTTAAATCAAATATAAATACATAGAAATAAGAATAATAATATACTCAATATAAGAGAGTAGAAAGTCAAAAATCATAATAACAATGACATCATCTTTTAATTTTAGAGGGAAAATTTTTAATGAGAAAGCAACACGTAAGCAATTTTAAAAGATAATGATGTAAGTCGTGTTTTGTTTTAGTAATAGTTATTATAGATTGCTTGTTATAGACCATAAAATTTCAAAAATTTTAAAACAAATTTAATATTAAAATCTATGTTACTTTTTTAGCTAGACCTAGGGATGGACATTTAAGGGTATGGGTCGGGTCTAGACCCTACCCAGACCCGGACCCTAAATTTAGGGTAGAGTCTAGACCCGGACCCTTAGGGTCTTGAACCATACCCTAAAAAGTTTTATTTTCTTGAGTGAGATTAAAGGGTCTAAAAATAGACCCTAATATAGACCATAATAAGAACTTTTATTAGATTGTTAGGTTTAGGTGAAATAAATTAACCTTCAGGACTATCATTTTTACTAGCAAAATTATATGAAGAAGCTGAGGAAGAAGAAGAAGAAAAAGGAAGTTGCAATATTAAGATGCCTTGCTAAAATTCTCCTAGACCCAAAAACATGAACATATCCTAATTCCTAAAAACCAATAAAATATAATTGTACTATATTGCACAAAAATCAAAATCAAAATTCACTAATTCAACAAAAATTCATCACAAAATCTTCAGTTTCAGAAAAATCACTCTTTCTTCATCACTAACATAGCTAATTCAATGCATTAAAGCCTGCATTTCTAAATTAATTGATAATAAATATAAGCGATTAATAAACGACTTACTTATCCCAATTAATCTCTGTTTGTCCAAATGATGGAGTTCGAGCACCAGATGACTCCATTATAGAGGTGAGATTCCAAAAAAAAAAAGAAATTTAAATTTTTTATAAAAACCCTAACTATTGAAGAACTACAAAATATTCCGAAAAGGGGAAAATTTTAGTGGAACCTGCAAATTAAAACTAGGGTTTTACAGCAGCGAATGACATTAAAATTAAAGATTCCAAACTGTTGCCACAAAGTTTTGAACGGAGAGAGATGGGGCACATAAATGGTTACAGTGAATTAAAAAGTTAAACCTTAAATATACTCTCCAATACAAAAAACTAAAAATTAAAAAATTAATAAAAAGGGTCCAAGGGTCCAATCCGGGTCTACCCGGACATGGACTCTTATAATATTTTTTAAACCCGGACCCGGACCCTTAGGGTCCAAAAAAAATAGACCCTTACTCTTAAAAAAGGGTAGGGTCCAACAAGTCCGAATAGGGTCTTGGACCCTTGCCCATCCCTAGCTAGACCCATAGAAAATTAAGGGAAATTCTACATAGTAAGCACTAGGTTTAGAGAAATGTTTGTGGTAACTAATCTTATTTTCTTTTCTACATGGTAAGCACCAATTATTTCAAAACTAACTGCTGTAACTATATGGGCTAAAAAACGTTTGAATAGCTGTTAACTTGTGAAATTACAATATTGCCTTTATTTAATTCTTTATCATCATCTTCTTCCTTTGCATTCATATCCATCTTCTTCCTTTGCATCCATACCCATCTTCCTTTGCTTCCATACTCATCTTCTTTGCATCCATACCGAATTCCTCATAGTTCTTCACAATTGTTTCAAGCAACACCAAAGCTATCCATAGATGTATTCTGGACAATATTAGGCTGCTTCCAACCTCAATCTTACTTTGACCACTATTGTTGCTTACCCCATTAACAATTGAAAGCCTATAAAGATCTGCACATTTTTATTTGTTCACTTCAGTTGTATAATAGACCCAATCATTTTGATGCAGAAATACCCTAGAGGATACTTCTATTAAGATCTGCACATTTTTATTCAAATCGGTTATTGATGATGATGATAAATTTGTTTTGTATTTTTGGCTAGTTTTGTCATATGTTACAAGTTATTAATAATGATGATATATGTGTTTTTGGTTAGTGATGATTGTATTTGTAAGGTTTTAACTAACGATGGCATTTTTGCCAATTCAGATCAATAATCAGCAATGAAGATTTGTTTTCTGTTTCTAATTTATTTAATGGGAAAGTTATCCCAGTTTCAGTGTGTCATTAATATAAAGGTGCGCAACGGGCCGGAGGCCTATTGGGCCCCCGGGCCCGACACTTTATTAGACGGGCTTTTAACGGGTCGGTCTTTTGAAGGGTCAATATTTACTATACGCGGAGCGGGCTTAAAACGGGCTTTTAACGGATCCTATACGGGCTTTAATCATGACTGAACAATTATTTTATATTGCTTAAGTTTCTAGTAAGGAAACTGTTTTTGGTAGTTTCTTAAACTAACTACTCGCTTGCATGAACTGGGAACTAGGATGCTTTTGTAGCTAATTTTCTTATTATTTAGCTGATTAGAAATAATGAAAACGTGATTAATTTAATCAATAGTGAAATGATTCCATCAAATATCATCAAATTTCTTACTAATTCCAATGCTTTCATGAATTATATAGAAAAAAATGTATGTATTAATTTTAAGAATTAAGATAAGATAAATGGGTCGGGCCGGGCCGGGCCATAAAGTCGGATCCATTCAAAGCCCGTTTCTTGTCCTTGCAAACCCGGCCCGATCCGGCCCGTCAAAAGTAGAGCCCGGTCCGGCCCATTGCACAGGTCTAGACTCATTATGCATCAGAATCATCAATAAAAATTTATATTACAAATTTTCTTAATCTTCCGGTAAATGTTCAAATCAGTGAAAGTTCCGATAAATGTTCAAATCAGTGAAAGCCTATAAATCTTGTTAGTCTTAGCAATGGTAGTGATTGAAAGAAGGGAAAAGCTACGTTGCTGGTCCTTGAAAAATAATTATTGTGGACTATTAGCCAAAGGCTCAAAAAAATTAAAAGTAAAGAGAAAATTGTTAAAACTTTTATGATCCATTTAGTTGAATTCTTGTGGGTATGATTGATTGGTGGTTATTGTAGACTAAAAGCGAATCTAGTACCAAGGTTCATCATGCTAATTTCCGAGCATCTAAATTTTAGGAGGTTGAGGATTATAGATATAGAATGAAATCATACAAGAGTTACAATTATGTTTCCTTTTTCTGATCAGTTCTATATACTAATTTATGTTTCAATGATCATTCTTAAGTTTGATTAATTTTGTAGTACGTGACAGGTTGTTGCTAAAGTAATTCGCACGACATTGGGTCCACGTTCTTCGTTAAAGATACTCCTTGATGCTTATTGTTAAGTTAAATAATCCCCATTCTTGAGTGTATAAAGGAAAATGCGTGAAATGAAGAGGAAGATGAAGCTTCCTTTTATTAGAATTAAATATGGGCAATATGGTAATTTCACCCATTAACGGTCACTTAACGTTTTCTAGCCCATATAGTTACGGCAGTTAGTTTTGAAACAGTTGATGCTTACTATGTAGAAATTGAAATAAGATTAGTTACCACAGGCGTTTCCCTTAACCTGATGCTTACCATATAGAATTTCCCAAAAATATAAAGCGAAAAAAACTGAGTTCTTTTTTACTCTTTTAAATTAAAAACTGAAAATAATATTTTATAAGTAGAAATGTGATATGCATAAACTTCATCTCTCCAAGGACCTGACCAGGGATAAGGCCAGTTGGCGGCGCCTTATCCAAGTCCTAGATTAGTAAACCTGTCCCTTTACCCCCTCGTTCGTCTTTATCCTTTGCCTTTTTGTCGCTTTTTACCTGTTTCTTTGATCTTATCTTTGTTTTTGTGTGTGTGCTTCTATTCTATTTGCCAACTGCAGGTTCCTCTTGCTAGAAGACCGTTCTCGAAAGGGGGGCCTCTTTGATCGCACTCTCCTTATGGGTATGAGCATGCCATCGTTCCTCCCTCCCCAGACCCTAATCATATTTAAGCGGGATACAATGGGTATGATGATGAAGTAGAAATGTCACCATAATTTCAAACTCAAAAGAATAACAAGAGCATTCTACCCATTATACTCTCTAGTCACCATCAAACTTTACTTTCGATTTATCTTTTTGCAACTAGTACGTTTGCTTTAGTGTTACTTAGTGATGGCCACGGTCCGGGTTGGGCCGGTTCCGTTCCGGTTCCAACCGGTTCCGGTTCCACCCGGTTCCGGTTCCATTTGGAACCTGACCCAGACGTTTCCGGTTCCGGTTCCGGTTCCGGCCGGTTCCAACCGGTTCCTTGACGGTTCATGAGACGGTTCCGGCGGTCCCAATTCCCGGGTCGGGTGGGTCGGACCATCGGTTCCATTCTTATTTTTCCTTTATTTTTAATAAAAAAAAACTATAATAATGCGGACGTACCTTTGCGATTACTTGATTATTAGCGAAATGCATTGGTTGTCATCGTTATTAAAATATTTACTAAAAAGAACGAAAAAAATAAATTAATAAGAAACGAATCAACGATAAAGATCATAAAAAAAAAAAGGGGGAGAGAATGGACTTGAACCTAGTATCCCGAAGGAATACTAAGCTGCCTACGTATCCCGAAGGAATCAAAGTCCACGTAGTTCTTTGACATACCTTTTATTAGTAGTGGTTGAATGCCGTATTGCCGTGGTCCGATATTCCATTGTCGCGATCCTACTCGTCATCGTCATCTGGTTGGTTGGATGCTTCCGTCGACTCTCCTCCCGACGATGCAGACGTATCCATCAGCATCCATGGATCATCTTCGTCTTGATCATCATCGTTCCTTTCTCCTTGCATTCGGACCTCCGCCTGATCCCAATCTTTTTTGCAAACACATATTTGAATGCTATGTGGTGCAAGACGAGATCTCTTTTCATCCAAAACTCTTTTACCTGCACTAAAAGCCGACTCCGACGCAACAGTAGAAGCAGGAATTGCAAGGATATCCTTTGCAATTCGCGATAATATAGGGTATTTTGTCGCTTTTTCTCTCCACCATTCTAAAATATTATAACTACTTAGGTCGATTTCAAAATGATGTTTAAGGTAGCTATCTAATTCTAAATATGTAGCGGAGGAGGAGGAAGAAGATGATCCTAGAAAAGTATCATCGCGACTCATTATATTAGCGATTACGGAATTATAATAATCGGGACGTGCCGAGACGCTAGCACGCTTAGACGTATCGCGGCTCGGGTTATATATAGTAGAATAATGGTCATAAAGGTCTGCTAAAAGTTTTTTACAATTGCCTACATAATTATGTACATCAGTAGGCGGGCGATTTAGTGCTTGATAATAAAATCCTATTACTTTAGTTAGGACTTCTGTCTTAAAACACGGATCTAAAAGTGTCGCTATGCCATAAATATAAGGGAAATCGGTAAAATAAGTTTTCCACTTATCCATCATTTCTGCAAGAATCGGCTTCAAAACAACGTTAGTATCTTCATAACAACATGAATGCAGATGATAAAAAACAGTAACACATTCACTTATTACTAAGTGAACGTTTGGTTCGTATACATAAGAAAATATCTTAGTTGCGTGGACATACGCTTCTAGTAATTTTTGTACTCCTATAGCTAAGTCCCAAGTATCATCACTTATACGGCTATCCGTAAACTCACTATATAGTTGTGTTATGACGGGGCGATAAGTAATCGCCTTTTTTAATAAGTCATGGGTCGAACCCCATCGTGTAGGAGTGTCTAAAGCCCAATATACTTTTCTTAGTTCATATTGGGCACATAATTGTTTATATCTTCGTTTAATGTGTCCTAATCTAAGCCATTTGACTATATCTCTAATGGGACCTAATAAATCACTTAAACTTTTGATACCTGCTTGACAAGATAAATTTACAATGTGAGCACAACAACGTACATGTAATAAACTACCTCCTAATATACTAGTAAAAGGGGGTTCATTATATAAAAGTTCCATGCATTTTATATTTGCGGAAGCATTATCAGTAGAACAACTAAATATTTTATCCAATAAGTTCCATTCTTTACAAATTTCCACTAATCTATATTTAATGTTTTCGCCCGTATGTCTTTCGGGCATTAACTCGAACGCGATTATTCTTTTTTGAATAGACCAATTACGGTCTATCCAATGTGCTGTTACACACATATAAGGTTCTAAATGTGGGGGAGCTGACCAAATATCGGTCGTTAAGCTAACTCTACCGTTAAAAGTTTTAAACATTTGTACTAACTCATATCTTTTTGATTCATATAATTTAATGGTTCGTCTTTTAAGGGTATTCCTAGGGATTGCTCTAAATTGCGGTTGTAAACATTTCCTATTGAAATATTCTAATCTATGACTTTCACCGTGTATAAAGGGCAATTCATCACCAATAACATATTTAGAAAACTCATCGATCATTTCATTACGATTATATCTAAAAGGTATACCTCCGGGTCCGCCGGGGAAGTTCGTTGCCCATTGTTGTTGTCCACTTCCGCTTGTTGTCCCGCTGCCGCTTGCTGGATGTGTTTCTTTTGTGATTCCATGTTTTTTTGCCAAATGTTTGTTGAAAGATCCCGTACCACCACCTAACACGTATTCACAAAACACAATAAATGAATATTTAATACATTCTAATATTTAATATCATTTATAAAAAGTTAAAAAGTATTTACCTTTGATAAAATTGTAAGAAACTGAGGGCTTTACTCCTTGGCTTTCACAAATTTGACAAGTACATAAGAACACATCCGGGTTGTCGGTTGGTTCTTTTGTAAAATACGACCAAACATGTGAAACAGCTCTACCACTAGGAGGTGGCATTGCCGGAAAAGGTTGTCTTACTGGTTCATTTTCATCTAAATATAAATATAAAAACATTATTAAAATAAATAAAAATTTAAAATTCAATCAAATTGAAGAATAAAATTAGAAAACTAACCGATACTTTGAAAATCGACTCGTTTACCACGAGCTTGTCTTTGTTGTTGACGTTGTTGTACTTCTTCAACTGATCTTGTTGATGATTGTCGAGATCTAAGTATCCCGATAGGGGTTGTTGGTTGTTGTTCTTGTTCTTCTTCTTGTTGTTGTGCTTCTTCTTCATCTTCAATTTCTATTTCTCTTTCAACATGTTCCGCATACTCATGTAATTCTCGGTCGTATGGCTCGTACCCTTCTGGATAAGTCGGTTCGTAATTACTAACCGAAGGTGTCGTTGATATCGATGGAGTTGAAGTTGCCTTTCTTTTGGAGGCGGAGCTAGAAGAAGAACCCCCCAAAGATTTTGCCACTTTAGTGACTTTTTTAGTGGCTTTTTTCAAGAATGAAGACATGATAATATTTATGTAATTAAGAACTAATTAGAAGACTAATTAAGAAATAATTAAGAACTAATTAAGAATTAATTAAGAAATAATTATAAGACTAATCATGTAATTAAGAGATTAATTGCGTAATTAAGTAATTAAGTAGAGAGAGAAGGAGAAGAGATGAGTTGTGAATTGGAATGTTTGAAAGTGATGGGTATTTATAGAGAAATTTGTAACGGCTAGTTGGACCAAAAAAAACGGCTAGTTTGACCCGGTTCCAAAGAACCGTTGGGCCGTTGGAACCGTCCGGTTCCGGGTCCGGTTCCGGTTCCGGTTCCATGGAACCGTTGGGCCTTTGGAACCGTTCCGGTCCGGTTCTGCGGTTCTAACCGGTTCCATTGAACCGTTGGGCCGGATGAACCGGTTCGGACCGGGTGAACCGGTCCGCGGTTCTTTGGTCCGGTTTTTTCGTTTTTTTCCGGCGGTTCCACGGTTCCGGCAACTATTTTCCGGCGGGTTCACGGTTTCACGGTTCGGTTCCGGTTCGGAACCTGTCGCGAACGTTCCGGTTCCGGTTCCGGTTCCAAGCGGTTCGGGACCGGTTCGGTTCCGGGCCAACCCGGACCGTGGCCATCACTAGTGTTACTCTTACTCTAGTGATTACTAGTGAAATTTAAAAATATTAAAGAAAATTTCACGTAATAATCTTGAACTTTTTACTTTTTATATAAATATTTTTCAAAATTCACATGGTGACATTGAGCTTTTATTTTTTTTCATGTAGTAGACAAAATGTTAAATTATTGATTAAATTACGTATTTATTCCAACTGAATTTCGAAATATGTGGTTAATAAGGATTATCACTATGTTTATTTTTTGAAATAAAATGTCACTATGTATTTATGTTGGGTAAAAATAGCATAGAGTTACCAAAAAAACTTCCCTTTTGTCTATATCATATGGAAAAATTGGAATGTCAAGGTCACCACGTGGATAAAAAAAATATTTGTTTACCACATGAAAAGCCGAAATGTCAGAGTTATCATATGGAATTTCCCAAAAATTAAATTGAGTTAACTATCCTAGAAGTTTTAGTGTACTGGAAGAAGGAGCCATAAACTTTATTTTAATTATATATTAATAATTTTTAATCTAGCATTTTAACATATTTACTTAGTCATCAATCGAGAAAAAAAAAATAGAATAAATGAATAGAATAAATGAGAGAAACAAAAAAAGCAATGAAATTATAATGTTTATGATGGAAATTTGGTTTTACACAGTTCTTCAAAAAATTTTGCCTGATACTCATTGGTAAAGACAAAAAGAGACATCTTCAGAAGAAATCTCTATTGACTACATTATGGAACTTACAATAGCAAATGAAAAAAAAAATATTTAAACTTAGTAGCCTTGGGGTTTGTAGGCAATGAAACTGACGCATTGGACTTGGCGCTTATTATCGAACCCGATGATCCTAATGAAGGCGCTAGGGTAAGCCTTCTTGGCCTCCTCTACTTCGTTCACGACCTGGGCCGGGTCAGTGCACCCGTACATAGGCAACTTCCACATTGTCCAGTAACGACCATCTTGGTACCCAGGCGACCTGTGGTTCTCACGGTATACAAATGCATGCTACAAATACGTATACAAAGATATGTGTTAGTTAATGTACATTTTGATTGTATAGGATAGGAGTTGGGACAATTTGACTCGTATAACACTAAATATATAGATGTAGGTGGTATGACTTTTGATGATGATTAGTTAAGTGTTACTTTTAGCTTGTAATAAGGATAATAATACTTACTTCCAACTCAAACTCTATGCAGGGAATCCATCCCTTGTTGAGAAGGTATTGAACTTGAGCCAACAATTGCTCCTCAGTAAGAGGTGGAAGGTACGACAAGGTCTCGAACTTCTTCTTGCCAACAGGTGGCCACACCTAAACAAATTGCGCACATACAAATACATCATTAATCAATTCACATCCTCATAACAATACTAGAATAGAGTCAACTGTCTAACCCCATCTTTACATGTCTACATAATTAATTAGAATGTCATTTTTGTGTGTTATATGTTATACAATTTAATATATTAATATATTTTTCAATCTGATAACCAGAATTATGATCTAAACAGGTTCAATTTTAAATTTGCTTGCTGATTACAATCTTTTTTATTTTTATCATTTAGTCTCTAAATTTAAATTGGACATTTCCACTCAGTGGCGGATCCAGGGTCCGGAGTCTCAGGGGCACCAGCTAGTGGATGAGTTTCGGCAGATTTTACTTGCAAAATTAACAACTGTTTTACTCTTATTTGCTAAAATTTTAAATACGACAAAAATTGAACAAATTAAATTAACTAACCTAATAAAAAAAACTTGATAAAATAAATGAATAAGACAAAATTACTAAAATGAAGGAGTATTTATCATCAAAAGACTTTAATATTAATTTTACACTTTTACTCTTACCAATAGAAAAGTCTACGTTAAATATTTAAAAAAAAACGATTAGAGGTACATGACCCCGGGTGACCCAATGTGGCTCCGCCACTGCTTCCACCACCACACGTATAAACAGGATTAAGCCTAACTTTCCTCATGGTGACAAAAATGATGACCATTCCAAAGGGTTTTGTCGCTAAAATCACCACCAAAAACTATTTTCGATAGATTTGGAGACAAAAACCTTTTGGTGCTATTTGCTTTAATTTTTGTAGTTATACATTACCTAGGAAGTGTAACATGTTTGTACTTAAATTAAAAACTAAGAAACCACATGTATGTGAGTTTAATTACAATAACACACTTAACGCAATTTTTAGAATATAAATGAATGTATATAATGTTATACCTGCATACATTGGACTCTTCCGCCATTGCTAGGAAGGGAGGAGAAGTCATTGCTAAACCTTTTAGTGATTGGGAAGGATGCAATGGATTTCAACCCATTGAAGGGAGCCACCATGCTAGCTTGGCTAATCGCGGTGGTTGCGACCGCAACGTTAGAAATCATAGAAGAAGCCATTTTCTTTGTTGTTTAGTAACTCTTTGGGGTGAGAAGCCTAGGCAACTCTTTGGGGTGTTATTTATAGTAACATACCTTCCTCATCTTAATTGAATCAATGGTCATGAAGTTTGGTAAGGTATATGCATGCGATTATGGGGAATTTTAGGCCTTTCAATAAAATGTGTGGGCATCACTATTCACTACTTGCCTAAAAGTAAACATGCTTTTTATCTCCTTTGGATTTTCTTTATGTAACATACTTGCATGTGTTGATTCCTTTTGCTCTCATCAACTCTTTTATTACTTTTATTCAAACCTTCATTACAAATTCAAGTCAAGCTAAATATAATGCTTATAGTTATATTTAAAATTCAATTGAAATTTTTAAATAAATTATAGTGAATTTGAGTTATGAATCAGAATTTTTGATTCTAAATGATACGACTATAAGGGCATGCTTGTATTATGTGTAAAAATTTAAGGGAGCAAAAAAAGTCAAACTAATGAAATGAAAGCAAATAGAGATGCATTTGAATTAGTTGAGATAGTTCTGAAGAAGGTAAAATGAGCATAAAATAAAAATAATGAAGGAAAAAGAAGATAATTCCCCCTATTATGGAGGTAATACATTCCCCCACCCTCCCTTAGGATAAATATTTACCCTATAAAATTGAGAACTTCCTTCATTTTTCTTTACTTTGTAACGATTCTTCCACCTCTACAACAATCAATTTTCACTAATTCCTCATTTATCAAGTTCATTTTCTTACTTTGACTTTTTTTTACTCCCTTAAATATTTAGTCTCAATACAAGCATACCCTAAATGAATAATAGTATTAAAGAATACTCCCTCCTATTCTTATTAGGTGTCTCATTTACTTTTGGAGCACTATTCATTTATCACTCTTAAATTGTAAATTATTATTAATCTATAAATTAAAATATAGTCATGTGGGATCTCGTTTGATTCGTTTTAATGTAAAGTTTATTAATATCAACTATTTAAAATTTTTTATCATACATAATTAAATATATTAAGGATTGAATAAGTGCATTGGATAAAGTGCATAAAGTAAATGGGACACTTAAGATGAATAGGAGGAAGTATTATTTTGTACAATAATCTAATAATATGTACTATGTACATGTGACTATCAATCTAAAATACAACTTTCTATTTGATAAGAAATATCTAGCTAGTCACTGATAAAAAGTATAATGAATTAACCTAGTGTCATAAGAGGATTAAGACTAGCTCAATGTCTAAGACTAAATTTCTAGTAGAGAAAGACAAAGACGTTAACTTCAATTTGAGCTATATATTGAAACTTAATGAGTTTAAGGACTAAGTTGACAAGCTATAAGAACAAGTATAATAATAATAATAATAATAATAATAATAATAATTATTATTATTATTATTATTATTATTATTATTATTATTATTATTATTATTATTATTATTATTATTATTATTATTATTATTATTATTATTATTATTATTATTATTATTATTATTATTATTATTATTATTTTTATTTTTTATTATTTATTATTATTATTATTATTATTATTTTTATTTTTATTATTATTATTATTATTATTATTATTATTATTATTATTATTATTATTATTATTATTATTATTATTATTATTATTATTATTATTATTATTATTATTATTATTATTATTATTATTATTATTATTATTATTATTATTATTTATTATTATTATTATTATTATTATTATTATTATTATTATTATTATTATTATTATTATTATTATTATATTATTATTATTATTATTATTATTATTATTATTATTATTATTATTATTATTATTATTATTATTATTATTATTATTATTATTATTATTATTATTATTATTATTATTATTATTATTATTATAATTATTATTATTTATATTATTATTATTATTATTATTATTATTATTATTATTATTATTATTATTATTATTATTATTATTATTATTATTATTATTATTATTATTATTATTATTATTATTATTATTATTATTATTATTATTATTATTATTATTATTATTATTATTATTATTATTATTATTATTATTATTATTATTATTATTATAATTATTATTATTATTAGTATTATTAATATTATTATTATTATTATTATTATTATTATTATTATTATTATTATTATTTATTATTATTATTATTATTATTATTATTATTTATTATTTATTATTATTATTATTATTATTATTATTATTATTATTATTATTATTATTATTATTATTATTATTATTATTATTATTATTATTATTATTATTATTATTATTATTTTATTTTATTATATTATTATTATTATATTATTATTTATATTATATATATTATATTATATATATTATTATTTATTATTATATATATGATTATTATTATTATATTATTATTATTATATATTATCTTAAATAACTTTTCAAAAATTAAATTATGATGTGAATCTTAAAATAACTTTTCAAAAATTAAATTGATATTCAATTTATAAAAGTTTTAATTCAATATCCTCAATCAAAATGTCATATTCTAGTTAAAAAAAAGTCATTAATCTCTTTCTTTTGCTCTGTCAATGTCGAGTGGGATATTAGATTGATGAATTATTGAACCACTAGTATTATGCGGTTAAAAGTGATTATAAAAAAATACCTTGGGAAGCAAATTTGAAACATCCACCCATATTTTGGTTGTCAGACTCGGCCATAAGCAGGAGCAGGCAAAGCTCCTGCTCAGGGCCTCTTCATTTAATGTAAAAATGCTGCCAAATGACAAACATTTAGCAGTCTCCTAATGGCAAAGCAATTGTCTTGTTATTTCCTAGGTCATTGGTTCAAGTCATGTAGTCTACAATTTGTCTTTCTTTTTTGATTTTTTCTATACATATTTAAATTTCTCTTGTTTACATTTCTTTTTTTAGAAAGTCTATTACTTTCTACATATTGATTTTTTGGTCAAAATTTCTATTATAATTATAACTATTTGTTAATTTTTTTTCATTTGTTTCAATTTAAACCCAATTATTTTTTTTAGCTACCACTTAAGACCCGGTTTTAGAAAGCTCTTAATTTTTTGTTTGTGTATACAAAATACTAAGTTTTTATTATATTCTTCTAAGTGAGCGATATAAAATAATTTAATTTCTTCACTTTGATTATTTGTTGATATCTTAATTTTTTTTGTGCAATTTTAGGTTTTTAATTACATAGTTGTATAGTTTATCGTTTTTGCTAATGTTTCGGTTGCTGGTTGCTACTTTTTTTAAATATAATTTTAAGTTATGGTCGTTAGTGTACTAGGATTTAATTAAATACTTGCGTAGTTTACTTGTAAAATTAGAACAGTCCTTTGAAAAATATGATATTTATCAACCGTCAATAAGAAAATTAATCGGACACATGCTCTCTTTTTAAGGGCCCATAAATTAATTTCGCTCAGGGCCACTAAAATGTCCAAGACGGCCCAGTTGGTTGTCATAAACTTAATCCGTAATCTAGTTACTATCTTGCAACCAAGTTGTAATATTTATCAACATTTTTAATAGGGTGTAATAGTTATATTAGTGAGTTTGAAGAATAAGAATCAAGAAAGTTTATTAAATTCATATTCCTACATCTCTGTTATTTCTAATTTATTTCTAGCCATTTATTGTTTAATGGATGTTGTATTCCAACTTGTTATGGAAAATGAGATTTTTTGCATGATTTGTGCTTGAATCTTGTATTTGTTATCTTTCTCATCCTTAGTTTATTTCTTTCATTAGTTAGACTAATCATACTTAAGTGTAACTTGTCCTATTCAATAAGAATTAAACTCTATTGCATGCCCATAAAGAAAAATATTGAATAAGAATAAGAATTAAACTCTATTGGATTGGGCCTGAGAGGCGTCTCTTAAAAAGACAGTCTCTCAGAAGACTTGCTCTTGCAGTTATTATGCATAAAATGAGATTTAATAGTCCATGTTAGAATATGAGACTGAAGAGCTTGAAGAGGATGTTGAGCTCTCTTAAGGAAACTTGCATCTTTCAAACATCCATATTAAGAGTAACACAATCGACCTAGATCTAGATTGCTAGGATAGTGTGAAGTTACCCTTAGCTCCTTGTGGACCGATTACTTATATCTTGTCCTTATAGTAACTTATGACTTATGAGTATATACTCAAGAATTATAACAGGTATTTGGCAATTGATTGTTAAATGTTGACGTTTAATTTTTTAGTTGGCTTTTTAGTTGGTTTTTTAGTTGGCGTTTGACCAGCTGAAAATGGCTGCTTTTGTTGGCTTTTAAACTAGTTGAAAAAGCCAACTGTTTACGAAGATGTTTGGTAATTTTAGTATCAACTGTTGGCTGTTTATTAGATAAAAAGTGGACTAACAAGCCAATAGTCATGAACCAAACACCCCTAAATTAATTTTTGATAGTTGTAATCTAATAACATAGGATCATTAATCAATTGGCGATTTGATAACCAACATTAAACATTTAGACAAAAGAAGAAATAATGCTAACTCAATAATTTACTTCACATACTCAAATATTACAAGACAAATTAAAAATTCAAAAAAAAAAAGAAAAAAAAAGGATAAGACTAAGGGGAAAGGGGGACTGAATATCTCCTGCATACATAATACTGCACACAAAAAAACAAATCAATATTTTTTTCCATGTCTTGTTTTTTTCCTTCTTGAATTCCTGATTAAAACATTATTTTCCAAAGAAATCTGTCTTAATTTGTAGGGTTGCTTCTGAATGATCCCAAGGCCTTAATTGCTGCTGCCCTCAAGATGTACTGGTGATATGCTGCTGCTGCCAATGCTCCCACAAATGGTCCAACCCAGAAAATCCACTGTTTATCACAGATTAATTACATTAATTACTGACTAACAATTTTTATAATTGTAAGACCCATAAACTTTAGTTAAAGTTTTGAGAATAATTCACAAAATTTTGAGTAAAAACTTCAACAAAGTGACCTAACTACCTTCATTTTCACAAAACTTCCAAAAACAATTATTAAAGGAGACAAAAACATTTCATTCTCAACACCTATAAAAAAATTAATTTTTCCATATTTTTCTCCATTACTTACAAATTTTTGTCCATCGTAGGACTAAATATTCTTAGATTTTTTATTTCAGATTACAACGAACTAAAGTAGAATAGCTCGTTGAATCATATGCACTTCATAGTTATGTGAAGTTGCACATGAAGTTAAGGCTTAATCGAAAAAAATATACTCCCTCCGTCTCACTTTTATCGTCCACATTTTCTTTTTGGGTCATCCCACTTTAATTGTCCACTTTCTATTTTTGGCAAAGACTTTTGACCTAAATACCCAACTACCCCAACTTATATTATTTAAAATACCCCACCTACCACCTTTTCAATTATTATAATCACTTAAAATACCCCACTACCACCTTTTCAATTATTATAATCACTTAAAATACCCCACTACCACCCCTTTCTTATTTTGCGTGTCCACATCAAAGTGGACAATAAAAGTGGGACGAAGGGAGTATTTGTTAATTTTATCAATAAGGTAAAGTTGCATATATTCGACCCGTCCAAAACCCACTTTATGTAATGTTTGGGAATAAGTATGTCATTTCAAATTATTGATTTTATTTAAGAAATAATAAATGAAGCATTTAAGAATGACAAGATTTGGGTAATCATTCTCAAATTCTCAACTTAAACTACTTTAATGCTATGTTTGGAAATGAGAATTTCATTTGAAAATAGAGATTTGACTCAAAATTAGTATTTGGTAAATACTAGAATTTCAAATTTGAATTTGAGTCAAATCCACAATTGTTATCAAAATGAATTAAAGATGAGGATTTGAGAATGACCTTGAGGAGTTGGAAATGACCTCTAGGGATGGCAATGAGTCGGACTCGGCTCGGATTATACATACTCCGACTTTGCTCCGGATAATAGTCGGACTTTTGTTTTCGGTCCACCTCCACTCGGAGTCGGATTATGCATACTCCAAGTTTGCCCCGACTTGGACTCTCGGATCTCCAACAGAGTCGGATGTAGAGTCGAATTATTATCAAACAATATCGTTGTGATATTGTAGTAATGATTTTAAAGCATATAAAATTACAAAATATATTTTTCAAATACAATTTAACAAAAAAATATGTACTTTAATTTGAATTTAATTTTAACAAGAGAAATAATCTTACTACTAAAATTTAACAAAATTTTCTCGTATTTTAATTTGGCGTATTTAATTTCTCTTGATTTCATTTGTCTTATCTTGATTCATTAATCTAAATAAAAATACCAAATAGTTTTTCGAAATCAAAAATTACAATTAGTATGAGAGAGAGCTTGAATTAGTCACATTTAGAGTTTTAAAGGAAACAAAATATTAGTGTAAAAGTCAAATTCAAAGTCGGATGTCCTTCAAGGTCGAAGTCTCGGATTTTTAATAAGATCCAACTTCGGTCCGTCTCTAACTTGGACTCGAATCGTAAAGTCGGAGTCGGAGTCGGATGACTTTTTCCTCGGACTCGAATCGGATTATTTTCCTCGGATCGAGTCGGACTAGGGTCGGATTCAGACTGAATTGTCATCCCTAATGACCTCCTAAACCTTGTCATTCTTAAATTCTACATTCATGATTTCATAATTGAAATCATTAATTTGAAATGAAATGTTAGTTCCCAAACACAACCTAAAAGAAACTGATGGAATTTGATCCAAATCTAAATTTAAAAGTTTTTAATTTTCAAACAATAAATTTGAGCCAATTCCAACTTTCTAAATTAATTTTGGTTTCCAAAGGTGAAATTAGGTAAAATGAAGATAAGATCACAAAAATTTTAGATGAACCCAAGAAAAAAAAGTCCAAAATACCCCTAACGAAAGGAAAAAAAAGACTTACATGGTCATCCCAGGCCTTCTTGTTGTTGTAGATAACAGCAGCACCAAAACTCCTAGCAGGGTTAATACCAGTTCCAGTAATAGGAATAGTAGCCAAATGAACCATAAACACAGCAAATCCAATAGGAAGAGGAGCAAGGATAGGCACGTGAGAGTCACGTGCACTTCTCTTAGGGTCAGTAGCTGAGAAAACAGTGTAAACAAGAACAAAGGTACCAATAATTTCAGCTCCAAGGGCAGTACCCTTATTGTATCCAGTTGCAACACTGTTGGCTCCTCCACCAAGACTGTTGTAAGGTCCCTTCATAAAGGCCTTTACTAACCCTACACCACACACTGCTCCTGCACATTGGAAGACCATGTAGAAAAATGCCCTTAGTAAGGACACTTTTCTTGCTAGGAACAATCCAAAGGTTACTGCTGGGTTGATGTGTCCACCTGTTCATATAAACCAGAACAAATTTAGTACTAGTTGCAACTTACAAGTACCCAATAGATCCTACTTCTATACTCTATAGATCCTCAATACTGACATGGATATAATTAGAAATTCATAATTTTTCATATCATTTCCAAATTAAAGTAGTCCTTATGCTGATAGAACTTGACGCCCAAAAATATACTCCCTCCGAATCATTTTAATTGTCCCATTTTCTTATTTGACAAAATCATATCAATTGTCTCATTTCCTTTTTTGTCTATTTTTTTTTTACCTAAATACCCTCACTTTTACTATTTCCAATACCCAACTATCACCTTTACAATTAATTTAATCAATTAAAATACCCGACTACCACCTTTTTAATGGACTCCACACCACCCTTAATAACCGTGAAAACTCAAATAGGACATCTAAAATGATTCGAAGGGAGTATCATATACTATAACACACACCCTAGTAAAAGCTTGAAATTCGAAATCGTAACATCTTAACGCACTGAATTAAAGACCATCTCAATTAATATATATACTCTAACAAGTAGAAGTACTTCTATATTATAGATATTACAAATTTAATTTTGAAATTACTTTTTTATTCTAATTAAGAAGATACTAGTAGTGCATTGGATTGTGTAACATAACTTTAATTTTGAAATTACTTTGTTATTCTAATTAAGAACATACTAGTAGTGCATTGGATTGTGTAACATAACTTACGTAGTTTTCAAAGTAATATTTAAAATTCATTATATAAATACACATAATAAAATTTATAAAAAATACACATTAAGACAAATCTAACGACATTTCACATGAATATATTTTGTCTTTATGAATATATTTTGTCTTTTGAATATGTGTCAAAAATATTAATTAATTTTTTATTCTTTAAGATGAAATATTAATTATAAATAGAAGAAACATAAAAGAAGAGAGGGAGTAGTTCTTGACAAGGTAGCCTTTTTTTACCTCTTATTAGTACTTCTATCTATTTATTTATTTTGAATTGATAGTACTTCTATTTATTAGTTACATTAGTTTTACTTGGTTTAATTATTTACATGACTCTAAAGTTACAAAAATAAAAATTATACAGAAAAACACCAAAAAAACAGTAAAGCTCAAACCCAGATAACTTATACTGTTATACAGAAAAGCAGCTCAATGAGCTGTAAGCACAAACCCATATAATTTATACAGAAAAACGCCTAAATAAGCTAAAACCCATATAATTTATACATTAAAACACCTAAATAAGCACAAACCCAGATAATTTATACACAAAAACACCTAAATAAGCTAAAACCCATATGATTTATACAGTAAAAACACCTAAATAAGCTCAACAAAAGCAAAAAAAGGTAAAAATTAAGTGTTTGAAAAAAGGAACTAACCAGAGATACCAGCAGTGCAGTAAACAAGGATAAAAATCATGCCACCAAAAGCCCAAGCAATACCAAGAAGACCAACAGTAGCACAAGGATCAGTTTCCTTTTTGTAACCAATAACAGTAGCAACTGTTATGT
This sequence comes from Amaranthus cruentus, assembly GCA_019425755.1. Taxonomy (NCBI): domain Eukaryota; kingdom Viridiplantae; phylum Streptophyta; class Magnoliopsida; order Caryophyllales; family Amaranthaceae; genus Amaranthus; species Amaranthus cruentus. The sequence goes on from CM033450.1 coordinate 9,123,520, forward strand.
AAAGGAACAATAATGTTGCAACAAATTCAGCAATACAAGCTCTCCAGAATGACCATAGTTTTAACTCCCCTGCATCTAACAATGGTGCTGGTGGTGGATCTACATAGTCTTTTCCATGTTGATGAACTTGCCCTTCTTCTGTCACTTCTTTTGACATTCTTTACTCTCTTGGGTTTTTCTAGAAAGAGGGTTTTGTGGGTGTTTTTTGAATTGATATAGTGGAGAAATGAGGTGGTGGGAAGGGTTTTTAAAGAGGAATGGGATAAAAGAAAGAGATGTTACTAGAAGTATGGATAAGTTTAGGGTCTTGTATTTAAGGGAATTTTTATTTAATAAAGTATTCTATTCTATAATTATGTGTGGGGTTATATAGAATGATTAACATTCTTTCCATTTTTTATTTTTATTTTTAAAAGAATTTCCACCTTAATTTTATACTTCCTCCGTTTTTTAGTTGCATCATTTCCATATTTGATAGTGTTTTACATATTATAACTATTAAACGAGAAAAAAATATAGTTATGTGGACACCTTTTTGTTGTAGTCATCTCCATATTTTGCACATATGAAATACATTTTGTGGCCTTTTCATCGTGAATCTCTTTTTGCTTTAATATTTGTGCAAATATCATATAAAATATTTGCTTTGATGGTAATTCATACAATTTATTTTCTTTCTTTTTTTATTACTAAATATTGACCTTTCCTCAAAAAAAAAAAAAAAAAAAACTTAATTTCTCTTTGATGGTAATTCAAAGGGACGAAGCAATATTTGTTTTGAAATATTCGGTAAAAATTAGTTATTCACTATTTATTAAGGGGACTGTGAATAAAAAACGAAAACTTAATAAAATTCTATTAGTAGTAATTTTGAATTACATGCTAGTCTAAGTTTTTAGTGGTGTTTGTCACAAGGGAATAAGATTTGTGAGACTTTAAGATTAGACTTTCAAATTGAGACTTTAAAGATGAAAAAGTTCCATCCTTTGTTTATCATGATAGAGACTTGGAAGAGAGAAATAAAAGTCGCAACTCAAATATCTATCCCATAAGAATTTTTTTTGGAGACTTTCTCCCTTTTTAGTCTTATTCCTATTACCATTCCATTTAAACAAACAAAGATTTGAACTTATTATTGAGATAACTTCTCATTCCCTTCCTCAAATACTCTACCCTATTCAGTTTAAATGTCCCATTTGGTTTTTCAATATTATTCCTCAATCATTCTTATTACGTGCATTGATTTTAATCTATAAGTTAAAACATAGTCAAGTGATATTTTGTTTGATTCGTTTTATTATAAATTTTATTAATATCAATTTTTTACAATTTTTTTGAAGATAATTTTTTACAATTTTTATTCAAATACAATTAAAGATATTTAAAATTAAAACATGCATTGACAAATGTATCAAAATTAAATGGAAAATTGAAAGTGAATAGGAGGGAGTGTTTTTATTATCTAACCAATAAAAAACTTAAAAATAAAAGTTATTCAAAATTCATTTGCCAAAACCTACCTTACTTGTGTTGGCATTTGTCGTTTGACAATAAGAGAATATGAACGTTTATTTAGTCGACTAATATGGACGTAGAAGTCTATATATCAATAGGAATAATAAATGATGTGCAATGTTTTATATTAACACATTTGAAATTTTGTGATTGGTTAAGGTTAATTGGTTAAAACAATCAATCGTCTAGTTTTCTTATTAAATAGGCTAAGGGAATAAAATAACTAAGTGAGAAGTTAAAGAATTCTTCCTTCGTCCCATAATAATTGCTACTGAGTGTGACATATTGTGTGGAAAAACGTCACTATCAGTAGCAAGTATTATGAAACGGAGAAAGTATGTCCTAATATTTTATCTGAAAAAGTGGTAAGACTCAATTCATTAATCAACAAATAAAAAGACTATTTATAATAGATACAATAAAAGAAAAACCTTTAAAACAAAACTTACACAAATACTAATCACAAATTTATACATAATGAATGAGGGCCATTCAAAAATGTGAGAGAAGGACTATGATTCAAAATTTAAGAATTAGGAATCATTTATTGAGTTTTAACTAAACTAAAATGAACTTAACGTAAAACACATTTATTCAAATTCAAAAAATGATAATGGTGCTTAATTTTGCCTTTAGTTAGTTTTCATAAGGGTCTAGCCGTCTATTATTCTTAATCCATATTACTTGCCTCTCTCACTCATGCTAAATGGTTTTAACAAGAAGATTGATCCTCTAATTTTTTAATTAAAATTATTTTTTAATCACTTTTCAATTTCACATTTTTTTTTTCAAATTAATAAGCCTTGTTTAATTATACCAGTTCAATTTAATTAATATCAATTAAGTTATTAAAAATTGATCTTATAATATAAACAATATAAATTTTTTTTCTTAAATAGCTAATAATCCATTAAGTTAAGAATATATTCTCAAGGATATATAACTACCGATTGCAATAATTAAACTAAATTAAGTTACTAATATATTTTCTTTAGTTTCATTTTTTTGAAAAGAATTTTTTCTTTAGTTGTGAATAAATATATTTCATAAATTTAGTCTAGTCTAGGAGTTTATTAAAAAACATTTCATCTAGTAGACTAAAAATCAAAGAGAAAAAACTATTCAAAGCAACATTTTATCTTAACTTATTTATCAAATAAATTTTATAAATATATAACTTATCATTAAAATAAAAATCTAAAGGTAAACAAGGTGAGACGCACTATGTCTCGTAACACTTTCTATTCAAGTTTATTTCTACAAAGTTGCAAAATTTTTATTTTTGTTAGAGTCCTTATACTTTCTTCATTTTAAATTACTTGCTATAGATATCGCACTATTTATTCATTACTCAATAATTGTGGTTAGTTTTTAATTTATAAGTTAAAATATAGTCATGTGAAGTCTAGTTTAAATCGTTTTAATACAAAGTTATTAATATTAAATTTATTATACATAATTAGATCAGATGTTGAAAATTAAATTAAACATGAAATTGCGCAAAAAATCAAACATTATAAGTATTTTGTAAAGAGTACATAATAAAAATTTTTATCCAAAAAGTACCTAATAAAAAAAATTGTAAGAAAAAAACCTAACAATTATTTTTTTTCAAAGTGTACCAATTAACATTTTCCTTCAGTTGACCATATGGTTGAATGCAAAAAATCTTATTCCACATTGTCTATTTTTTTAATTCAATTTCCTCACTATTTTCTTTTTCTACTTTTTGCTCAAAATCGAAATTAACTTTAAAAAGAAATTGAAGATGGGGAAGAAGATTTTTCGATTTTGACCAGTCAATCATTATATTTGACGGTCAACTGACAGAAAACATTACTTGGTACTCTTTGAAAAAGAAAAAATTTTGTTAAGTATTTTCGACAAAAAAAAATTTATTTGGTATTTTAAAATTTTTTTTTAATTAAGTATTTTTTTTGAAAATTTTTCCAAATTCTTACAAAATTCTTAATTCTTGTGATTAAAAAGACCTAAAAAAATGTTTAATGGGAAAGTAAAAAGAGAATTGCAAAGAAAAGTGGGACCAAAAGACAACGAAACCATGTGAGGAGTGAGGAGTAAAGATCGTGGGTGGGTATCTAATTTGATTGGATCATCACAATGCAAATTTTGAGTGGTGAAGATGGAGTTAGGTGTGGGGTTGGAGAATAGCCTGTCATCCAGCCAATTACACTCCACACCGTCCCCTCCCCCCAACGGCTACTCCCTCTATCTTGTCACTTTCTATGTTTTCCGTTGCTATTCCGTCCTTTTTGAATTGCATCGAAGAGAAATTGGTGTATTTTAAAGAAAAGGAAGAAAGAAAATGAATTGTACGGATGAAATTTAAATAGAGTTAAAATGTATGGATGAAATTAAAAGAAAGTGATAAGTCATTGTCTAAAAATAAAAATTATGCAAATTAAGTGGAACAGACCAAAATGCAAAATAATACAAATTCAATGAAACAGATAAAGTATTTTTCATACTCACATAAATTTCACTTTCATTTTTTAGTTCTTCTTCCCTCCTTTTGCTCCTCCCCTTTTCTAGCTACATTTTGGAACATACAAATTACAAAGGTGTACCCCATGTGCTATTACGATTTACATGTCTATTTTGCCAATATGGATTATGTGATGGATTATGTAACTTTTCATACATTAACCTATTCAAAAAATTAGTTAAATTTGACTTTTCACTATTTTTAGGTGGATCAAATAGAACCACTTAAAAAAGAGAGAAAAAAAGGTAATAAGTAAATTGTTAATGATTTTTCATTAGAGTAATTGTAATGAGGTAATGTGAGTAAGAACAATACGAAACATACTATAAATAGAAATTGGATAAATAAGGTGACTTAACCTTATTTGGAAATGGAATTAAAAGGGAGAAAAAAAGAGAGTATAAAATAGGGCAAATTCTAAAAAATAAACTAAGTTTTGCTGGATCCACTAAAACTAAACCAAATTATTGTTTGTTTTTAAATAAAATCACTTATCATACAACCTAATAAAAAAATGCAAAATTCCACATGACATCCATATGGAATATTCTTTACCAAAACTAACATTAACTTATTTCTTTAATATATGAGTAATATAAATATGTTTGTTAAATTTTCTTGAAATATTATATTTTTAAGTTTAGATGCTACATAAGATTTTCAATTAAAGTTTCATAGAATATATATTTGGAAAATTTGATTCTAAAGATATTAATTTTACCTCATTTGCTTCTAACGATGCGCTAACGTTTTTCTTTTAAAGGCTTGAACTTTCGGTATGTCCGCTTTTAAAGGAGTGAATGACCTATAACCGGATGAAATTTGAAAAACGTTTAGATGATTAGTGAACCTTTAATTCTCACTTGTAAAAGCAAGGCTTCCCTCCATTGATTGCACAACCATCTTCATCACCATTACTCTTCTAATTTCTTCAACCAATCACCATTACTTCTCTACATAATCATTCCAAATCTTCTCCAAAGATTTCAGTCAAGAGGGAGCATTGAAGAATTGTGGTGCGCAGGAAGGAGGTAAGTTGGTTTGCTTGGCTTTTTTGTGTTAAAATTTCTTCCATTTTTGTCTAATCTCGTGCTTCATTTATGCACAATCTGAATTTTTTTGCATGTTTTGACCATTTTGTAGAATATGGATAATAAATTATATATCCTATTACTGGTTTGGTGGTAAATATGTTGAAGAAAATGATGGTGTTGTTTATGTTGGGGGTATGGGTAGAACTTTTGATGTTGATCTTATTGATTTATGCCTGAAGTATTTGATTAATTTGGGTGAAATGCGCGTAAATAGTAAAATTATTGAGGGTTTGTTCTATTGTGTTCCTGGTCTGCCATTGAAAGAGGGTTTAAGGAAAATTATAATCAATGCACATACGCCACCCTGTGACTGTTCTGGTTGAGATCAACTCATTTTTCTCATTCTCTACGACAGTCACACCTCTCTTTTTAGGGACAACCTGTATTGGGGATACCCACTTACTATCAGAGATAGGGTAGATGATCCCCGCATTCAATAACTTAAGAACTTCCCTCTTCACAACCTCCTTCATATTGAGATTGAGTCTCCTTTGTCCCTCTATGGAAGGAGTGACATCAGGATCCACATTGATACGACGAGTAACAATATGATGAGATTGAGTCTCCTTTGTCCCTATACTGAACCACCTGAGGTTGCGAGTATTAATAAACTTATTGCCAAGCGCAAAGTGGAAAAGCGGAAGAAAAAAAAAAGCCAAGTTTGTTGAAAAAGAGACAACATCAAATATTTTAGATAAGGTGGATGAAGGAAAGAGCATTGCTCATGGTGAACATGAAGGGACTTCTCTTTATATATTTATTATTTTTACACATTTTCATGTTGTTATTTTCTAATATATTAATTTATATGTTTTTTAGATTCATTGACGCCAAAAACAACAACATCATCCAAACGTCAAAAATCCATTGATGTTGATACAAGTCTTGAAAAGCAATTGAGGCAAACTCGATTGTTATCAAAACATAGAAAAGGGAATTATGCAAGTAAAGGTATCAAAACGTAGCAAAGCAATTAGCTATTATGGTATTTTAGATGTTGTATGTCAATTTTACTTATTATTTTTATAATTACTATAACAGAACAGGCTGTAGTTTTTTTAAACAAAATCATTGATATCACTGAAGTGCACGATGAAGAGGTTGAAAATGAAGGTACAAAATTTAATCTATTTCTGCACCATTTCATGTTACTTTACATTGTTTTTATGTTATTTTGCATAGAGTTTCATGTTATTTTACTATATTCTTGCATCCATTGCAAAGCAAGTTATTGACACAGCTGAAAAGCTTTTACACAATGTGGATGTAGCGACACAACATGAAGCTATGGAAGTTGAATGTCAAGCTAAAGATCCAATTGAACTCCAAATTGAAGATGATGCCAAATCTGATAAAGATGATTAATCCAAAGAATGCAAATATAAATATAAATTACTTAAATAATTATATATTTAGTTAGTTTTTCATGAAATAAATATAAGTTATAATTTTTTTTCACAATTGAGGGCCTTGAGGCTGCACCAAGGCCACAGCCTGCAAATGAAGGTGCGTAATTTAATGTTTTTTTAATTAGGTTTTCTTTTCCTAATGTGAAATACATGTTGCTTTTAACTAGTGTCCAAATTTATAAGTATGTTAAATTTTATGACTACTGTCAAATTGAAGGCCAAATTCATGATGATAAAAAATCTTATGATGATGCCAAATCTGCTGATAATGCCAAATCTGTTGATGAATCCAACTCTGATGATGAAACTGAAGATGATGTAATGAAAGAAGGTATGCAAGTTTAAATTCATTAAATACTTATATATTTGGTTATTTTGTCATCATAATAATAATTTATAATTTTTTATATACGCAGTTGAGGCTGCAACAAAGCCCCAAGTGACAAACGAATGTACATAATCTAATGTGAAATTCATGGTACTTTTTGTGTTAGCTGTTTATATTTAGTTACTTTTTTTTATTTTTTCCGTCTCTGCGTTATGTGAAATTCATGTTACTTTTAAATATTGTTTTTAACTATTGTCAAAATTTGTTATTGTAGATAAAGTTAATGTGGATGAGCAAGCAAATGATGATTCCATTTCTGAATATGAATCGGTAACTAGCGAGCCTGAAGAAATTGAGCAAGATGACGAAGGTGAAAAAGCTAATACTCATGAGGAAAATCAAGAGGGTGAAGAAGTTGTACCTGAACAAGGTATCCAAGTCTAAGATATTTTTACATTTTTTTAGATTGTTAATTGTACATTATAACATGAAGCTAAATACTTTTATGTATAGTGTTGGAAAATCTTGCAAGCGAAGGTGGACAAGGTTGTACGTCAGCAACAAAAGAAAAAAAATGGAAAGGAGACAGTTAAAGGTATAAAATTTATTTTTTATTTTTATATATTATTTAATTTGAATTTGTGTTATTTTCCAACAATTTATTGTTTTTAATGTGTTGTGTTATGATTTAAAACTATCAAAAAAGTTTCAAAGCTCGTGTCGTCAGACATTTTCACTACCACAAGTTCAAGTTCAAGCGAATCTGCAAATGATGTTCAGAATGAATCTGAATCAGAATCTGATGACAGTGAGGAGGAAGAAAAATGTTTTTTTTTGTTTCCTGTACCTTTTTAATTGTTTTTCATGTTGCTTTTAAATTGGGTGTTATTGTTTTTTTTTTTTGAGAATTAGGAATCGTATAAAAACGAAGAAAAAAGTAAAACACTGTGACTTGGGAGCCCCAGCACCGCTGGCATAAAAAACCCCGCGAGGGGAAAAAGCCATTGGAACAAGGGACCAAGAAACAGGCCACTCAGAACAGGGCATAGGAGTGGACTATGCAAACACCAGCAAAAGCAAAATCAAAACACCTTACATACCCATATAAGCCTACCACCTTACACACCATACTAAAGTAATGCATATCCAACAAAACACCAAGTCTACACATCAAAACATCCACCAAAACAAAAGTAAAAAATTAAAAAAAAATAGCTTCCGGAATGGAAAAGAAGGCATTGTATGAAACTGCATCCAACCCAAGGAGTTCTTTAGCCCAAATGGGGATTCGTGTCTTCACGGTAGACAAAAGACAAAGAGCATCACGCGACCTGTTCTCAAACTTAACTTTGTTTCTCTCGAACCAGATTGACCAGATTACAAATCCCAAAATAAGATTCCAAAGCTTCCCTCTATATCTTTTCGGCACCAAGCTCTTCCATGAAAGGATAAAAGTAGAGCAATGATTTGAGAGTACACCCGACACACCCCACCACTCAAGAATATGCATTCAAATACTCCAAGAGAAAGTACACGAAAATAACACATGGGAGTTTGTTTCAGTTTCATTTTCACAAAATGGGCACAGACCATTTAAAGGATCAATCAACCCTTTATTCACCAAAGATGAAAATTGTGAATAGAAGGAAAAGAAAACAATTAAGAAGTCTGCGTTTTAAGAAATTTAACTTATATAAAGTTATTTTTTTTTATTTGCTTTAAAAGAAATTGTTTTTCTTTGCAGATGTTCAAAGTCAATCAACTTCTAGGTTGACTAGAAGTCGTGCTTTGCAATTATGTTTAGCTTCTCAAAAAACTATTGTTGGCAAAAATACGCAATTGGTCGAGTGTAATGTGAAGAAGGATGTTGCATCTCCGTCTATTATTGTTATACTTAACGAGTGAGTGATCCGAAACTGTTGCTATCTTTATGTAATTATCTTATTTTGTTGTGTAGTGCATCTTTATGTATACATCTTTTTAAACAGTTGCTATCGATCATAATTATGTTGCTTATTGATTAGTTTTGGTTGTTAGTAATATTTTTTTAATATTGTTTACGTGGCAGGCGAAAAAAATCCTTTCATTTACTTTCAAATGCAGGGGGACTTATGCTTTTAGGTGATATGATGTCTTTAAAACAAATTAAAGATTTGAAAAAAATTTGGGTTTGATGGTTTATTGCACGTTAATTTGTTGAAGAGCTTGCATGGTATTGTGCCTTGGTTCATCAAACAATATGACACTGAGACAAGTATCTTTATTGTGAATGAAACCACCAAGTTTACAATAACAACGTTTGATGTACGTGACATTCTTGGTTTGCCAATTAGTGAATTAAACCCTCTTATTGAAACTAGTAGGCAAAGGTAGAAAAATCCTGATTCTTATTTGATTGAGAAATTGAAGGAGAAACTAGATGGTTGTCAAAGTAGGGAAATATCCTCGCAAAAATTGTTTGATAAGATTGTGACTAATTTAAGGGATGATGAACCTGATTTTAAACGATTCTTTGTAATGTATGTGATGGTTACTTATTTGACTCCCACTTCTTACAAACAAGTAGACTGGAGCTTACTTAAGGCTGTGAATGATGTTGATGCAATAGGATTTCTGGATTGGTGTGGTTGGGTTTTGATGCACTTGAACGCGACCCTATATATATACCTCCATTAATGTTCACCTTGTTCAACTCTTTCAATAGCAGTAATACTTCACGACAAATCATTACATGCCTCAAGACATTCTGAACATCCACAACAACTGCTATTTTGACAAATTTATATTTGATGAATGTTGTATAAACATTTGTATTCCATGAATTTCTTCAATGTAAGTTTGAACTTTCTTATTTTGGCATGAAGTTAGTATTTTATTTTTTACCAATTTTTTTTTGTCATGGCGAAAATTTCAAACTTTTTTTAATCAACGTTCTTCTCTAAATACAACTTGAAATAATCAAATCGTTTGACAACATAATTTATATTATTAATAATCAAATCCATTTGTGTGCATAATGCACAGAAGGTAAAGAGTAACTCTATGCATTTTCATAAATAAATGAAACTTCCCACCAAGAAATTCCTAACTCACACATGTTTTTTAAAAACATCACCTCAAGTTTTAATATGCAACATATGTGATTCCATTACAATCAATCTATCAAAACCACGAAATGAAAAGCAATATAAAAAAATAAAAAATTATACTCTTTTTAGTAATATATGTACCGTTCATCATGCTTGAATTCTTGTTTAATCTCGTTTATATTCAACAAAATATAATAAAATAAAAAAAAATAAAAAAATAAAAAAATAAAAAATAAAAAAATAACAGAATAAAAAAATTTAAAAACAATGCTGTTATGTGTGGGAATGAAAATTTAATTTGAAAATATAGATTTGACTCAAAATTAGTGTTTGGCAAATAGAATTTCAAATTTGGATTTGAGTCAAATTCACACTTGTTATCAAAAGGGTTTAATGACGAGAATTTAAGAATGACCTACCAAACATTGTCATTCTTAAATTTCTACCTCCATAATTTCATAATTAATACAATTGGAAAGAATTTCCTTTTTTTGAATGTGAGTGAACATTCTTGGTTTTGTGAGTGAAGCAAGACCACCCCCATTGTTTGATTAGGGAGTGAACCTGGCCTTGCCTTGGGAGAGTTTATTGTGAGGGTGAGTGAAGCCTTAGCAAGAAACTCAATACTATCCATATACATCATTTACAAATCACATATCTTAGATTTGCTGATTTTCATCCATTTGGGAATCAAGAATCGCCCAAGATTGCTTTCTTGATCATCCTTTTGATTGCATAAGATTGAATGAGTGTAAGCCTCCCTCAAATTCAGAGCTTATTTCCAAACACAACCTAAAACAAATTAAAAGAATAGTAAAAAATAAAATAAAATCTATATAGAAAATATAAGAAAAATAAAAGGATAAAATAAACAAAAACCTCG
>CM033450.1:9139343-9365740 GCA_019425755.1 Amaranthus cruentus
AACAAAAACTAAATTATACGCCACTATTTATGAAGTATAAACATTATTTCACGGTAAAGTTGTCTCATACAGAATTGCTATTAGATCAATTGGGCGAAAATGAAGTATATGACTAGATAGTACAAAAGAACATATTTTATTGATTCAGTCTTTGAACAGCGCACGTAAACGAAAACTTACAATAAAAACTATGATTTGCTCCCACCGTCCACGACCTTCATGCATGTAAAGTAATGGGCATAATTTACCAAGAAGTTATTGTCCTTTTTTCTTTATTCAATTCATTACTTATAACATTTTAATTTTAGGGAAATTCCACATGGTAGCATCCAGTTTTGATGAAATGCTAGTGGTAGCACTTTTTTAAGAATATTCTACATGGTAGCATCCAGTTTATGCACTATCTAATTGCCATAGCATTTTCCGTTAAGTTCTTGTTAAATTCCGTTAAATTTAACATTTTGTAAGTTTTTTTCCACATGGTAGCATCCAGTTTTTGTTAATTTACTATTTTAACTTTTAATTTACCATTTTAATGTTTAATTCATCGTTTAATTCATTAACGCTCATAAATGTTTAATAATTTTATTGAAAAATTATAAGAAACTATCTAATCGGGTCGAAACAAGTACTTATTCGCCTATTTTTTGATACATAAACCGAAAAAGATATTTGACGTCATTTTTATCTATCATAACGAATTTTTTTCAAAAAACGGACGTTGCAATTACCCTTATAGGTTCACTCTTTCGAAAATCCGGTCGAAACAAGTACTTATTCGCCTATTTTTCGATACGTTAACCGAAAATGATATTTGACGTCATTTTTACACATCATAATGATTTTTTAAAAAAAACGGAGGTCGCTATAATTTTTCGTATAATTTTTCAATAAAATTATTAAACATTTATGAGCATTAATGAATTAAACGATGAATTAAACATCAAAGTGGTGAATTAAAAGTTAAAATAGTAAATTAACAAAAACTGGATGCTACCATGTGGAAAAAAACTTACAAAATGATGAATTTAACGGAATTTAACAAGAACTTAACGGAAAATGTTACGGCAATTAGATAGTGCATAAACTGGATGCTACCATGTGGAAGTTTCTTAAAAGAGTGCTACCACTGGCATTTCATTAAAACTAGATGCTACCATGTGGAATTTCCTTTAATTTTATATGATGAATGAATATTGAATCTCTTATAGCTTAAAGGAAGGAAGAATATATATAATATTCATTCTAGAAATCAACTCTGATTGAGTGAGTATATAACATATTCTACGAATACATCCGTTTCTGGCAATGTATGGACCTTAGACAAAGTGTAAGAAGAAGACCCTCTGATGGAGGGTCGATTCTAAACTTAAACGGATGTTTGGAACAATAACGAAGATGGATCCTATATATTATAATTAGCATTAAAATTGTAGACGTATCATATAATTCTTAGATGATAAAAGAACTACTTGTAAATTGCAAGTTTTTAAATGTGCACTTTTATTAATTAGTTTTTTCTAATTTTAGGGCCCTTTTTGACTCTAGGCCCTAGGCAAAAGCCTACCTTGCCTATGGTCAGGAACGACCCTGATTATACACGGTTTTTTTAGTATCGACATATATAAATATATATATTAATTAAAAAAATAAAGCATGATATATTATGTAGTAAATTACTCAATTTTGACAATATATGTATAAACTAAATTTGTAATTCTAGAATATATGATGAGATATATATATTTTCTAATTTACTCAAAAATTAACTATAAATAAATGCTACTCAACGACAATTTAATGGTAGAGATATTGGTAAAGATTAAATGCATTTTATTGATTTACTCAATTCAATTTATTAGTTTAATAAATATAACACTTAATTAATTTGCTTATTCTATGTGAAAAATCTTTGAAATGATGCCACATGAAATTTTTTTAGTTCTTTTAGTTAATAGTATGATTGGTGCATTTGTTTTAGTTTAATAAAATAAAATCAACTTTACCTTAGTTAATTTAATAAATATAGCAGTTAATTAATCATATTATTAATAAATATAGCAAGAATGCGACAAATCATTGTGAGCATGCCACATGAAATTTTCCAGTTCTTTTAGTTAATAGTACGATCCAAAGATTATTTCATGTGGCAAATCATTGTGAGCATGCCACATTGAATTTTCTCGTCCCACACTTGAGTACTTGACACTCCTACTCCTTTCCCAGTTTCCCTCTCTTTTTTCATTTAAATTTGTTTTTAATGAAAAATATGGTTTGGATTGGTTTGAAAAAGTCGAAACCGAATTAATTTGGTTTGGTTCGATTTGGATTGAGGCTCAATTTGATTTGGTTTGGATTGAATAATCAAAAATCGAAATATATTTGGTTTTGATTTGGTTCTATGAAAAAACCGAACTTTCACCCAGAATACTACTCATATATTAAAGGAATAAAATAATATTAATTTTGGTAAAAATTATTCCATATGACAAATCAGTAGGAGAGAATGTCATGTGGAATTTTACAGTAATTTTTTAAATTGTATGATTAGGTTGTCATTTTCTTATTATTTTGCTATCAGTAAGTGAATAAAATAAAATTTAAAATAATTATAAATTATATAAATCGCAAAACTAACACAAATCATGAACTAATCTCATTCCAATATCTAAAATATGTTGAATATTCTATGATTCTATCAATTAGTGTCATCATGATATGTGTCATCATACTATTAACTAAAAGAACCGGAAACATTAGTACAGGTATTATAAAAGGTTAGGGTTTTTAATTTTGTAGGTTTAGAATGTATTGGGCATGGGCTAATACATTAATGTTAGTGCGTTGTATGTAATTTCTTATATATTTTGGTTTTTGAAAATTCCAAACCTAATCCAAACCTTAATATTTCGGTTTTTGAATTTTCAAATCTAATCCAAACCAAATTTAAAAATCACCAAACCATATTTGTTATTCGGCTTGGTCTGGTTCGATTTGCGGTTTTAATTCGAATAAGTTTCACCCCTAAGTAGTATACCTCAATTAGATATGTTCTGTTAAATTTTCTTGGAATATTATTTTTTTTTGTTTAAAAGTTACATAAAATTTCTAACTAAAATTTCTTAGAATATATCTTGGATTTTCTATGTTGAAGTATTTGCTAAATAAAAAAGGTTTTTCATTAAATTTTTAATTTTTGAAACATTTAATTAAAAATAAAAGATACATAATAATCAAAAATTATTTTGAAAATGACAAAGAAACATTATGATAACATTGTTGGACAATTATCTAGATTTGCTTTAAAAATTATGAGAACTTTAATTGATGATTATATTAACAATTCAATTTTAAATTTATTTAAAATTATTATTTTATATACTGATATGTAATTACTGATAACATGTAATTACATTTACATCTCTATTTAAATTTATATTTATATATAATTTTATACTAATAATTTTGTGCATTGCATGCATGGATTTTTACGCTAGTCGACTAATATAAGTATAAATCTTAAATAAACATAATTGACCATTGAATATGTACATACTCAATATTAAATAATGCATTGTTCTTTCGAAAAAAAATTAAAATCGTGCATTTGCACTATATGTTAATTTTTTAACTAAATACAATATGTATGATACGTTTAGTTACTGTATCAATTACATTGCACTATAATTATTGTTTCAAACCCTATAGTTCCTTAAATGTCTATTTTATAATTACACATGGGACTTTAGAGTAATATATTATTCTATTAAATGCCATGTGTAATCATAAGATATTTATATTTATTAATTGATTGTATACATAATAAGAAAAATTATCCTGATTAATCCCGCCTATTGCACCTCTGTTGTGAATAATCATAATGATTGATTATTTCTAAATAATTCTACCTTTGTATATTTTTTGTTCACATCACCCCTTGCCATATTATAACCGACTAGTGTAGATATCTACCACTAAAGAGGAGTAGGAGTAGACCAACGAAGAAGTATAAGGAGGAAGGAAAAGTAAGTGTAACAGATTAACGGCTGGGAGGTACCTACTATTATATTGCTGATTAAAATGTGACAAGAGGTGTTGTTAACAAAAAGTATACAAATATTGGATTATTTAACAATAACCAATAATAGAGATTATTTGCAGCAGATGAACAATAGGTGAAATTACACTAAGCAATTTTTTTCTAGATTATAATAGTATAAACTCAATTACCATTCAAAAAGATATTCATTCTATTTAAGAAAAGTATATAAATATTCCTTAATATTCTTATATTCTTAATCAGATATAAAGTATTGATGTTATAATATCTTTTTAATACTTAACATTATTAAAATTCAAATTAATTTCGAAAAATGAAATGCTATGTAAAGTATTCTAACCCTATTAAATTAATCCATTTAACAAGATTTTAAGATATTATCATTTATCATTTCACAACTCTTTTATTATTATTATATTGTATAATATGATATGAGAATCGAACTCATAACTTAACGTCTAATACCATATCAACTAATTAGTGACCAACTTATTCTTTGATTAAATTGATAGTTGTATATTATATTATATCACAAATAATAAGACCAGATTTGAACCGTGACATTTAAACAAATACTAAATTATTAAATAAGTGATTGTTTACAATCTTAAATTTACCAATTATAACATTAATATGATAAATTAGCCAAAATGAACAAAACAAAATAATTGAACCAATATGAATTGAATTGAATTAAGGTTGCGTTTGGGAATAAGTATTTCATTTGAAATTGTAGATTTCAAATATGAATTCATTAAAGAAGAATTTGAGAATCACAAGCTTAGCGAAGGGATTCTCAAATACTTATCTTTAACCATTTTTTAAAACATTGGTGGATTTGACTCAAATCCAAATTTAAAAATCTTCAACTTGTCAAACACTAAATTTGAGTCAAATCCACATTTTCAAATGAAATCAACATTCCCAAACATAGCATAAGCAAAATAGTGTAAGCTAAATTAAATTGAATTAATTTGAATCTAAGCTAAATTAAACTAAATCAAACTGAATTAAATTAAGCAAAATTATATTGAGTATATTGAACAGAATTTAACCGAGAACAAGTGATACTTCTTTATATTAAAATTGAATTAATTAAGTATCATTGAAAATAATTTCAACTTTAAAGAATAATTAAATGTGGATGGTCTAATTCTTAACCAAACAAGTGAAGACAAAGGCTTAGTAAAGAATCTTGCAACCTTCTTTTATGTTCAAAAGTTTATGTTAGGGAGAATCATTACATTAAATACATTATTATGTGTATGGTTAGTCATTAGGTGTCTTTTAAATACTCTCACCATCCACTATCATATTCTCGTTTATTTTTTTACACTATCTAATTTTATTTTTAATCTATATATAATAATATAGTCAAATATAATCTTAATTATTTAATTTATCTCAATTTAAATTATATAAATATATATTTTATGAGTAATATTTAATTATACTGGATTAAAAATATTAACTATTAAGATAGTACTTTGTAAAACAAAATAAGAATTTAGCACTGAGATGGATGGAGTCGTATTTTAGGTGTTTACTGGGGATATCAGATTAATTTTAGGTCAGGTATTTCATAACGGTTTAAATTCGGGTTTACTGTCCACATTTATTTTCATGTAATTATAAATCTATTTTTTAGTCGAGTCAATTGAATTCAATTACAAGACCGGGTGAATATCGGTTATCAAGTTTTGGCACCTCTAAGGTGTATTCATAGTTTATTAATAATAATATTGTATTTTGTTTTTGTCATTTTCCCACTTTCTTTTATCTACTTTTAGTTACCTTTTTGGCTTTTGTAACTTTGTTGGATGCACATTATATATTCATCTCTTTACTTTTCTTTTTCTCATTTAAGCCTAAAAAATAGCTCACTCTAGAAAACAAACAAGAGTCTTCTCATTTGTAGAAGTGGCTTAAAAAATAGTAATATAGCAAATTGTTATAAACAAAAGATATGGCGTGCACCACCAAGATACTGCCAATCTGCTAACTTAATGACAAAATTATAAAATAAGGGACATTCAAGAAGGTATAATTGACCATTGTTTTGCCCAAACTACTAAAATTCACGCCATTCTATGAAAGTAGTTAATTAACTATTCCATGTTGGTGTAATTTCCATACTAAATAAATACTTTCTTCTATGCTTAGGGAATTACTCCAAAATCAATTTGGATTATTAATTGGTTAAAGGCAAAGCCAGGAAATTGATATAAAACAATCACCTTTTTATATGTGTGCTGAATCAACTTAACTATTATTGTTAATAATTAATATACTTCTTCATATTTCTATTATTTGTTCCATTTAACTAGGAATTCAGGTATTAAAGATGTATAAGTAAGAAGGTGTGAGTCTATTTATGTAAGTACATCAAGATTACATTAGAAATAAAGATTTTTGGTATACTTCAATCTGAGCTACATTGCTACAATATTGTGAAGATGGGACGACACCATTTTTATATTCAACTAAATTTTAACTTACAAGAGCTGAATTACTCATTTTGCATATTAGGCCGTGACAATTCGTGTGGCCCACAAACTCACGGGTCAAGAGCGTTGTCTTGCACATATACTTGGTGAGTTTCATTATTTCCCAAAACCATATGGTAGTAGGAAGAGTAGCTCACCAATTATATATGCAAGTCAACAACTCACTATTTTGTCGATGTAGAATCTTGTCTCACATGTCAAGTATTTCTAACATTGCAAACCAAATTCACAAAACCACATCCTTAGAAAAGTCTAATTTCATAAGTACAACATACACAATAATGTTATACTAATACCTGCGTACAAAACCAATGAAGAAAATCACATATCTTACGAAAAAAAAGAGACGGAAGCTTTAGAGAATATTAGGGTTTTATCGCTATTTGTGAATAAATGAAAGTGCTAGATATATATATATAAATGTTAATAATATAGTAACAGAGTTGCTATATTTTTGCAAAATGAATTTAAGACTAAAAATCTCTAAAATTAATTGTTTCTATATTTATAAAATTTACACATCTTTATTATTTTCTACGCTCCCATTCATGTTTAGTCATAGGATCTCATATGCTAAACTTGCCCAATGCTTTTAAAAACAGATTGCTCACTATGTTGGAATCCAATATTCGTGTTTATGAATTTCTCGTTTAAATAGATAGCAAAATTTGTGGAATCAATAATGACTTATTGGTTATTAATTGTTTCAACATTTGCAAAAGCTGGTATCTATTGAAATTGTTGGTTCAATTTGATTTTTTTGGTTTAGTTTTGATTTGTTTTTCTCCATAAGAACGATGGTAAATGATGAACCTATATGAACAATTTACTCTAAGAAACATTCTTGCTCGGATACCATAAAGAGATTATAAAACAGAAACTTTAGAGAAATTAAGCGTTTTTATCTCTGAATTAATTTTAGGGTTACATGAAATCAGGGGCGAAGCTACATGAGGGCTGGGGGAGGCCCGGCCCCCCTTGCCGAATACGCAATCCTTTGTATTTTTAGCTTTGCCCCCTTACTAATATAAAATTTATAATTAAATGAGTGTAAAAATAAAACAAAAATTATTATAGCTCAATGGTTGGGGTATTACATTTGTAACATAAGGTTAAGGGATCAAATCCTAATTCAATTTTTTTTAACAAACTAATAAATTTATATTATTATGTCATTACTCTATATTTTTCATAATTTTACATTCATCGTTTTCAATGCGTATTTATATTTTTATATTTTAATTTTAATAGTATAATTTTGTAAACTTAATAAGCGCATAACGGAGTCAAAAACTTTTGGTTTTCCAAATGGGATAATTATAGGGAAACTTCAACTCTATTTGTTGAATATAATTTTTACTATGATACAAGATCATTTAAGTCTATATAATTTAAAAATTTTATAATTTAACTAGTTTTTATAAAGTAAATAATACGGACAGAGCAAAAATTTTAGACAATCTATTTATTTTTACGATGTATTTTAAAATAGTACCCTTTATCACATTAAAAGATAGAATTTTTCCAATTCAAGACAAAATGTATTGCAAGTGATTGTAACACTATATCATTTCAAATATAAAAAAACTTAAAAATAAATTACTTAAAAAGTGTTGCTTAGAACTGGGTCTGAATAATGTCATTCAATATTTGAGGCCTCTTGTTTCTTGGGGCCTTAGGCGGTTGGCTATCCCGAATAACCTAAACCTAATAATCGACACTGGTAAATAATTTCTAGTACATCGACTATTTGGCCCCCCTAACTTAGAATCCTGGCTTCGCTCCTGCATGAAATTTTATTATATATAGTAACAAAACTACAATATTTACAAAAATACGTCGTAAAACTCCGTATTTAATTTTGTGTCTATATTTATAATATTTGCATATTTATATTTTTTTCCTACAAGTTAAACATGCTTTCATTTTTCTTTTAATAATGAGGTCCAAGAATGTGAACTTAACCATTCCACCATACCTCATTTCTAAAGCTATATTCATTACCAAAAACATGTAATCAAGATGATTAAAACAATTTCAATGCCATTTGTCAAACCTTCTAACGACCTAAGGGTAACAATGGCAATCAAATAACAAAATTCCCACTAAGGAAATTGAGCAAACATCTCAAAAGTTATCCTTGGTTGACAACATATATATATATATAACCTAATGCATAGCACAATTAACAATATATATGTCCTACAAAAGAGAACAAAGAGCTTAAGGCTCGTAATATATTTTAACACAATTCGAGAATTAGCAAGAATGCAAATACTGTCGAAAGTGATGACATTAATACTCCCTTCTATAGAGAATACGACATTTTTTTATTGGGTCAATTTACTGAAAATGTCTCATTTCTATTTTTGTCATTCATTTTTACCCTTTTACCTTTACTACAACAACACATAAAAATCAATACCCTTTATGGAAAAAGAGAGTTTTCCACTCACTTTTAAGTGGTCCGCACCTCTTCTTTGTTTTGGTGCAAAACCCAAATGTCTCATTCTCCTCTTCTTGGTTTTGGTGCAAAATCCAAATTTCTCATTCTTTATGAATAGGAGGGAGTATTAGGTTGAGCAAGATGTCTGCATTTTTTATCGCAAACATGTTTTGCTTCTCGCATCTCATCTTTCTTCTAATTGGAGTATTGACCTGTGTTTCCTTACTGATTTTAAGACTCAAAGTTAAAGTTTTTAAATTGGAGAAAAAGAAATAAGAAAAGAATGCAAAGAGAAGATAAATAAGGTTCTAATATGTTATGCTTAAAATTAATAAAAAATAATAATGCCATATCATTAACTAAGTTGTATAGCAATTTATAAACAATTCAATATTCAATGAATAAAACTCCTCAATGAGCAAGGTGATGCCCAACAAAAACATTTTTGTCTATATAACATAAGAGTTGATTAAGTATTAATCAAGTCATGTTTGATAATCAAAATAGTAAAAGGAACCGTAAGGTTTATGGTCAGAAAATTTATGCAAGCTAAGTTTTTTATGTGTCGTATTTTTTAGAACTAATAATTTGATCGACCTTTTTCACCGGGCTGTAAAAATTGACCCGACCTATAATACCGTTTGAAATCGATCTGTATTCAACCCGTTGGTTGACCCGAGGTGCAGTAACCTGTAACCGATCGAAACTCGACTTGATATTGACCCGTAACCCGACATGTACCCGATTATTTTAGACTAATAATCGACCGGTACCCGACTCGAGAACAACCGACACCCGAAATTGACCCGACAATGTGGTTAACCGAACTCGATTTGCACCCGACCTGTTACAACTCGAACCCGTCTTTAACCCGATAGGTACTCGACATAATCCCACCCAAAATGACCCATAATTAGCACTTGAGATTAACCCGACAATGTGATTAAGCGGTATAATTTGAGTTAACCGTATCAAATTTAATTCAATTAATAATAAGTTTGATTGAATTGAATCAAGTTTAGTTTATCTAAAATTAAACAATAAATGCAGGCCCACAATCAAATCTTATCGACTTTATCTTAGGCTAAACAAAATTTGTTTATTAACCGACAACTTAATTTTTTTTTTTGAGTAACAAAATTTGTTTATTAACCGACAACTTAATTAATCGACTACAACTCTCCATTCTCCCATCACAAACGATTTTAACATAAATTAATTGTATAATAACCATAAATTTCATTCGACATAAAACTCAATTGAATTGGATTTTAATCGACCCGATCCTAAGAATAACTAAATGCAAAACTCAAAAATGATATAATCGATCCAAAGTCAACCCGAACCAAAATAATCCGAATTAACGTTAACCTAAAACTAAAATGACCCGACCCATAGTCTAATCGAACTCGATTCGACCTGCAGCATAACCGATTTGGATCCGAATTGTATTAACCGAACCCGATACAAATCCAAACTGAAATGGATATGACTCGAAACCGAACCCGACCCAGTGTGGTATTGACCTGATACAAACACGTACTCGATTGGACCCGTAACCGAATCGACCCGATATAAAGTGATAAATCACCTGGAAAAAACCGAACCCGAGAATATCCGAACCCGGTGAAATCCAGCCCAAAATCCGACCGAGTAACCGAATTTACAGCCCTAACCCTTATACAACTCTTATTAACATTTTTTAGCCTTTCGACTTTCAAATTATTGATTTTTTTCTTATCTAATTTTTTTTAGAATTTTAACTTGTTTAAATTGTTTTGCTAGGTATCTACTTACCACTAATCAATATCACTAGTATATCGATCATTGAACTATAATATATTTAGCAGTGTATCGACTATAATGCATTTGAAAGTGTATCTACTATTGATTATTGAACTCCTGTGATTTAAATTTTTGATTATGACTATTTACTTAAATGACATATCATAGCTAGACTTTTAAACATTTTCTGTTTACCTCTTAATTTATATTTATGATTTCACCTCTACACATTTTTGAATGGATTTTTGCTTTTATATTCAAATGACTAATTATAGCTAGACTTTGGAGATTTTTATTTCCCCTCTAAATTTGATTTTATGATTTCAAGTTTTCATGTCACCATTTTTTTTTGAACAATTATGGTGAATAATATAATATTTCGATAATTTTCCTACAATAACATCAACTTTTTATTAACTATAAATAACATCAATTTAGGGGGTTTCCTAGAATAATACCAACTTAAGTTTATTAGTTAATTCACCATTTTTTTCATATAATCTCTTATAATTTGATTTTTAACATGTTAGTAATATTCTAGCAAAGAACCCTTCTAAGTTAGTATTATTTAAGGTTAATCAAAAGTTGCTATTATTATAAGGAAATAAACAAAATATTGTATTATTGTTGATAATTTCTTTTGTTTTTTAAATATAAATTCTTTTAATTCTACTATTAATTGACTTATCATAGCTAGACTTTTCGAGATTTTGATCTTTTTCCTATTGATTTGAATTTCTAATTTCGAGTATTTATTCAAATGACTAATCATAACTAAATTTTTCGAGATTTCTCTATCATGAAATCAACATTATTTGGCGTTTCTTCGGCGTTAACGTCATATACTTCCTCTGTTCCATAATACTTGCTCCGTTCCATAACACTTGCTACTGATTGTGACATTTTCCCACATAATATGTCACATTCGATAGTAAGTATTATAGAACGCAGAAAGTATATATTTGGGATGCCAAAATTTTAGGGAGAAAAGATGCTCTTCAACATGTAGTAGAAGCTCAATAAAAACGGTGATGGGTTACTTGTAGGTCTAGTTACATGCCCTACATACCCAACTACCCACAAAAAATGGCCCACCACCCATTTAACACCTTATCTAGTTTCAAGATATAGAAATAGAGCCATTTCGTGACCTTCGTGTTAGGGGATATTTTGTTTGAATATGCCGTCAAAATATTTGGATGTCTTTCTTGTTTGTTTTCCATTTTCTACGACTTATACAGATACTTCTTCTGTTTCGATTTAATAGCACTTTTTATTCATTATTTATAATTTGTAATTAGTTTTATTCTATAAATTAAAACATATTTAAGTGGGATTTTGTTTGATTCGTCTTAATATAAAATTAATATATTTTCAATAGTCTGGATTCTCATGTAGGAGTAGCTAGGAGTGTATAAAATATTCTTTATTAATTTTTTTTCAATAGTCATAAATGATCTCTAAATATAAATGAATTCCGGTTCTGATAAAATATGATATAATTTTCTAGAAAAAAGTCTTAACAATTGCAATCATTAAAAAATTGAAATTTGACAAACAAGAACATTGTGTTGAAGATCAGCCTTAAAACAATACCTGTTATATTTATTATTAAAATTCTAAATTAATTGCACATGTTCCTCCATGAGGGGATGCTATTTTTTTTTTTTTTGTTTGGAAATTCCATGAGGGGATGTTATTAATAAAGTTATTCCTAATTGAAAAATAAATTCCAACTCAACTTTTAAATTCTAATAACTATACTTTATTTATGTAATAACGAGGGTTCGAACAAAACTAAGCACAATAATTTTTTACATTAATTTTTAAAATTTTCAATGTTTTAGAGCCTAAAAACAATAAACTATTCAACCTATATATAAAATAGGTATGCGGCCACCCTCCTTGCAGTGCCGTTTCTAACCATTTTTGAGCCCTAGGCGAAAAATAAAAGGGCCCTTGTATACGTTTCGGTTCTTAATCTTCAACTATGCATCATATAATTTTTTTTTCCATCTCATTAATGTCAAATAAATGTATAAAATTAAGATCATACTTCCTCCGTTCCATAATACTCGCTATATTTTCCATTTTGGGAAATTTCATATTACTTGCTAAATTTTCCTTTTTAGTAAAAAACCAATCATTTAAAGTTATACATACTCATATTTTTATCCTACTCTATCTCTAATTACTTCTATTTTTCTATTTCATTTTTCAACAAATAATATTAAAAAATTCATAAAAAGCAACTTTCCACCTACTACTCATCATTGCACAGTAAGTTCTTAATCTTTGTGCCCATGCAATGGTAGCAAATAAATCAGAATGGAGGAAGTATATATCAAGATAAGGTACTCATACACAAACTAAAATTTAATAATAAAAAATAACTCAATTTAGAATCTTTTATAAGTTGAGCCCTAGACGATTACACCTTAAAACTACCCACTACCCCTCAGGAACAGCTATACTTCCTTGTACCTAATATTATTAGTGTACAATTGTACATGAAAAGTAGTGGTACATGACATAATGGCAAAACCCCAATCATACTGATGTCCTTGCAAGGGTGAACTGTAGCGATCTTCCTAACGGATTTAAAGGGATTTTCCTTAGATGAATGATGAATAATTGAAAATGCAATTTACTATTATAGAATTATAGTACATATTTTGTTAAACAATATCATCAACCACTTCTCTTTTACCAATGCTAAATTAGTCAAAAATTTACAACTAAGGGGTGGTAAAATTCTACTCCTATCACCCCTCTCTATTAGGCTAAATGTAAAGGCATTTATTACTTGCCTACCTTTGTTGAATTTTGGAGCACTTCTAGTAGTATAAATAGGGTGCTCATCACTTGCATTTTGATCATCCCACCACAACATCCTTGAGTGGTAAAGCAAAAGTGAGAGCAATATTTTAGAGTGTGTTGTAGTAAGTGTAAGAGTGAGCTACTACAAGATAGTAGTAGTATATTGTATTCTTATATGTTTCTAGTGCTATTAATATTACTTTAAGCATTAGTTGTTCAATACCACTCTAATTTTTACTATCCACATTATTATTTTGTTATCCCTTCCACATAAATATACCCCGAAATTCTCTACAATTGGTATCAGAGTCAAACGGTCTATTATGGGACTCAATTTGGTTAATTATCAGTCAGGGACTGGTAAAATTAGTCAAAATAGTTTTGGCTACCCGAGTGATCAAGAGATCACATTGAAAATCCATTTGTGTGCAATCTGGGATTGTGAAGGTTTTGGTGAGAGACCAAACTTACTTATTACGTGAGAGACGTAACCAAGTCACAAATGGCAGATATTGCTAGTACATCTGGTAATATGGAGAAACTCAACAATAATAATTACACTACGTGGAGCATACGTATGCAATTTTATTTGTTGGGTCAAGACCTTTGGGGTATAGTCGGTGGTGGTGATACCACGGTGCCAGCCGATGTAGAAGAGTCAAAGAAATGGAAGATTAAAGCCGGAAAGGCGATGTACGTGTTGGCAGCAACTGTTGAAGACGAGTTGTTGCATCGCATCAAGGATGCGAAGACACCCAAGGAGGCGTGGGACACATTGTCAGGGTTGTTCTCAAAGAAGAACGATGCTTAACTCCAGATGCTAGAGAACGAGCTAATGTCAATCCAACAAAATAAATTGACGGTGAACCAATATTTCACTAAAGTCAAGACTTTGTGTGAGCAAATCACAAAGTTGGATCCGGAGAATCCGATCACGGAGACTAGGATGCGAAGGATCATTGTGCGTGGCCTGAAGCCGAGTCTTAATGGTGTTGTCACGGCCATTCGAGGTTGGGCTACACAACCAACTCTAATTGAGTTTGAAAATGTGTTAGCTAATCAATAAGCTCTAGATAATCAAATGTCTGGAGTTTCTATCAAAGATGAAGAGACTGCTCTATTTGGAAAAAAAAATCCAAATAAGAGTGGTGAGAAGATTCGTCAGTCGAGTAATCCATTACCTGACAAGTCAAATCAAAGGTCGGGAGGATTTCGGAAAGGACGAGGAAAAGGAGGCTACCGTCAAGGGGGAGCTCGAGATCGACAAGAAAATCATAAAGATAAGATCCGGACACGACAAGAGGTTGTGTGCTACAAGTGTAGTAAAATGGGACATTATGCTCGAGAATGCTGGTCTAAGTCAGTAGAAGGGAATGCTGCAAGTTGCAGCATTCCCTTCTACTGACTTAGACTGCAACTTCGGTAGAGCCAGAAAGCCGAAGCGAAAAAGAATGGGATTTTCATGCTTCCTATGCCGTTGAAGAGTCTAGTTCAAAATATGAACTAGATGTGGAAGAACAGTCTTTCGACATGATGGTTGTGTCAACGTGCAACACCGAGCGAAAGGAAATTGCATTTGCCACAACAAATGATAAGATGATCAATTACAAGGATGATTGGATCATCGACTCTGGTTGTTCGAATCACATGACTAGAGATAAAGAAAAGTTTGTGAGCATGTCCTAGTATAAGCGTGATCGAGTTGTTATTACAGAAAACAACTCAGAGTTGCCAATTACTCATATTGGCAAAGCGGTTGTAACTCCGCGATTCAGCAACAAGCAAGTTCAGCTGGATAATGTCTACCATTTTCCAGGTATGACAAAGAATTTATTGTCAGTATCACAACTGACTGCCTCAGGAGACTATGTGCTCTTTGGACCTCGAGATGTAAAGGTTTATCAGAATTTGGAGGATAGTTCAACACCGATATTGGAGGGACAACGTTTGGAATCTGTCTATGTAATGTCTGCTCAAACAACATATGTAGACGAGACAAGGAAGAATGAGACAGCTGACTTGTGGCATGCACGCTTGGGTCACGTGAGCTATACCAAGCTAAAAGTGATGGTGAAGAAATCGATGCTCAAGGGTCTTCCTGAATTGGATGTCAAGGAAGATATAATTTGTGTCGGATGTCAATTCGGTAAAGCACACCAGCTGCCATATGAAGACTCAAAGTTTAAGTCTCAGGCACCTCTAGAACTTGTTCACTCAGACGTATTTGGGCCGGTCAAGCAACATTCAGTAAGTGGTCTACGATATATAATCACCTTCATAGATGATTATTATAGATATGCCTGGGTAGACTTCATGAAGGAGAAATCAGAAGCATTCAACAAGTTCCAGCAGTTCAAGGAAGCAGTGGAAAAAGAATTTGGTAGAAAAGTGCAATGTCTAAGAACAAACGATGGGGGAGAGTATACATCAGCTGAATTCTCTCAATATTTGCAAGATTGCAAAATACGACGCCAGCTCACTTGTCCAAACACTCCACAACAAAATGGAGTAGCAGAGAGAAAGAATCGACACTTAGCAGAGACATGTAGAAGCATGCTACATGCGAAAAACGTGCCACCACGTTTTTGGGTCGAATGCATGAAAACAGCAACTCATGTGACAAACAGGCTACCACAAGCGAGGCTAGAGTTTGCCTCCCCGTACGATAAGTTGTGGAAGATAAAGCCAGTAGTGAGCCATTTTTGAGTATTCGGATGTGTGTGCTATGTGTTCGTTCTTGAGCACCTACGCAGCAAATTTGACAAGAAGGCGATCAAATGTATCTTTGTGGGATATGATGATCAGAGGAAAGGTTGGAAATGTTGTGATCCAACCACAAATAAGTGTCATGTGTCAAGAAATGTGGTGTTTGATGAAGCATCATCTTGGTGGTCACCACAAGCTGTATTATTGCCAGACTCAAAGGAGATTGAGGAAAAGCTTCTTGAGAAAATGGAGAATCAGCCTGGTCAAGATGGTGAGCTAGAAGGTAAAAGTTCTCAAACTTCACCAAAAGCAAAAGAGAAAAGTCCATGGAAGACGGGAGCACATCATAGAAGTCCTGAAGAAGAAAGGCCAAGTCAGATAGAAGATCTCGAAGAAGAGGAACCTCATCTAGTCCTGCGTAGATCGATGAGACCTCGAAAGCCAAATCCGAAATATGCTAATTCTGCAATGGTTGAGGATGTCAAAGAGCCAACTAGCTATGATGAATCAGCTCGAAGAAAAGATTGGGGGAAAGCCATGGAGGAGGAAATTCAAGCTCTACACTAGAATCAAACTTGGGAGTTAGTACTAACACCCAAGGATGTTCAACCTATTTCCTGTAAATGGGTGTATTAGGTGAAGACTAAACCCGATAGCTCCATTGAAAGGTACAAGGCGTGACTGGTAGCTCGAGGATTTTCTCAGCAATATGGGTTGGACTATGATGAAACATTTAGTCCAGTGGCAAAGATTACTACAGTACATGTTTTACTAGCACTTGCGACTAGTCACTCTTGGAAGCTTTGGCAAATGGATGTTAAGAACGCATTCTTACATAGTGAACTGGATAGAGACATCTACATGGATCAACCTAAAGGGTTCGAGAGTCAATCTCATCCAAACTATGTGTGCAAGCTGAAGAAGACGCTTTATGGTTTGAAGCAAGCACCACGAGCAATGTATGGAAAAATAGCAGAATTCTTGCTACAAAGTGGTTACTTAGTTGCACCAGCTGATTCAAGTTTGTTTGTAAAAGCTCGAGATGAAAAGTTGGCGATAGTTCTTATTTATGTGGATGATCTCATCATTACTGGAGATGATGAATGGGAGATCCAACAAACAAAAGCAAATCTCTCAGTTCGTTTTCAAATGAAAGAGCGTGGAGAACTAAAGCATTTTCTTGGTCTAGAAGTGGAGCGAACCAATGATGGGATATTTCTCTGCCAACAAAAATATGCCCAAAATCTTTTGGATAAATTTGGAGTGCTTGATTGCAAGCCTATATCAACTCCAATGGAGGTTAATGCAAAATTATGTTCGGCAATAGGAAGGGAGTTAGAAGACGTGACAATGTATAGACAATTGGTAGGAAGTCTAATTTATCTCACGCTAACCCGACCAGATATTACCTATGCAGTTAGTGTGATTAGTCGGTTCATGTAGAAGCCGAAGAAACCTCACTTGGAAGCTATCAAGCGAATATTGAGGTATGTCAAGGGAAGTATTGATTATGGTATCCTTTACCGTAATGACAGAAATTTTGAAGTTGCCGGATATTGTGATGCTGATTATGCTGGAGATCTTGATACACGTCGATCAACTACTGGTTATGTGTTCAACCTGGGTTCTGGAGCAGTTTTGTGGTGTAGTAAGAGACAACCAACAGTGTCATTATCAAGTACGGAAGCAGAGTACCGAGCATCAGCGATGGCAACACAAGAATGTGTATGGCTCACCCAACTACTAAAGGATTTGCATCAGCCTGTTAACTATGGTGTTAAGTTAAGTTGCGATAATCAGTCAGCTATACGACTAGCTGAAAATCCAGTGTTTCATGCTAGGACTAAGCATGTGGAGGTACACTATCACTTTGTTTGAGAAAAGGTTCTACGAGGTGAAATCCAACTTGAGCAAGTGAAGACAGAAGACTAAGTTTCTGACATTTTCACAAAGGGTCTTGGAGGACCGAAGTTTGAGAAGTTTCGTAAACAACTTGGTATGACCGCAAGGCTTACTCTGAGGGAGAGTGGTTGTTGAGGGGGAGTATTAAACAATATCATCAACCGCTTCTCTTTTACCAATGCTAAATTAGTCAAAACTTTACAACTAAGGGTGGTAAAATTCTACTCCTATCACCCCCTCCCTATTAGGCTAAATGTAACGGCACTTATTTGCCAACCTTTGTTGAATTTTGGAGCACTTCTAGTAGTATAAATAGGGTGCTCATCACTTGCATTTTGATCATCCCACCACAACATCCTTGAGTGGTAAAGCAAAAGTGAGAGAAATATTTTAGAGTGTGTTGTAGTAAGTGTAAGACTGAGCTACTACAAGATAGTAGTAGTATATTGTAATCTTATATGTTTCTAGTGCTATTAATATTACTTTAACCATTATTTGTTCAATACCACTCTAATTTTTACTATCCACATTATTATTTTGCTATCCCTTCCACATAAATATACCCCGAAATTCTCTACATGTTTTGATTTGTATGTTTCTCCTGTAAACCGGAAAGTTCCCACCACTATGCAATTCTACAATTTATAAATTAAATTACATAATTTTATCCTAATTTGTGTCATTAGCTCAATCTTAGATTATATGTTTTGAATCGTTTTAAAATTGAATCTTTTATTTACAATAGTTTTTATAAATATCTAAATTATATTTGAAGTCAAATTTGTTCTGGTAAAAAATCGGAAGCTTATCAAATACATGAGTACCTTCGGGTGTACGCGGTAGTCAAACGGAGCTTGATCGGAAAGCCATAGAATACCTGAAAATAAACATCAACAACCCCGGGTGGTCCCCGGGACGGTGCCTCCGACGCCCAAGTTAGCACTGTAATGAGTACATTTGCCTAATAGATCATCTCGAGTGCCGAGTGGCGACAAGGTGGATTACTACTTAAGACTTATTATCTCGACTGATCAACACTCATATATAAGCTTTATTATGTAGAATAGTTTTTTTAGAGAGATCGAGACCCGTAAATAATACCCGAATTTTATAATTAATTAATATAATAATATTGAGACAAGATAAGATTTTAATAAATGAAGGCTCTCCTGATCTCCTTCCTATCATCCACGGCCCAATGGGCCTTTATAGGCAAAATAAGAACATAAGGTGGCCAAACATGCCACATTGGGCATCTCAACGCATGACATGTGTCACTAATCATGCAAGTCACATGGTGCCTCACATGCATGCCATGTGGCGCGACCCTTCGTCCCGTGTTACAATTTTATCCACTTTACCGATTGCATGTCTTTAGATAATGTGATCTCATGAGTGTATTATTTTTAGTCTAAATACCTGTGGGCTTATTTTATTTCCAAACAATTACCCCCAGACTCTAGAGCTATAGCAGATAGATCTAGAGTCTATAATCTTTTAACATACACATTTACATGTATTCATTCTCATTATTATAATTAAAAGCATTAATAAATAAAATGCATTATTATAAATTTACCCAATTTGTCGTGTGTCCATCTGCTAGATAATAATTTTTGTTTCCTTGTGGACTTTGTTGTTCGAACACTTTCTTTTTCTCATGTCTGATATCTTCTTCAGACACTTTCTGGGTTTCTTAGTTATACGAGTAACCAAGGCTTCCCCATGACTCAGCTGGGCTCCTTAGTCATAAAACCAGGGCTTTCCCACTAGCCAGATATTTCACATATTCTCATGTCTGAGATGTTGCTTTAGACACTTTATGGGATATTACACTTTTTCTCATGTTTGATCTCTTGATCAAACACTTTTTGGGTTCTTTAGTGACAATGCTCCAGGGATGGAGGGAGTCCTAAACTCAACCTTGTCTTCCCCAGATGATATATGCTCTTGCCAATTACCGGGACGATCGGAAGGGTTCGAGGGAGTCCTAGACTCAACCTCGTCTTCCCTAGATGATATATACTCTTGCCAATTACGGGGACGATCGAAAGGGTTCGAGGGAGTCCTAGACTCAACCTCGTCTTCCCTAGATGATATATACTCTTGCCAATTACGGGGACGATCGAAAGGGTTCGAGGGAGTCCTGGACTCAACCTCGTCTTCCCTAGATGATATATACTCTTGCCAATTACCGGGACAATCGAAAGGGTTCGAGGAAGTCTCGGACTCAACCTCGTCTTCCCTAGATGATATATACTCTGTTTGAACCACCGAAAAAAATTAAAGAATCTTCAGAGAATAATCTCGTGGGCCATGGAGCCATAGGAAATTCACTATGAAAAACATATCCCTAACTGACGTGCCAAATTGTTTCGGTAAAAAATCGGATGCTTATCAAATACATTAGTACCTTCGGGTGTACGCAGTAGTCAAACGGAGCTTGATCGGAAAGCCATAGAATACCTGAAAATAAACACCAACAACCCCGGGTGGTCCCCGGGACGGTGCCTCCGACGCCCAAGTTAGCACCGTAATGAGTACATTTGCCTAATAGATCATCCCGAGTGCCCAGTGGCGACAAGGTGGATTACTACTTAAGACTTATTATCTCGACTGATCAACACTCATATATAAGCTTTATTAGTAGAATAATATTTTTAGAGAGATCGAGACCCTTAAATAATACCCGAATTTTATAATTATTTAATATAATAATATTGAGACAAGATAAGATTTTAATAAACGAAGGCTCTCCTCTTATTGATCTCCTTCCTATCATCCACGGCCCAATGGGCCTTTATAGGTAAAATAAGAACATAAGGTGGCCAAACATGCCACATTGGGCATCTCAACGCTTGACACGTGTCACACACGTGTCACTAATCATGCAAGCCACATGGCGCCTCACATGCATGCTATGTGGCGCGACCCTTCGTCTCGTGTTACAATTTTATCCAGTTTACCGATTACATGTCTTTAGATAATGTGATCTCATAAGCGTATTATTTTTAGTCTAAATACCCATGGGCTTATTTTATTCCCAAACAAAATCTAAATTGTGTTTAGTTATAAGATGAGTTAAAAATTTGTTACACCAAAAGTAAACAACAAAATGTAACAATTCTCTATTCTCCCCTTAAACACTACACAAAAAATAATATAGTTCTCAAGCGGACAAACTTGTATATTAGATCATGTTTAGTGGTGTTATTACCTATATATAGATTTTTTTTATACAAGGAAATATAGTATTTTAATAGATCATCACATATTGTTATAGTCTATCAACAAATATGATGTTTAAATGAGTCAATTGTATTTCCTAGATATCGATTACAAAATAATAATGCAAAATGCAAATTACAAATGGAAATTTGTATTTATCCCTTTGTTGATGGCTAAAATAAAACTTACAAATACACTAAGTACAAACTTGAAGACTATTTTGTAACGACAACCGTTACCCCGAAGCTTTACTTATTGTAGGCGTGTGATCACTTTTCTTTTGTGATATTTCCCCACAAAGGTACTTGGGTTTAGACTTGGAAATTCACTACGAGATACAAACAATACAACACACCCTTAGTACTTAGGGTATCTCACTTAACGACAAGTGCTTGATAAATTATAAGCTTTGGAAATTCTAACAAAAGTTAATTACTCTCTTGAAAAAACACAAGTGCATGAGAGAGAGCAAGAAGGAATTCAGAACAGGTTTAGTTTTCACTCATCCCCAAGCCTCTATTACTACTACAAGTGTAGAAAATCATAATGCGGAATTTGGTTATGGTTTAGTTTGGTGAATACTTGATTTGTATTAAGTAATAATGAGAGGTACTACCTCTATTTATACAAGAGATTAGAACTAAATTAAGGAAACGAAATATTACAAAATATTAAAATATTGAAAACTAAATCAGAATAATATAAAATATAAAATAAATTATTCTACTAATATTCTACTAATATTATTCTTTCCTACACTCCTCCTCAAGTTTGGTCTTGGTATCACCGAGACCGAACTTGCCAAAAATAATATTCAATGCGTGTGAGCCAATTGCCTTGATCAGAAAATCCGCTAGTTGATCTTTTGATTTTACAAAGGAAATTTTTATTATCTTTTCTGCATTTTTTTCATAATTAACTTTCAATTTTTTGAATTTAGATAAAAAGTCAAAAAATAAATTGGGTTGTTTTATTTTGTTATTTGGCTCAAAGATTGGAATTTTAGGGTGTGGTCTTAATTAAGTTTTGGGTTTAGGTTTTATGGGTAGAGTAAGATTTTTCTTTTTTCTTTGTTTTGTAAGAAGGGATTTTTGTAAGGTAAATGGGTAGGAAATTTTCGTGCGGGAAATTGGTAGGATTGATTTTTGTGGGTCATGGAGAAGGAGGTTACAAGTTTGATTGATGGGTTTGGGTGTATTTGGTTCTTGTTTGTTTGTCCCTTCTTTTGACATTTGATTTTCATCTTTTTCTTTACTCTCCGTCTCGCCATTAACTTGCATACTCAAGTCTTCTACGTTACTCCCCCTCGCAACCTCACGCTCGATGGTGTCGTTCTCGGGAGGTAGCGAAATTGACCCGTATAGAGTATGAATCCAAGTCCATAATTCTTGGGCATTGGTAGTGAATGAAATAACGAGGTCGATAATGTCGGAGTTAATACTTTCAAGAATCCATGACATAACCCTAGCATCATTTTGTTTCCATTGTGGAGTTATGGTCGTCGGGGGAATGACGGTGATATGATTGAGCATCCCCCGATCGCCAAGTTCAACTTTCATTTCTTTACACCATGTGGTGTAATTTTTGTGGTTTAATTTTTTAATCTGGATTGGTTATTCAAGTTTTTGAATCATTTTTTGAAAAAGTTGGAACATTTGTTCCATTTGTGCCATGGAAATCATGGTCTTTGTTTGGTTTTGGTTTTGATTTTGTTCGGTTTGATTGGTTTTGTTTTGAATTGGTTTTTTTTGTTGGATCGATTTTGTCCGATTATGATCAATGATAATATACCGTTAGAGTTTTTCCGTCCAGGAAAACCTTACGGCGCTGATACCATGTAGAAAATCATAATGCGGAATTTTGTTAGGGTTTAGTTTGGTGAATACTTGATTTGTATTAAATAATAATGAGAGGTACTACCTCTATTTATACAAGAGATTAGAACTAAATTAAGGAAACGAAATATTACAGAATATTAAAATATTGGAAACTAAATCAGAATAATATAAAATATAAAATAAAATATTCTACTAATATTATTCTTTCCTACAACAAGTACAACTAAGAGTCATGAAAATTCAATCACCCATTGATTATCAATATTGATGGGCTCCAATCAATACCATTAAACCAAGACATTCATGAACATTATTCTCCTCCATTATACCTTTGTAACTCCAGAAATAAAGTGGAATAAGTAAAGGAATCCAATGCAATCAACTCCAAGAAAACGTAATGACGACTTAACGGTCATATTAGAACAAAAAGCCAAGCCGACTTTTGCTCCAAAACTAAAAAAGTCGACTCGGCTTTACTGCTGGACAAAATCATTCTTCAAGAACCTAAAGCCGAGTTGGCTTTAGGCCCATACCAAGGAAAGCCAAGTCGGCTTTTATGGGTGACTTTGTTTTCCAATTTTGTTTTGTCCTATTCTTTAAACTTCTTTTGGACCTTATATTTTTCTACAAATTTTCATACTATTTTAGTAGCACTTTGTGATTATATAATTAGGATTATTAGACACTAAATATTCAACAATATCAAGTCAAATACAGAAACTTTCCCTATCAAATAGAAAAAAGACAGGAAAATTTTTAAAGACAGTGTGACACGTGTCTCAAGTTGATTTTTCATTATTATATTTTATTGATTGATTGATTATTATTGATTATCAATTTGATATGACAAACTTGGCAAACTTGAAAAAAGAGAGTATTTGGACCCTGAAGGTTTGGAGTTACAACTTGAAGAAAAAAACAACCAAAACTGAGTTTGCAGCGTTCATAAGCCTAAATTATCTTGATTTCAAGCCTAAAACTAAAACAATGTAGATTACCAACGTTAATTTTAAATGCAACTAGCAAGAATGCAGTTCGACAATAATAGTAATATGATAAGCTTGTTCACAAGGATTGAAAACATGTTAACTTAATTTATAGCTTAATTTCATTTCATTTTTCTTGCCTTTACAAAACAGGAGGCTGGACTATTTATAGACTAAGGCATACTTCTAAAAGTAGCCGTTTTACATTGCTCAAAAATACAGCTAGCATACTTGTACTATTGTACTATGATTTGCAAGAGGAATATTCTTCTGATGCTGCTGCAAGGTTGGTGTGCATGCTGAATTCCAAGCTGCTGCGTGCAACTTTTGTGCTTGCTTGCCTTAACACTCCCCCTCAAGCTGAGAGGAGGAAAAACGAACTCCAAGCTTGAATAATAGCTTAGTGTGTTGAGATGTGGGCAGAACCTTAGTGAAAATGTCAGCCAATTGAGAATGAGAAGGGATATACTGAGGTTGAATAGTTTTATCATGAACCTTCTCCCTGATAAAATGATTGTCTATTTCTATGTGTTTCATGCGCTCATGGTGGACAGGGTTTGAAGCAATTGAAAGAGCAGCATTATTGCCACAGTAGAGAGTTGTAGGAAGAGTATTTGTGAGCCCAAGATCTTTTAGAAGTTGTTTCAGCCACATGATTTCACATATTGTAAGAGCCATTGCTCTGTACTCTGCTTCAGCACTGCTACGAGCCACAATAGTTTGTCTTTTAGCTTTCCAAGATAGAGGAGAAGTGCTAAGAAGAATGCAAAAACCTGATGTGGATCTTCGAGTAGTGGGACAACCTGCCCAGTCACTGTCACAATAAGCAGTTAGTTGTGCATTTGAAGTATTAGTAAGGAAGATACCTTAAGAGGAAGAACCACTAAGATATCTAAGAACTCTTATAGCAGCCTGATATTGAACATCAGTGGGACTATGCATGAATTGACACAAAACATGGACAGTGTATGAAATATCTGGTCGTGTGATGGTCAAGTAGATAAGCTTCCCTATTAACCTTTGATAAGGCTCAGCTTTAGGTAAAGAATTTCCAGTATGCAGTTGAAGTTTAGGATCCATAGGGAGCTTCAAAGGTTTACAGCCATGCATATTATAGGAATGAAGGAGGTCAAGTGTATATTTCTTTTGAGATAGGAAAAACCCTTGAGGCACTTGATCTACTTCAATACCTAGAAAGTACCTTAGAGGCCCTAGATCTTTCATATGAAACTGAGAATGTAAGAACTGTTTAGTGGCAGCAATATGATGCAAATGAGTGCCAGCAATTAAAATATCATCAACATACACTAAAATGACCATGATAGCATCAGAAACCAGGCCCGTCTATTGCCCTGTGCAAGCTGGGCTTCAGCACAGGGCCCTAATATATTAGAGGGCCTCAAATTCTGAATGAGACAACATTTAAACAACAATGTAATGTAGCTTAGCTGGTAGTGGTAGTCAAAGTGTATTGATATAGGCAGGGTTTGAATGCTAGGAGCTTCGGAATCCATTGATTAATTTTTGCTCCACAATTATTTCCTTCTTTTTATTACAATCTCTCACTATTATGTTCTAATTAAATAAAATAATTGTATGAATGGAAGGAATATTAGCTTTTAGGGAGCTCTAATTTCTATATTTGTATTGAATTTAGTAAAAATAAGTATAATATACTTTATCAATAATTATTCATATTTAAATTCTAATGGTCAAATTTTAAAAACTTTAACCAATAATATGTGAATATATGAATTTATTAAATTTACTTATATGAAAAAAATTATCGATCACAGTGTTTTTTTTTTTTTGCGAGGATTGACATGTTTTTATCTTGTCCTCCCCAAATTAACCATAGGCATTGGAAATATTGGGTAAATGGTGATATCATGATAACAACTTAGATGACAAAGATAACTTTTATAAAAACTGTAATGTTAAAATTGTCAAATTTACACCTTTTATTTTTGAGGGCCCTTTTTTAAATGTTGCACTGGGGCCCAAAAATATACGAGACGGCCCTGTCATAAACATTTTTGATAAATAAAGTATAGTCAGACTTAGATTGAATGAAACCATCATGAATCAAAGAGGTGCTTAATTTTGCAAACCACTGACGTGGGGCTTGCTTAAGTCCATAGAGGGACTTGTTTAACTTGCAAACAAGAGGAGAATTCAGTCTATGTGCCTCCCCCTGAGCAGAAACATGGGTATGGGTGCCATCCCTGGTATATCCAGGAGGTAACCTCATATAGACTGTCTCATTGAGGTCCCCATGGAGGAAGGCGTTCTTCACATCCATTTGATGAACACACCAATGCTTTAGGGCAGCAATAGCAAGTAAGGATCTCACAGTAACCATTTTTGCAACAGGAGCAAATGTTTGCTCATAGTCTTCCCCTGGCCTTTGATGATTCCCAAGGATAACTAATCTAGCTTTATATTTATCAAGTGTACCATCAGCATTAAATTTGGTCCTGTAGACATTTACACCCTATAGCTCTTTTGTTTTTGGGAAGAACAGTAAGTTTCCAGGTGTTGTTAGCTTCAAGGGACTCAAGTTCTTCATTCATAGCAGTAGTCCAAAGAGGACTTGTAATGGCATCTTTAAAATGAATGGGGTCCTTGCTCTGAAGAGATTGAGACATAAAGCAGGAAAAGGAAGGGGTCACTTGAGTATCAGTTGAGGAAATGACCTTAGTAGGGGAGTCCATACTGGTGAGTCCAACAAGGAGATAGTCTTTATGCCAAGAAGGAGGTTGAACCTGTCTAGAAGACCTTCTGGGAGCAGAGGCTGAGGAAGGAAGAGAAGTAGGATTTGGAGGTTCAGCAGGAGAAATAAGAGGTGGAGGATCAGCATGAAGGGGGAGAGGATTGACAGAAACAGCAGGAGAAGAGGTAGGTGTAGAAGTAGGGAAAATCTTGAAAGGAAAGATGTGTTCATGAAAAGTGACATCTCTACTAACAAACAATTTGTTTGTGAAGAGATTAAGAAGTTTGTAGCCCTTTTGAGAGGAAGGATATCCTAAGAATACACATGGAATGCCTTTGGGAGAGAACTTATCCATGGTTCTTCTTGGATTAGAGGCTAATGCAAGACAACCAAAAGTTTTTAGGTGATCATATAGGGGAAGCTCATTGTAAAGTGTCTCATAAGGTGTTTTAAATTTTAGTGCCATAGTAAGCAACCTATTAATGATATGCACAGCACATAAGACACAGTCACCCCAATAATGAAGAGGCAAGCCAGACTGAAACCTTAATGCCCTAGACATTTCAAGGACATTCCTGTGTTTTCTCTCTACTCTGCCATTTTGTTGGGGCCTATCAACACAGGAGGTTTGGTGAATAATGCCTAGACTATGAAAGAACTCAATGCATTGCTGATCCTGAAATTCTAAGGCATTATCAAACCTAAGAATATGAATGCTACTGTTGAATTGATTCTTGACCATAGATGCAAAAGTTTTGAAAACTTGAAAGAAATCAGATTTATGTTTTAAAAGTTGTACCCAAGTGACTCTTGAAAAATCATCAACAATGGTTAGAAAATACCTGTATTTGCCTTTGGTAGGTACTTTGTAAGCACCCCAAATATCAACATGAACAAGAGCAAAAGGGCTAGAGGCTTTGGATTCACTAGAGGAGTAAGGTTTTTTGGTAAACTTAGCTAATGGACAGGTTAAACAAACATCACCTAATGTAGGTGTTAAGTGGGATAAAGAGGGAAGCCTTTTGATTTTGTCAAGAGGAGCATGACCAAGCCTACTGTGCCAAAGAAAATTGGTAGTCATAGGTTTGAGGCCAACTATGGTGTCAGGAACATGGAGGGAAGTGGTTGCACAGTTAGTGTGTGTAGGAAAAGAAGGTGGTGTAGACAGATAATAAAGACCATTAATAGCTAACCCTGTGCCCTTCACACTCCTAGTAACATCATCAATTATAAAACACTGAGAAGGTTCAAAGATGACTTTGCAATGTTCATCCTTACTCAATTTTTGAACAGACAAGAGATTGTGCTTGAAGCTAGGAATATGGAGAACATCTTTGAGAGTCAAAGAAGGACTTAGAGAGACAGATCCCTTATGAGAGATAACAGATGTTGCTCCATCAGGTAAATTAATCTTAGAGTGCTGATGTTGATGAATAGGATTAAGCAAAAGGTCCATACTGCCTGTCATGTGATCAGAAGCTCCTGAATCAATGATCCATGCTCCTATACTTACATCAGCATGATAACAAAGGGCCATACCAGCATAGGCATGTTTTAGTTCTTCCTCTGTATCAGATGAGTGATGTTTTGAAGGTGAGGGTAAAAGCTTCATAAGTTGCTCAATCTGATTGGGGGAGAGAGAGACAGTGGATGCATGATTAGAAGAAGAGCTATCAGAGGAAGAGAAATTAACATTTCTGCCTCCTCTGGCCCCTCTGCCACCACCATGCCATCTACCTCCTCTAGCACCTCTCCCACCTCTAGGAGAGGGTGGTTTAAATGGTGTTTTTCGAAAAAACGCATGCCAAGGGGGATAGCCTACAATAGTCCAACACTTTTCTTTAGTATGTCCATCTTTACCTCAGGCAGAACATGTAGTGGTATCAAGAATGTTTTTACTAAACATAACCAGATTGTGATTTATAATCACTAAGGACCTCTCTTTGGCTTTCTTCTTGCTGCAATAGATTGCAAGCCTCATCAAAAGAAGGTAGAGGTTGTTGCATTAGAAGGTTAAATCTATGTGCAGAGAATGAATCATCAAGCCCATTTAGAAACTGAAAAAGTTTTTGTTCATTAATATGAGTTTGTAAAGTTTTAAGAAAAAGTCTGATTTCAGCAGTGATATTTGTAATACTAGGAAGAGCATTCAAAGACTCTACTTATTCCCACAAAACTTTCATTTTGATGTAATATTCAGATATGGTCTTCCCATTTTGTTTAGTTTCAAAAATCCCTTTGCTTAATTTGTATTTTCTAGAGCCATTAGTGACAGAAAACCTTTGTTCAAGTTGTTTCCAAATGGTGGAAGCATCATCCAAGAACATCACAGACTTTTTGATAGAGTCAGAGACATTGTTGAGGAGCCATGAGATAACCATGCTATTGCAAGTATCCCAGGCTTCTTGTTTGGATAAATCAGAAGGATCTTTAAGGATAGTGCCAGTGACAAAACCAAGTTTGCGTTTTGAGGCAAGACCAATTTCAAGAGAACGTTTCCATGCCCAATAATTTTCTACACCAAAAAGCTTCTCCACCACAATAGAGTGGCTGCCATCAGATGGATGCAGGTATAGAGGAATACTAGAGTCTATAGAGGTCATGGTTTTTGCACAGAAATATGTTTAAAAAAATCAGGCAGATTTGCAATAAAATTTTATTTTTTTTAGAAAATAGGTAGAAAAACGTTCAAGCTCAGGCAGAAGGTTATTTTGCAACCTTGCTCTGATACCATGATAAGCTTGTTCACAAGGATTGAAAACATGTTAACTTAATTTATAGCTTAATTTCATTTCATTTTTCTTGCCTTTACAAAACAGGAGACTGGACTATTTATAGACTAAGGCATACTTCTAAAAGTAGCCGTTTTACATTGCTCAAAAATACAGCTAGCATACTTGTACTATTGTACTATGATTTGCAAGAGGAATATTCTTCTGATGCTGCTGCAAGGTTGGTGTGCATGCTGAATTCCAAGCTGCTGCGTGCAACTTTTGTGCTTGCTTGCCTTAACATAATACTTGCTCATTCTTCCAAGACAAAATTCTCTAAAATACAATCTCATTAAGAGACGCGTCTTTTTGAAACAACAACCTAATTCATTAAAATAAATAAATTTTAAAGTTAAAAAACAAAAAACATGTGCAATAGTTTTAATTCCATTAGTTTCTCTTCTCCCTTTCTCATCATAATTAACTCCTTAAAATTTTCTTTTCTCCTCTACTACATTTCGTTATTATCATCCATTGAATCTCAATTTCATTATTTGATTGTTTATTTCTTCAACATAATTTATA
The DNA here is from genome assembly GCA_019425755.1 of Amaranthus cruentus. NCBI lineage: Eukaryota > Viridiplantae > Streptophyta > Magnoliopsida > Caryophyllales > Amaranthaceae > Amaranthus > Amaranthus cruentus. The sequence continues at coordinate 9,169,631 of CM033450.1, forward strand.
AGCAATGTTATATTGCTCATTTTTGTGCATTTTTAAATATATTTATAAATATGATTTTTTTGGAGTTTTTTTATGGGTTTGTTTGATTTAATAAGGTTTAATTTTGACTAATTTTTTTGTTAGTTCGGATAATTGTCTTTTTCAAATGTTTTACGATCTTTTGATGATGATGCAGCACTTTCATCGATGTTTCAAAAAAGAACATAATGCAACAAGTGATGGTGGTGATAATGTTGATACCGCGACTAATAATGTCAAGAAAGCTAAAGACGTTGATAAGACTCTTATGAGAAAAGAGGAAGCCTCAAATAAGGCTGTCATTGAACTTGACGAGCTCAAATCTAAACCTTAGCGGGCTTAATTAGTGTGTGTTGTAAAGCTAGAAATATGTGTTTGTAAATATAAGTGGGTGCTATGATATTCAAAGTAGATGTTTTATGAAACCAAATCATTAGCGCAGATGATGTGGTAAACAAATGAAAATGAGGAGTAAAAGGAGTGAAAATGAGAGAATCCCAGGGGGCAGGGGGCAGGGTTTCCTGATATAGAAAAGCTAAGGAGATTATTCCGACATGGGGATAATTTTGAGATGTATTATATCGTATAATACATCTCAAAATTATCCCATGTCGATAATCTTTCTATTCGAAACCCCAAATCTCATTTTCCTCCTTACCTCATTCATTGTTCACATCATCTATATTGTTTCATAAACTATCGATGAGACAGTAGCATAACAACATATAATTTATATGTTGTTATGCTACTTGGTCCTCTACCGGATATCCAATTAAAGATGTATATTTTTTTCGTCATTCATGCTTCGATTATAAAACGTTTTGTTTGCGTCGAGCACTTTATGTACTTTATGTGAAGCAAATTTACGTGTACATGAGGAGGGGTATGTGAAGTTTGTAAATGGACTTGTGTTGATTTTCCATACCATGGCAAGTATTCACGCTCATTGACTTTGGTGAGGACTGACGAACATAATTGAGGAGTCTTTACGGTTAAGCTTTGATTTGGAAAGGTCTTCTGAGTTTGGCAAAGGTGCTATGAAGCTTCATGACTCCAAAAGATCTTATGGGTTTGGGAAAGGTCTTTTATAGCAACTTTTTAGTGTTTAAAAGTGCTGATATTATGTTTTGTTAATTCATTTAAGGATTTGAAATTGTTTAAGTTGGTAGTAGAAGGATGTTGAATATATTATAAATGTCTATTGCAAGAGGGTTAATGTATATAAGCACAAAACGAGAACAATAAATTTGAGGTGATTGAGTACGAGGTGTTTTTTCAATTAAAAAAGAAAATTGATAATGCTGAATGATTGGCATCTATCGACACATTCTATGAATTGTTACATAAGCAATAACACTTTTGAGGAGTGTGAAGCAAATGAGGACGTTACGGAGAAACCAATGAGTCACTACAAAAAAACACGGAGTTTTTAGACGCAAAAGCATATAGTATTTCCAAGTTTTTATGCGTCTAAAAATGATTTTTCGACGCTTGTTGCTGTCGAGATCAAACTGTCAAAAAACTCCGTTGTTTTTTAGACACTTGCTATAGTGTCTAAAAAAAGTGTCTAAAACCTCCTTATTTTCTTATTGTGAGTGCAACAACCAGGGAGGTATTTGCCCAACAGACACCTCTAAGCCCCAAAATGCTAGATATGAAACCCTGATTCCATTGTCTCTCAAAAGAGATTTGAAATCTAGATCTTGGGGAGCCTATCTAAACCTTAGTCCCCAATGGTGAATTTTTTTCTACAAACATGCATTATCTCAAGGGGTTGAAGAAGTTAGAGTTGTAGGTGTTGAATTATTGCATGTGCAAGGAGAAGCTGAATAAGAGGTAAGTGTGTTTAGTATATATAACATTGAATTTATTGTAATTTGACCCTCTATATTCATTGTAACATTTTTAATTCATATAGGTAGGCACTTTGTGCTAATTCGATTTTGATCTTTATGGATCGAAGGGATATGCTACCATTAAATAATAAGGGAGAAATCACATTGAACGTGATTGATTGCTAGTTATTGAAGCATACCGTGATGTATAATCTGGGAGAGCCTGGAGACTAAGGGAATCTTGTGGAGCCATATGGAATCATTATGAGACGTATATGATGGAACATCAACTAACATACGAATACCCATTGGGATTACAAAGTCTTTCCCAGTTAGAGTAGGGATACATTAGGGATCGACACTAAGTTCTTTCATATTTGCCGTCATCATAGATGAGCTCTCCAAGTCTATTTGAAAAATTGTGTCGTGGTGCATGCTATTCGGTGACGATGTAGTGTTGTTCGCGAAAACTAGCGAAGAGGTTGTTACTAAATTAGAAGAATGGAAGGGTAGTTTTAGAAGGTTAAGGGATGCGTATAAGTCATACAATAACAATATATTTGAGATGCAAGTTTAGTAGCAGTGAGCAAGATGATGACCTAGAGGTAACAATTGGAGAAGATGTAGTTACAAGTACGACCAAGTTCAAGTATTTGAGGTATGTTATCTAGAGTAATGAGGACATTAAGTGAGACACACATCGTATAAACGCAGGTTCTCTTAAGCAGCAAGCGGAATTAGAGTGTTATGTGATAAGATGTTCCTGATTAGACTGAAAGCTAATAAATTCTAAAGAGTTGCCACGATTAGGCCAACACTGTTGTATGGTACAGAGAGTTGGCCCCTTGAGAAGATTCATAAACAAAAGATGGAAGTAGAAGAAGTGCATGTTAAGGTGGATGTGAGGTAATAAAATGATGGATAGAATCGAGAAGCAAAATTTTAGAAAAATTGGGCATTGCATCATTATCTACTAAGATGCGTGAAAATAGGTTAAGAGGTTTAGACATGCATAAATAAAGACACTCAACTCTCCCGTTAGAAGGATAGAAAACGTCATAATAAAAGGTAAGAGAAGTCGAGAAAGACCTAAGAAAACGTGGTTTGAGGAAATTAAGAACGACTTGAGTAAGTTGCTCCTCTCCGAGAACCTAACTAGGGATAGGAATAGTTAAAGATGTCAGATTCTTGTTTCAGATTTCTTATAACTTCTTTAGTTGCCTTTCTTGCCCTAAATGTATAGTTACTTTTTACCTGCTTCTTTTTGTCTATTCATTCACTCATCGTATTTATTATATTGTTTCAGACCTAATTTTGCTAGTGTTTTTTTATGCAAATAGATTTAATCTTGAGGCAACGACGTTATTCATATTCCACTCTATATAGTGTTCTTACTTTTTAGGGGTAAAATTAACCACATTCCTCTAATTCTCCTTTTAAAGGGAGTAAAAGTTAAGATTATCTATTACCTTAAATCATCCAGACCATATTTTTGAGCAGAATATTGGATTGATGATGTTGTTGTTAATTGATCCATTTAAAGTAATAACTTGTCACTTTTGGGTTAAAATTCATGTTGTATTTGTTTGCTTTCACTATGAGAGAGTCTATCCAATTAATATTACATATACAACGGGGAAAATGATGTATAACCTACTAGTGGTTAAATATATATATATCAAGAATAAATAATACAGGAAGAACAATATTTCTATACATAATAGATATATCCTCAATGGTATAGTAGATATCATTGTCTGTCACTAGCTAATAAATTTTGAGCCTAAGATTTCTATGTACGTAAGTACGTCCGTGGTACCCCATCTATTTCTTGATTATCTTCATTAGAACTCAAAAATGGGGTCAATGGATCTCTGCTATGCTGCAAAACCAATCGCATTCCCTTGAAACCACAAAACTGTCAGGAGGGATCTTCTGCCTGATTCCAAGACCTGGAAACAAAATCCCAACTACTCACATCAACGTAGCTGAAAAACAGCCTTTTGGTTTTTACTGTGGCTATAAGGCTCACGAGCGAAATCAAACAACTATCAGTAAATTCCTTATTTGAGAGCCAATATTGTTGGCGTTTTATGCTTCCGAACCTCTGTGCCAAGTGACTGGCTGAACTGCATAAATTTCATAATAAACCACTTGTGTGAAGTTGTTATGGAGAAGAAAGGAAATAGAGAACAAGGTAAGTACACGGTTATATTTGCTTGGATTTGGGAGGGTAAATTATACTCAACCGTACCCTTAACAAAGAATAAACTTGGCCCATGGTGGCAATTTGCAATTTTACATAAAACACAAGTGCACGTGATTTAATTTAGTCATCTTTGCTAGTCTTTTAATGCAAGACTAAAGAATTAGAAATCCTTGGCCCCACGAGAATGGAACAAAAGGTAGGATTTGGCTATAAATGAAAACATTCTTTGGATATAGCATGGTTGTACATTATTGGTAAAACTCATTTGCCAAATACATTTATCAGTTCCAACTTCCATATACTATTTTACCTTATTCTAAGTGAAGTTTATATCCATATTAAATCAAAGAATAAGCAGAGATGAATCAGAAGGCTCACCATAAAGAATGAGGAACCAACAACGCACAAAGAATATCATTGCGAAATGAAGCAGCTGATAACCCAGTGAATCTGTACAGCATCAATGCAAAGATCAGCCAGAAGGAATCGAAAAGCATTATCCAGTTTTATTCCCTGGCTATAATAATCTTTTAAACTGTTATGGATGTTGCGGTACTTACCATATTATTGTTGGGTGTTCTCCAATAGAATCCTTGGAGCACAATAATAGCTAAATTTGAAGTCAACAAGACAAAAATGCTTAAAGAATGAACTCCCATCCACTCTAATGGCAATGTCAGCCACCTGTATCCCCAAACATCTACCTGTGAACACACAATGTTTGTGCTAGTCAGCCGTATATGTCTGATATATGCATTTTACTATTGACATATTAATACAAGGATACAAACAAAAGAAAATTTTTAAAACTATCCATGAGCCAGAAAAGCTCAGTGGCTTAAGAGACCTACCAGTAGATAAAATGCACAAAATACGAATCCTGCAATAGCTGAAGTTACAAGGATATAACTGACGGTAAACAGCGATTTATTCAAGGGTACGCCTGAAAGGTTAACAAAGATCAAAGTTAGAAGATTGCTAATCCCACTACATCTATTCATCCCATTCAAAAATATGCTCGACATAATCAATTAATTAAAGTTAGAGAATCGCTAATCGTACTACGTTTAACTATGATCATTTACTACTCTTCCGAAAGTTTTAAGGTCATTTGCCTGATTAAGTCCTTTCAATCAGGAAAAGACATAAAGCTAAACATTACAGTTTCTCCTTTTCAATAAGGGGTGACTAATATTAACATTAGAAGATCTGAGACAACTAAAAGCTGCTCAAAGTTTTGACTCCGATAGCAAATAATTTCTACTCCAACGCGCTGTTTGCTATTATTCAAATTTTATTTTTAAGACATCTCAAGTCACCATAAAACATAAGTAAAAGTTATCAGGATTGTGATTGAATCTCACCCGTAAACGTAAGATATAATCCGAAGAGAAAAGTGAAAAGTGAAAGCAAAGACCATCTGTGCAGGCGCTCCTTGTGATCCTGCAAAAACCTATCAGTTAGTGTCACACAGTCAAGATATTCTGTATGTCTTAAATTCAATTTTGATGACAACGAATTATATTCTATCTTTTACTTCAGATAGCTTCTATGAATCTATGGTAAATTATCTCAACACCCAAAATTAACAAGTGGAAAATGAAAAGAACTATATACTCGACCACCTGCTGTTACCACAATCTCTCACCACCCAAAAAATATTTAATAGAAAATGAATAAAAATACATAAACAGCTGTTCCATTAAAAAAAAAAAAAACACAATAAGTCTATCATGTTCACTTTCAGAACAGCGAATGATCGAATTTAGCTCTCCCACTCTTCTCACTCTTTTCAAATAATAATGAAACTTCATTTCTAGCAAAGGCCAAAGTTATACAATGCACAAAGAACAATCAACCCAGTTTGAGTTCTGACCTCCTTTTGTACGAGAATGTGACCAAACTGAAGTCCAATAATGCAGATCACAGCAGCAGTGAGAGAGCTGCAGAAATGAGTTAATTAGTATCAGACTATCAGACACTAAACAAAACCAAAACCAGAAAGTACACTACAAAACCAAGAGGTAAAGAGACAAACACTATCCATAATTCTACAACGCATCAGACAAGCATTACTATCCGTAGCATAAAATAAAAGTATATACAAACTATATTAGAACTCAAAACAACACATTAGAGAATGACATAGACAGACAGAAAAGGGAGCTAGGGAAAAAATTTGAGTCATAATTCCATAATAGAAAAACAATCTAGATTTGAAATTAATTATAAAAACAAAAGTGTCCATTAAAGTATCCGTGTTTTGTAATCTTTGATACAAGAACTAAAACATCTTGTGGAAACCTAGCAAACACTATTCCGCTTCCCTGTTTGCTAGAGCATTGTTTTCCTCATCTCCCACTAGAACTATCTAAATCAAGTCAACCTATTCACATCTTTTTAATGGGTAAAGTCAAATTGTTTTTTATAAGAAATAGTTGATGGTAATTGGAGATAAAATATCAGAGAAACTTGGCACTTCACATAAGTCTTTGCCTGCAAATAAAAATCTTCAAAAAAATGTAGGAGTATCTCATTTAAACAAACATCTTCAGATCTCCTAAACACAAATTACATCAATGCATATGAAAAACTGAAAGATGGGAAGCTGCCTATAACATTAAATTAGAAACTGTTAATTAATAACCTACCTAAATATATAATTTTGTCCATCCCAACTTGGAATTACAAAAATAAATAAACGCATAAAATAAATAATCTTCCTTGAGGCCCCTTTATAATTTTAAGTCACAAGGGAATAAAAATTAAGAAAAAATTATTTAAAAACTCCTAACCTTTTGTGTTCCAATTATAAAGATTGCAACTTAGCATTTTTGTGTAAAAATCCCACCTTAAGAGATATCTTATTTTAAAACAGCTAACCTATTGATAAATAAATTTATAAACTACTTTATAGATTCATAAATTTCACCAGTCCCAAATCAAGTTATCCATACTGTAAATGTTTCCAAAGCAAAGACCCTTCAAGTATCAAATTCATAAGATGCCACAGGATTATCTGAAATGAAGATTTCTTTTATTTTGGAAAAAATGAAGTGCCCAAGTTGGGTATTTATATTTTATTCAGATGAGCTCTGGTTGTATACCTTAAATAGTTTAAGGGGGTATGATCCTCAATAAACAAGGATTGGGTTCATTGTTTCAACAAAATGAATCAAAAACTTGGAAGATTATAATCAGTACTCACTACTCAGTAGTATCAACATTTTTCTCAAGTATGAGAAAAAAAAAGTCAAGAAAATAAAGTCATTCTTCTATAACGTTCATGAAACAATGGAGGCACAACTAATAAGATATATGTGGAGGTACAATAGGGAAAAGAACAATATCCTTATTTACCCTAGTATTCCTTCAGGATCGAAAGGAGCATGACACCATGAAGGAGAATCCTCAGGTACAAAGCCATCTGTAGTTTTGTTACACACCTGTGATAATGAACAATGTAAAATAAGGCTAAAATGTTTAATGAAATACAGTACACACATTAGAAAAGCAGTAGCAAGATTTTCAGAAGGTACCTTCAAATTTTTATAAGCAGGTTTCATATACAGGTGATTGATACCAAGAATATAGCGATCAATCATCCCGGCTGAATTGCAGGCAGGACTAATATTACCTCTTGTTCCACATTTCACCTAATCAAAAATAAAAAACAGAAAGGGTTTGAGGCCAATTCCAGTTCACAAATCACACCCATTGGCCATAGCAGGTGTTCCATCAATCCGAGGAAGTGATAATTAAGCATATATTGAGTCAACAAGGCAACAAGGATGGCAGGTACAAACTATTTTCACTATAGAATAATCCATTTGACCTATAGTTGTGGTCAAAAAATCTTCAAAATCAATAATAACAAAAGGATCAACAATGATGTATAGACACCATTCTGATTTAAAACACCTAATAATTATATTTCATATTAACAGAAAAAATGTAGCACTAATTTAAGTCTACTTATTTCAAATGACATTCATAAAGTTTTGAACTTACAAAAACATAGCTACTAAATGAAGAACAGAATATTATCAAAATATTCTGTGTATATATATGTTTCCGTGTATAGCTTGATTAGAATATATTTAGGAGATAATTAGGGGGTCAGAATATTTGTAAATATACCAACAATGTATCTTTATATAGCTGTCTTTGTAATCTTGTCATTAAGATATAATAACAAACACATTAAAACCCTAAATCAGAGAGTAATTCTACTCTTTATCGTATCAGAGCCGACGGCGATCTAAGGGCAGATACCGTTTTTGGCCTCATCACTTACCCATACCTTACCTGAAAACATGTCGGAAAACGGCGAAAACAAATCCATCACAGACGTTACTGAACAACCAGTAACCCTAAACCAACTCTTAGCCATTCTTAAACAGATGAACACACCCAGATCCAACCAAGATGGGGATCGAACCAATGATGTATCTGGTTCTCAGTGGGCGAAACAAGCTCAACCACATCATCGCTCCTCCATCAACACCAGACGAACCAGAATATATCAAGTGGACTCAGCAAGATGCAACTGTGATATCATGGATCATTGAGAATATTGAGATCAATTTGGTCAATCATTTTCTCGATTATCCTACTACAAGAGAATTGTGGCTAGGAATCGAGTCCATCTACAGTAGTGGACAGGATGGTCTGCAAATTTATGATCTAACGGTCAAAGCAAATTCCATAAAACAGAACGAAGACTCCATTGAAGTCTTTTATGGGAAGATGATTGCGATCTGGATGGAGATCGATCGACGGGTTCCAAACCCTATGAAACATCCGGAGGACATAACCATATACAATGAAATTGCACAGAGGCAGAAATTATATCAGTTTCTTGCCGGAATCAACGAAACTTTCGACAAGGACCGAAGGGACATACTCAACAAGAACCCATTACCATCAGTAGAAGAGGCATACGCCCAAATCAGGAGGGAGATCTCAAGGAGAGAGATACTTACCGGGAAAACATCATTGGGTTTCGAACCCTCAGGGATCGAAAGTGGACTCATCACCAAACATCAACAACCGGAGGCCAAACCATCACCGGAGTACCAAAACCCCTCAGGAATTGGGGGCGGTTTTGTCACAAAATACAAGCCGAACAGGGGGCAGATGAGAAGGGAGGAAAAAGACAAGTCCCACCTCCATTGTACTCATTGTGGAGGTAACAAACATACCAAAGGGACATGCTTCAAACTCGTGGGCTTTCCCGAATGGTGGGAAGAATACCAAGCTCGCCGGAGAAAAGATGGAGGAAAGACAGAACACAGACGGTACGATGACCGGAAAAAATTGGAGCTCAAGCATACATGGGTATAGATCCAGTACCAAGGAAAGATGAGGAGACAGCCATGGGAGACAAGCAAAGAAACGAAAAAGAAGAGAGAGGGGCTCAAGGAAGTGACGGTACAACCGAGTATTATGAGGGAATTGACCCCTCATCTTCTCTCTCTCACTCTTCAAATAAATTTAATTTTGTCCTTACATGCCTTAAAAATTGTGAGACACTTTGTCTCAATAATTCAAAATGGGTACTAGACTGTGGTGCGACCGCTACGATGACGTACGATCGCGATGATTTTATTTCGATCAGTACGACACATAAACAATTTATTCAGACAGCCAGTGGAGAATGTATCAAGGTTGAGGGTGCCTGCACAATTAATATTTTACCAAATGTTCAGTTAAAAAATTGTCTCTTTGTGCCACAGTTGTCTCACAAGCTTCGTTCTGTTAGTTAATTGACTAAACAATTAAATTGCAATGTTCTTATGAAGTCTCGGTGTTGTGTGATACAGGATTTGAAGACAGGGATCACTATTAGGCGTGGTACTGAAGAAGGTGGTTTGTACTATGTGGAGAAGGTGTCTCAAAAAGGTTGTGCAACGCTTGCTCACGACTCCGTAGAACAACAACTTTGGCGATGGCACCGTCAACTTGGACATCCATCACTAGAGTATTTAGAACATTTATTTCCTTCTCTTCGTGGGTCTAAGCTTAGATTTAATTGTGAGTCCTGTATTTTGGCAAAGAGTCATAAACATTCATACTATCCTAGTTCGAGTCAGTCCAGTGAACCTTTTTCGCTTATACATTCTGATGTTTGGGGTCCAGCTCCTGATGGAGGAACTTCTGCTTTTTCATATTATGTTTTGTTTATCGATGATTGCACAAGAATGAGTTGGGTGTATTTTGTTAAACATAATTCTGAAGTATCACAGGAAGATGAAAGGGGGAGTCATGAGATAAGAGAAGAACCGGCTGAATATGTGTTGCCCCCCAGGAGAACCAGAGGAATTCCTCCAAAGAGGTATGACCCAGATTATGAGGATCAAAGATCGAGATACCCGGTTAATGCTGATAACCCAGAAGCTATGTCAAAGTCAGCTATTGCATTTAACACGGCTCTCTACTCAAATAAAATTCCTAGAACAGTGGATGAAGCTCTCAGAAGCAGAGAATGGAGAATAGCCATGCAAACGAAGATTGATGCGCTGCTTAAAAATGAAACATGGGAAAAATGCACAATTCCAAAAGGGAAAAAGGTGGTGGGATGCAAATGGGTGTTCACTATCAAGTATAGAAGTGATGGCACAATTGAGAGGTATAAGGCAAGGTTGGTCGCAAAGGGATATACACAGACATACGGGATCGACTACTCAGAAACTTTCTCTCCAGTAGCAAAGATCGACACCATCAGAATCATATTCTCAATAGCTGCCAATAAAGACTGGCCCTTGCACCAGTTTGATGTCAAGAATGCCTTCTTACATGGAGAAATCAGGGAGGAAGTATTCATGGAAGCACCACCAGGGTTCAAAGGGAACTTCAAGGAGAACAAAGGGTGTAGGTTACGAAAAGCACTATATGGTCTGAAACAGTCACCCAGAGCTTGGTTTGGAAGGTTTACTCTCGCAATGAGAAGATTCAGATACCTGAGAGTAATTCTGATCACACTTTATTCCTCAAGAGGAGAGGAACTCTACTAACTTGCTTGATTATTTATGTTGATGACATGATCATTACAGGAAGTGATAAAGAAGAGATTCAGAATCTGAAGGAGAAATTGTTTGGGGAATTTGAGATGAAGGACCTTGGATAGTTGAAGTATTTCCTCGGAATCGAAGTATTGAGATCGAGAAAGGGAATTTTCATATGCCAAAAAAGGTACATCCTAGACCTTCTAGCAGAGACTGGAATGTTAGGGTGTAAACCAGCAGATACACCGATTGTGGTTAATCATGGCTTACAGACAGTTGAAGGAGGAGAAGCTGCGGATCGGGAACAGTATCAGAAGTTGGTGGGAAAATTGATCTACCTTTCACATACTCGGCCTGACATCGCTTATGCCGTTGGAGTAATGAGTCGGTTCATGCATCAGCCTCAGACTCAACACATGGAAGCAGCTTTGAGAATCCTTAGATATTTGAAGAGAACACCTGGGAAAGGAATAATGTTCGGGCGACACGGACATCTCAACATACATGCCTTTACAGATGCTGATTGGGCTGGAGACGGAGACAGTAGGAAGTCAACATCAGGATACTTTACCCTAGTTGGGGGTAACCTTGTGACATGGAAGAGTAAGAAACAGAAGGTAGTTGCATTATCCAGTGCTAAAGCTGAATTTCGAGGGATAGCAAAAGGAATCACAGGACTTCTTTGGATACGAAAATTGCCGGAGGAAGTTTGCTTTCCGCAGAGACAGAGTAATGAGCTAAAATGTGATAACAAAGCTGCAATAAGCATCTCAGAGAACCCGGTTCAACATGACAGAACCAAACATGTTGAAGTTGATCGTCATTTCATAAAAGAGAAACTTGAAGCAGATATCATTCATATTCCTTTTGTTCGTTCGAAGGAACAACTCGCTGATATTTTGACAAAGGCTGTAGGAGCAGAGCAATTTGAAGACACTTTATGCAAGTTGGGTGTTCGGGATCCCACGACCCAACTTGAGGGGGAGTGAAGAACAGAATATTATCAAAATATTCTGTGTATATATATGTTTCCGTTTATAGCTTGATTAGAATATATTTAGGAGATAATTAGGGGGTCAGAATATTTGTAAATATAGCAACAATGTATCTTGTAATCTTGTCATTAAGAAATAATAACAAACACATTAAAACCCTAAATCAGAGAGTAATTCTACTCTTTACTAAATACTTCACTTAATCATAAGAAAGCTCTTAAAAAAGACAAAGGGAAAAAATGAAGTTGCCCAACACTCACCTTGTAGACCTGGGTACCATTTATGGCAGGAAAAGATAAACCTGAATTTGCCATATTGACTTCCCAATCAGGAACATATAAGCCATATAGAAGTCCAACATAGATAGAGGACAAAAGCAATGCAAGACACCTACAAGAAAAACTTGCATCAGCATCAACTGTAAATTAAAAAGGTATCTTCAGCCAACATTAATTCTAATGAAGCCTAATTACTCAAGCATAATTTTAGTAAAAACAACTCTCTAAATTATTAAACATTTCATTCTTCAAAAATCAAACCAAACATTAATTTTAATCAAAGTGTGAATTCGGGTGAAGAAATCACAATTCCTTTCACCACACAACTACAAGCTCGACGATGGCAATGTCTTCCACATTGTAGCAAATATACAATTACTATGTACTAAATGGCATGATATGCAAATTGACCAAACACCCGACTTGTTCCATCGAAATTGCATTAGAATTTACTTAAAAAAAATTAAAATTAAAAAATTTAAAGTTAAATACTTCGATCTTACAATTACCAGCATAACACTCAACATAAACCCTCAAGACAAACAAGTTCAAAATCAGCTATAACTATGACAAGAATGTATTGAAGTTTCAAATATCCAAGCATACCTCGGATGAGTTTTAGAGAAAGTACATCTTACCACTGCCAAAAGTAACTTCTTATCATGCCGAACTTTCTCCACTTTTGACATGGAAGCCAAATCTCACACAAGGCACCAACTAAGTACGCAAAAGATATCCGCTGTACAAATTGCAAAAAGCACAATCAATTCCATACATAATTCTCAAGGTCTAATGGAAAATCAATTGTTCGCACTAAACTAACTATACGATGAATTCATAACATGAATACTCAAAAAGCTATTACTTTATCTCATATACCAGAACCTTAAATCGTGTGAAAAATTTTACACGTTTCAATGAGCTCAGCACATTGACTTAAACATGTAAAATAAATGTATCACGCAAATATTTCTCTATTGGAATAGACAAATTAAACATGAGAAATGCCTTTATACGGATATCTTCGTTGAAAATAACAGAACCAATTATGCCTACTTCCACTACAGATTCAGCCTTCAACAACTCTCTAATAAAGTATTGACCTTATCACCTCATGATGAGCTACAGATATAAATAACAAAAATCTGAAGCAGCAAGACAACACATGGTATAGGCTTGTTTACATTAAATTCAACGAACCTGCAAAATGCCCATCCAGCGTATTCTTAAAATATCAACACCATATGTCAATGACTTAGCCCCATGTAGATATCCACCTGAAATGCATCCAACAATAATAATGCTCAGTGTAACGTCTTTATTGCTCATCAGAACATGGGTCTCCACTATAATATTGATAATTTCTCAGGATTTAAAGCAAAGATAATGACTGACGAAAAAATACTAGTCAACACCATTTTCCTAGCATTAAATGTATAGAAAATACATGTGGGAAAACATGATTACTAGTTACTCCATTTAATAACCTTACATGAATACAAGTCAAGCCATGAAGTCAAGTTAACAAAATGCAACAAGAAAGCGGACTACTTTTGACCAAAAAGGTTATAAGTCATAATTTTCAGTGATATTTTATTGGTTGAAATCAATTTTACAAAATTTTCATAGATGATAATAATAAAAAAAAGCTCTAGTTATCATTTACCTTGCAGAAAAACACCTAAAATAAATAACTTCGCAGCTCTAAAGGTTGCTTTCTTTGTCGCATCCATTTTGTCATCAACTTTCTGTAATAGACTCAAATTAATTAGTCGAAACAATATTTACTTGTTCATAAAATTTGATCGATGATCAATCTTCATTCATACAAAGAATCAACGTTTCTCAGTCTGAAATACTCCACCTTGTAAGCAATGGCAAGAGAAAGTCCGGCGATAAAGAGAAAGAAAGGCATAACAAAATCAGCGAGATTTAAGCCATTCCAAGGCGCATGTGCTATTGACGGGAAAATTGATCCTCCATAATCAACCACCATCATCAACTGAAATTCAAAAATTTTGAAAAAAATTAAGCAATTTACATGCAAATTAAGCTTCTTTTGCAATCAATTGATCAAAAATTACATCTAAACAAGACAAAATCAATAATTTTTGTTGGATAAATAAGATACAGATTTCGTCCAATTGTCCGACAAATCAAACAAATTTTATACTCGTTTTCATCCGGAAATCCAGAAATAGAAACAAAATACGTCAAAGCAAAATAACAAGATATCCTAATTATATCTAAACAACAAAAAGCCATCAAATTAGAAAGCTTTAAAGCAACAAACCAAAAATGCGTTATCGTAACAACGGAATCGAAAAGGCGATCAAGACAAAATTAACATTCATTTTTTTCCGCAAAAACATAAATAGAAACAAAACACGTCAAAAGAAACTAACAAGAAATCCAATTTACAATAAAACAAGAATCCATCAAATTAATAAATTTTAAAGCAACAAATCAAGAATGCGTAATCATAACAAGAAATCGAAAAGGCGATCAAAACAATGCAGATAAATTAGGTTAAAATCAAAAATAGAGAAACATACGAAAACACAAAGACCGCGAAAAACGTCGAGAGAAGCGACGCGAGCGGTCTTGGATTTCCCGACGACATTCAACGGCGGAGGAGCAGGTAACGATTGTTCAACATCGTTGTGAAGAGGAATAGAAGAATATTCCACCATTGAAATCCAAAATGAAAGGTCTGTTAGAGAGAGAAAATACAGAGGCTAAGAAGAGTGAAGTGGAGGAAGAGACAAGAAGTAAGTTGGATGATGAGATATAGAATAGAACTAGTAAATAAGAGAAAAAAGAAACGCGAGATGCGTGTAACTGGCGATTGGTATATAACTAGATCCCACAATCCTAGTTATAGTTTGTTTTACGAGATTTTATTTACATTTACACTCCAAAAAATATTATTATAATTAATTAATTTTAAAAATTATCATTAGGGTAAAAGGAAAGAGTTTTTGTTCGTATGGGAAATTGTATTTTTATTACCCAAATTGGTGTACGATCTCTCCGAGAGACGCGTTAGATATCTGAGCTAAATAGCTCAATTAATATAAATTAAAGAGAAAATTGAAACGTGGGCTTCTTGTTTTGAGGTCGTCTCTTTGAGTGACAACTTTCACAAGAGTAGCTGTTTTTATTATCAAATAGGTCTTATATGAGAACATCTTAGGGTGAGACCGATCCCAAACAAGCAGCCCAAATTATTTATATTTAAAAAACCCTAACTAAAAATTATTTTTTAGATTATTTTTTAAGAAATAAAAATTGGGTCAGCTCGTCTCATCATAGTACGATCTCAATGAATAATTTGTCTTATCCCAAATTCTTAATTAAGACGGTTTTGTAGCGATACCAACTCTATTGAAGTAAGCTATATAATGATTTAATTACAATTTTAAAGTAATTAAAAAAATAGCTAATTATATGTGTTTGTCTCATCGTGAAACGGTCATGTTTTATTATTTGTGAGATGAGAAAAATATAATTTGGAAAGATATCTAAGGGAAATTATATTATATGAAACATATTTTGTGGTGATGAGTTGTTTTTATCCCTATCCTTTAAGAGAAGGATGAAGAAGGAAAGGTGGGTTTTTTTTCCATGTTTTACGATTTTTTTTTTTTTATTTTTTTGAATTGTGTTTTTTGAAAACAAATTGATTAAATGGTCTCTATTTATTCGATTTTTATCATAATTGGTTTTTCTATTTTATTTTTTTAGTGGTTTTTCTATTTTAATTGAGATTAGCATAAATTTTTGAAAATATAATGTGAACAATTCTTTTTTATTTGTTTGCAAAATTACAATTCAACATTTGAGTTATTCTTATATACGACAATATATTTTGTATCCTAGATTGAGAATAAGATAAATAAGAATTAAGATCAATGAAGCATTATTAATCAAGGATTTAAGGTGGTAGTCTACAAAAAGATAAGATTTTTTTCTACAAATGGTAAGAAGTATTATGATGTAATGAGGTGTTGTGACCTAACTTACGTTAATTAGATAGTATTTGCCATACAATATGAAGCCTTGTTGAACTTATTAAAAAAATTATTAAAACTCATAGACCTTGTTTAGGATATGTTCAACTTAGTAATTTAGATAGTTGTTAGTAGTCTAACGAGATTAAAATATTACTTTAAAAAAATTAGTACTCAGTAAATTAGTAGTTAGGTAACATTTGGTAGTTGTAGCTATTTTCAAAACTTGTAGTATGCAAAATTGTGTTTTGATATTTTCTCTTGTTTTTCTTAACAAATTAATTTTCACTACTTTTGAGTTTTGTCGAATAATTATACTTTCCACAACTAATTATTACATTGTTCAACATCTAATCACTATTCTCATATCTAATAGCTACTTAGACTTTCAACATCTACTCCTAGAGTTATCTTCTGCAAACATAACCTTATATTACCTCCTATTCAGCCTAAATGTCTCATTTAGTTTTTTGGCACTATTCACTCATCACTCTTTATTTGTATTTTACTCTTAATCTATAAGTTAAAATATAGTCATGTGGGATCTTGTTTGATTTGTCTTAATACAAGGATTATTAATATCAAATTTTTATAATTTTTAGTTAAGAATAATTTGAGATATTAAAGGTTAAAATGTTGTCTCGACAAATGTGAAAAAACTAAATGGGACATTTAGGCTGAATAGGAGGGATTATTTTTTTTGATCAACCTTAAGCTTCGTCACTGCGTTTGAACTATGAAATGTTTGGCTTCCTCCCTTGAATAACGCGTAGGAAGTCTTTTTCAGAATAGGCCTTGAGGACATAATTAGCAGTGTAAGCTGCTTCATCCCAAAATGTTTTAGGAAGACCGTTTTCTAAAAGCATTGTCATGGACATGTCCTGAAGAGTGCGATTCTTTCGTTCCACTACTCTGTTTTGTTGTTCTTTGTCAAGTTTTGAAAACTCTATCATAGCTTTTGATTTCTCAAGAAGAAAAGCTAACCATGTAAAGATAGTTTTCCACTCATATGCTTTAAATATCAATTATCAAGAATCCATTTGTTAGGTACTTACAAACCAACATATCAAATCTTTCGACTTGACCACTTATTAAATTTATTGTCATATTCAAATGAACCAAGTTAGGAGGTCTGGTTCCTTTTACAACTCAAATCTGTTTAACATGTGCTCGTTTATTAATATGATATGTGTTCTTAATGGGGTCTTTCTTACCTTTTTCTTTAATAAAGATGGTTTGAGTCTTTTTGATGAAAAAATTTTGTGTATGACAAATACCACTCTTGTTGCTAGGCTTTTGATTCGAACATACTAACCTATTAAGTTCTTGTTTCGATATGGCAAAATTGGCAAAAATATCACTTTGAAATTTACACTTCCCAATCAAATCTTTCTTCTCCTTTTCTAACCTATCTTTGAAATAGTTTAGAGAAGCGAGTTTTTTTTTTCAAAGCAACGTTATCATTTGTCAGGGCCCTGACCATGTTATCATGACAAGGTTTCATGGCCTTGAATTTAAACTCAAAAAAAGATTTTAATTTTTCAAATTTAGATTCCAAATCTAACTTAGATGAATGAAGATCAACCAATTATTTCAATAAAACTTTTTTCTCTAGTTTGACTTTCAAGAACTTTGTTTTTAAGAGAGTATTTCAAGAGTTGAATTGTCCACATTTTTAAGAAGGTTTAATAAGATATCTTTTAGCACTTCCTTAAGTTTGTTAATAAGACTATTCGTTGATTTATTTGCAACATTTCTATTTAATTACACTATAGTTTTATAATACGTGATTAGTGCAAATGTTTAATGTTGCATATTTAGGACTAGGGAATAGACCAATAAAGATTATATCCAATAGTAATTGCTAGTTTTTTTGAAAGAAACTTAATTATCAATTGATAAAAATGTCATACGAAATACACAAGAGAGTATTTATCAATCAAATACATAACAATTTTATTAAAAAAAGTTCTATATAGAAAAAGTTACGATCATTATAAAGGAGATCTAGCATTAAAGTTTTTCCTCTATCACATCGTTGTTTGATACGACCTTCTCTAAGGGGTATTTAGATCTGGTATGGCTTTGGAATAGAGATAAGTTTGATAATATTGACTGTATTAGCAGAATTGACACCCTTGGTGAATGGTGATTTCATATAACATTTTGCCATCGCATTGATAACAAGACTTCAACCTCTCATCATGAGATCTAAATTCAATATATGGGTAGATTGAATTCAATAAATAAATAGAATAACTCTATAATATAGAGATGATGGATTTTATTTATAACTAAAATGAAAAAGCAAAAAATAAAGACATTGGGGCTTACCATCAACCATAAGTCCATAAGGTTGATATAGAACCAAAGTTAACAATGGAAGCTAAAGTTTTTTTTTTAAAAAAAAAAAGGAAAGAGAAGAGCAAAAGAATTATTCAATATCAACACTTATTAAGTTTGGAATAATTTTAGTATTATATACTATATATACTCCCTTGGGCTATTAAAATTATAGTACTTCATCTGGTTTTTAATAATTGCTATATTTATTTTTTTCACACTATCCAATGCACAATTTGAATCTTTAATATCTTTAATTTATATAATAAAAAATTTTGAAATGTTAATATTATGAAAAAATTAAACAAGATTTCATTTGACTATATTTTACATTATAAATATCGAAATAAAAACCAAATAAGATTAGTTGATGAACTATTAAATCCAGAAAAGTATATTTGTATAACTTACAATTCTTTTGTGAAAAATCACATTAACTCTGTTTGAATTTAAAAGGTTACAAAATTTATGTGCAAGTACAATTCTTCTGTTGATGACAATTGTAGTTATGCATACGTACATGTGATGGCATGAAGATTATTATTTTTCTTTCAAAAATGTCAATACAAAAACATACTCTACTTCTAGTAAGGTACATATCATTAGCTGATTTATTCAGCATTAGGTTGATTTTCCATTAATATTATATAAATCATCCAAAAGTCAGATTTGAAAATAACATTACATTTATTTTCTTAAATTACAAAAATTCAGCTTTGCATAGAATAATTAATAATATGAATGTCACTTTCTTAAAAAATAGTGAGTTTCATTCTAAACTCACTATATGATGTGATTGTAAGGATGAATTGCCTACTCCAAACAAAGTAAACTTTACACATATTAAAATAAAAATACTAATTTTCTAATTGAGATAAATGGAAAGAGATATTTCTTTTATTTTTAAGATGGTTCAATAATATTCTATTAGTCCAAAGCTATTGTTTGAGACATATTTGGACCTATTTGGCTCAAGATGGAAGTGTGGTCTAAGTCTAGCTACGAGAGGAAGAGTAAAAGAAAAAAATAAATATTAAATTTTAAAACAAGAAGAGACAAATAAACTAGAAGCAAAAGCAATCGAACTCCAATCCGAAAAACACTTAGAAAAAGGTTCTCTAAAGGAAGAAATAAGCAAGGATAATCAAATCCGCAAACTAACCCACAAACCCATATCTTCTACCCATCCACCCTTTAAACAAAATCAACCCAATTTTATCTTTGAATACCAATTAATCCAAAAACCCAAAATTCAAATTGTTGACCCAAATCAAAAATTAAACCAACCTAATCTATTTTATTACAATTTATCTAAACTTCAAACATTGAAAATTAATTATGACAAATTTGGCAAAAAGATTATCAATGCTTCCTTTGCAAAATCAAAAGATCAACTAGCGGATTTTCTAATTAAGACAATTGACTCAAAAGCATTGAAGAATATTTTTTGACAGGTTCGGTCTCGGTGATACCACGACCAAACTTGAGGGGGAGTGTAGGAAAAAATAATATTCGTAGAATATTAGTAGAATATTAGTAGAAAATTTTATTTCATATTTTATATTATTCTGATTTAGTTTCCAATATTTTAATATTCCGTAATATTTAAGTTTCCTTATTAGATGATCAAATGATGTATAAATAGAGGTGTTCCTCTCATTGAATGATTAATACAAATCAAGTATTCACCAAACTAAACCCTAAGCAAATTCCGCATTATGATTTTGTACATGGTATCAGCGCCGTAAGGTTTACCTGGACGAAAAAACTCTATCGGTATTTTAT
Source organism: Amaranthus cruentus (assembly GCA_019425755.1). NCBI lineage: Eukaryota > Viridiplantae > Streptophyta > Magnoliopsida > Caryophyllales > Amaranthaceae > Amaranthus > Amaranthus cruentus. The sequence goes on from CM033450.1 coordinate 9,190,114, forward strand.
CATTGATCATAATCGGATAAAATCGATCCAAACAAAAACCAATTCAAAACAAAACCAATCAAATCAAACAAAATCAAAACCAAAACCAAACCAAGACCATGATTTCCATGGCACAAATGGAACAAATGTTCCAACTTTTTCAAAAAATGACTAAAAAACTTGAACAACCAATCCAGATTGAAAAATTAAACCACAAAAATTACACCACGTGGAGTAAAGAAATGAAAGTTGAACTTGGTGATCGGGGGATGCTCAATCATATCACTGTCATTCCCCCGACGACCGTAACTCCACAATGGAAACAAAATGATACCAGGGTTATGTCATGGATACTTGCATGTATTAACTCCGACATTATCGATCCACTACAACATAATTTGCTTTTAGTGGGATATATTTAGCGACATTTAATTTAAATGTCGCTATTTCAAATTTCTTATAATGTATATAGAGGTTTTAGTGACATTTATTAGATCCTTTAGCAGCATATTAAAAAGTCACACTAAAGCTTTTAGCGACATAGGATCTAGTGACATTTCTTACAAATGCCACAATAGACTATAGTGACAATTACATATGCTACTAAAAATCAAATTAAGTGTCGCTAAATCATTTTCTGGTGGAACTTAAAATAAAAACCAATAATTAATATACTAAAAATATGAATCAGTGGCATTTTTTTAATGTCACTAAATCTAATGTCGCAAAAAGCTAAATTTGTTGTAGTGACCTCGTTATTTCTTTCACTACTACTGCTCGTGAATTATGGACTTGGATTGATACTCTATATGGGCCAATTTCGCTACCTCCCGAGAATGACACCATCGAGCGTGAGGTTGCGAGGGGGAGTAATGTAGAAGAATTGAGTATGCAAGTTAAGGGCAAGAGAGAGAGTAAAGAAAAAAATAAAAATCAAATTTCAAAACAAGAAGAGACAAACAAATTAGAAGCAAAAACAACGGAACTCCAATCCGAAAAACACTTAGAAAAAGGTTCTCTAAAGGAAGAAATAAGTAAGGATAATCAAATCCGCAAACTAACCCACAAACCCATATCTTCTACCCATCCACCCTTTAAACAAAATCAACCCAATTTTATCTTTGAATACCAATTAATCCAAAAATCCAAAATTCAAATTGTTGACCCAAATCAAAAATTAAACCAACCTAATCTATTTTATTACAATTTATCTAAACTCCAAACATTGAAAATTAATTATGACAAATTTGGCAAAAAGATTATCAATGCTTCCTTTGCAAAATCAAAAGATCAACTAGCGGATTTTCTAATCAAGGCAATTGGCTCAAAAGCATTGAAGAATATTTTTTGACAATTTCGGACTCGGTGATACCACGACCAAACTTGGGGGGAGTGTAGGAAAAAATAATATTCGTAGAATATTAGTAGAATATTTTATTTCATATTTGATATTATTCTGATTTAATTTCCAATATTTTAATATTCCGTAATATTTAAGTTTCCTTATTAGATGATCAAATGATGTATAAATAGAGGTGTTCCTCTCATTGAATGATTAATACAAATCAAGTATTCACCAAACTAAACCCGAACCAAATTCCGCATTATGATTTTCTACAAAAATAGCAGTTATGTTAGCAGTTGAGATATAAATTATTGAGAAAGCAGTATTTTAACTTCTATAAAAAAAATGACTATTTAAATTGCTATGCCGGACACGTCATTTGTTACAAGTAGGGGTGTGCAAAATGAAACCGGACGGGGACCGGTTGAGAGTGGACCGGACCGGTTGCATCCGGTCTTGTTTCCGAGTCTTACTTATTCACCATTCCGGGTTGGACCGGATGAGACCGGATGTACATAAAAGTGATTTTGAAGAGGAATAATATTTACGATTATTATGTATATACTTATTTATAGGGCTTTAGATATTTTGTTTCCAACCCAAAATAATTTTTTAATTCAAATACTTTTATTTTACAATAATTAATTTGCTAAATTATTTTTAAATCTTCCATTTTTAATTTTTTTTTAGTATAGAAAATTATTTCCGATCTAACCGGTCCAAACTCGGACCGGACCGGAAGAAATCCGGGTAAGACCGGAACCGGACCGGATGAAATCGGTCTGATCTTCGGTCTTAGCATATTCGAGATTCCGGTCTTCCGATCCGGTCCGGGTTTGGAGCGATGAACACTCCTAGTTACAAGAAGTCTCAAAAATACTATATACTTTATTGACCTAATCAAAAACGAAACGAACGCATGAACTAATAACAATCCAACCCAAATATGACTCAATCTCGAACTCGAATTGACCTGACTAAAATTGAACCCACCTAATATCCAATTTGTTTTGTTTTGACATGTTTGTTTTCAAATATTTGTAAATCATAGAACATCATCCCAGTTAATTACTCCACACAAGCTAAGTACTTTGAAGCCAAAAAACTGTAAATGCAATTAGGATATGACATGGCTATATATACTAGGCTCCTTGCTAAATCAATCACTATTTTATCTAGGTCAACTCAATAATAATAATAATAATAATAATAATAATAAGAAGAAGGAAAATTTCACATGGTAAGCCTGAGGTATTGGATTTTCACGTGATAATCAAAGTTTTTTTAAATCCACGCTGTAACCCTGAGATTTAGCCTATTGAACCTCCGCGACTTATTTTTACTTGAAAGCTTTTGGAAACCGTTTATTAGTAAGGAAGCAATGTTTGTGAGATTCAATACATTGAAAATCATCCAAAAGATCACATATCCCTTAATTTCCTAACCTTGTCTCTGATTTCTCTAATTTTCCGACCCCTCATTCTTTTACCCTAATTCCTCAATTCTCAGAGTTTGACGATAAATTTTGAGCATTGAACTATAGGTATTGATCAACATCAAATCAAAATTTCTGCGATTTTACAAGAATTTCATTTGGTTTAGCAAGCAAGATAGGATAATAATATTAATTTACAAGAATTTCAATTGTTGGTGAATGAATTTCAAATGTTTCTTTGTCAATTTTGATTCTTTTGCTTGAATTTTTCATCAATGAACTATTGTTGGTCGAATTTGCTTACTCTAATCCAAATCACTTTATTATTGCTTTCAAGCGAATTTGAAGAAGAAATTCGAAAAAATTCATTTAGTTTGATGAAGGAATCCCAATCAGATAGTAGAACAATCTCCCCCTTAAAATCAAATCTCCCTTCATCAATAAATGTCACATACCTTGATAACTCACAAACTTTATCATCAATCTTGTGGCCTAGATAAATTATGAACTTGTAGCATATACAAGTTGCTCTCACTGCATCTCCCCTTCATGAGAACCATGCTACCTCTAATGATTTTTGAAGATCCACTACTAGCCATAGAAGGACATCTTTTTGCCTCTAACCTATCCAAAGATAGAGAAGTCTCTTAAACTTAGGAACATATCTCACATCATTAAATCTTCTCTTAACACCATAATGTTTTACCACTTTTACCTCAACAATACCTTTGACGTTCACCCTCTCATTAGTTTGTAAAGTGACAAGGTCTACTCCTCTATTCACAAGATGTGTTCCATAATCATTTTCATCCTCAACAAAACCAAGAGCGACACTTCGTTAGACCCAACCTCCCACCTACCACTATCGCCCAGGCTTCTTATTATCCTCTTATCTTCTTTTACCTCTTTGCACATCATTTAGATGCGCGCCTTCTTCTTGCAATAGTAACACTCCTTACTTCTATAGTCACTCCTCCCTTAGCTTGGGACATACCTCTCCCTTGATAACCTTTCCCTTTTTCTCCATATGCTAGAACCTTCACCAAATAAGCCTTTTTTCAAACCCTTTTTATGTTCCCCCTCAGATCTCAACATGAACTTATCATTCCCCCTCAACGCTATCAAGGCTTGATCAAGAGTGACAGACTTGAAAAACATTTAAACAGTATTCTATATCTCTTGGGAATAGAATAGAACAAAAGTAAAGCTTTCTCCTTATCGAAAAGTTTGTCATTCGCATTCAACAATTGACACAAAAGTTAATTAAATGTTTTAATATGATCTTGCATACTTGTACCATCCTCTTTCATAAGTTGATACAATTCTCGTCTCAAACAAAGTTTGTTGGTGAAAGACTTTGAAGCATACACTTATAGAATTTTCTCTAATTAGACATCAATATCCGTCTCCTTAAAGTAGTTATACATGATTTTAGGTGCAATGGCAAGTTAAATCGTGCTCACCGCCCTTCTCTTCATATATGCGCACCTTACATTCTCCTAAGTTATTGTTTTTGTCTTCTCAAGTGCCTCATGTATGACTTGTTGAACCAACAAGCCCTCAATGGAACATTTTCACTCGGAAAAGTTCATCTTACCATTAAAGAGTGGAATACGAAACCTTATTTTTCGTTCGTCTTCTTTCATCGCTAAAATCTTAACTTTCATTCACATAATATCCCTATGTAATACTCCAAGCTCTAATACCTATTAAAATAAAAGGTTAAGGATCTCATAATGATTCAAATAAAAAGAAAATGACTAGAAAACATAGTACAACATTAAATGGAAACACACAAATAATGTATGAGCTTAAAGGTTTAACAAAATAATAATGAAATAGCCTACACCAATTTTAGACACCCCTTCTCCTCTCAAAGTAAATTGTATTTCATTAATGATATAACAATATATAATAATGAAATAGCCTACGCCAATTTTGAAAACACACTCACCAACTTAAAGATCTCACCTTTAATGGAGCTCAATCACTGTAATACAAGATAAACTCTATAGACACCAAACCCACCTTTTCCCTTTTATTAGCCTTCACACTCCATTCTAAGCCTGATTTCACGACCTCATATGATCCCCTAAAACATTTGAATTATTCCTAGAAATTATACAAAATGTGCATCCCACTACAAAAAAAATGCAAACTTCCGACTACCCAAATAGTCGGAATTTAGTCGGTATAGAGCTATTAGCTTGCACAGACACCAATTTCGCTAGGAAGTTTTGAACACCTGACCTCATGGATATGAGGTCAATGCTCCCCAACCAGCAGGGCAAGTGATAGTTATTGATACTCTAAGTTATGTATTGAATTTATAACATAATAACACTCCTTTCACTTATTATTATTATTATTATTATTATTATTATTATTATTATTATTATTATTATTATTAATATTATTATTATTATTATTATTATCATTATTATTATTATTATTATTATTATTATTATTATTTATTAATTATTTAGTCGTATTAGTTATTATTAGTCGTATTAGTATATTATTATTATTATTATTATTATTATTAGTCGTTGTATATTATTAATATTTAATAATGCAAATTAAACTTTTCGAGTACCGACAAATTAAACTATTAAGACAAAAAATAAATTAATAATGCAAAACTATTAGTATAAGACAAAATTTTAATAAAATAACAAAATATATTGTTGTCTTGAATTGAACGGGACCTTTGATTTGCAAACCATTGTAGTAACCACTACACCACAACAACTTTTATATTCTAAATCTAAATGGTTTCAACTTATATCTATATTTGGTCAACCAAAAAAATGAAAAAAGGAAAATTATCACCGACCAACTTTTGGTCGGAAAGTGGTAGGAAAATTTACCGACTAAAAGTTGGTCGGTAGTTGGTCGGTGATAATTAATGCTATTTAAAATTTTTTTTTTCAATTTGAAATTACGACCAAAAACACATTTAGTCGCAATTTAGTCGGAATTTCCGACTAACATGTGTTAGTCGGAAAAGTAGTCGGAATTTGCCGACTAAAAGTGGGTAGTCGGTGAGTTTTGGTCAGAATTTTGCATTTTTTTTGTAGTGTCAAGCAAGCAGTTCACACAAGGTCCTTAAAGTCAACAGCAGCTTTGTGTCTTGATTAGGCCTGTGCAATGGGCCGGATACGGGCCGGGCCTTACAAAATAGAAAACAGGCTTTGAACTGGTTGGGCTCATAAGGCCCGGCCCGACCCGACCCGACCCGTTTATTTTTTACCTTAGAAATTTTCAAACTAATTATTTACTCTGAACTTTTTTAAATTATTTTTGCATGACAATATTATTTCTTAAAGAAATTTATACTAAAAGCTAGAGGCTAATGTGATTTTCAGAAAAAAGAAAAAAAAATAGAAGCTAGAGGCTAATGTAGTATATTAGAAGCTTTTATACAATCTGTAATGCTATTACAAAAGAATCAACTTTTTTCCCATTTTCCCAATTGAAGAGAGCAAATAGTGAGATTGAATAAATCGAAGAGATTGAATAAATTGAAGAGAGCAAGTATCAACTTTATAATAAATTAAAGTAAATACAAGAGCCCGTTTACAACCCTTCTTAGAACCCTTATCCAACCCTTATCTTTCATTTTTTATAAAATTAGTTTTTAGCCCAACCCTTTTAAGACCCGCCCCATTTACAACCCTTATTTATAGAGGGTCGGATTAGGGGCCCCAATGGGGATCCGGCCCATTGCACAGGCCTAGTCTTGATCAAGGCCCCCTTATGCACGCATTAACTCGATCAAGGCACATCTTTGGCACCTCTTTTCTTGCTTCATTCAAAGCCATAACTAAGGTTCCAAAACTCACTTGATCGCAACCTAATGCACACTTACGGCCCGTTTGGTAGGTGGTAATAAATGGTGGTAATGAAAATGAAAAATTAGTGTAATTTTGGTTGAAAAATCTCTTTGATACCTTGATGGCCATACTAGTCCAACGTTAATCATCTCATTTTCTTCATAAATTTTATTCAAATGCATTATCATTGGGAGAGGTGGTATTTGGTGGTAATGGAAATTTGCAAATTAAAAAACTTTTTTGTGATCAAAGTTTCATTACCATAGGAATGATATGAAACTTTTGATGATATTTTACACTATAAACCATTATCATTATCATCATTTAATAACACTAACCAAACGGACTGTTATTTCTCTCTTCTAAAGTATTTGACATTGTGTGTGCAATGAGGCGATTAAATTCACCTCCCACCCTAAGAGATTTGAAGCTTAAAACATATAGATGAAAAAAACATAATGAAGGTATGATAAAAGAAACTTTTACCAAAGCAAACACATAAGAGGTTCTGAGCATGTTCAACATGCTCGATCGCATAGGGCTCTGAAAATTACGAGCCTCAATATTAAATTACCTAGTATATATTAGGTATTGAAGATACAAAATTGTTCGAAAAATATTATAATTTTAAAATTGCACAGGGCCTTTATAAAATTACTCAATTTTTGCTCCGCCCCAAACCAAATATATTACTAAATTAGAAAACCAACGATTAGGAGCTTGTTTTATCTATTAAGAAAAATATGTCAAAATAATTCATAATAAATTCATATTATGAATGTTTTCGCTCAACATATTCAATATAATTAGATATATTCTCATAATAATCTAAGTTTTTATTAATCTTTTCAAAATTCACCTAATATTTTAGTAAAAAATAATAGTGTATGAGATTTACACATCTTTGACCTACAATGAATTTGTATAGTATGCTAGCTCTTGATGAAGTATTTGTAGTTTCGTATTATGCGTTTTTTTATAATGTTTTTTGGAATTTAGCTTGTGCATTTAAGATAAGTTGAAGATTGTTGAAGTGTTTGGTGCCTTGAGTCCTTAAGGCTCACAGTTTGGCTTATGAAAACACAATGAAATCTTTGGAACAAAAGTGGGTCGTCCTAAAAGGTAAATTAAAAAAAAATTAAAAAAAGAAAATTTCACGTGGTAATCCTGAGATTTTGGGTTTTTTATGTGGTAACCAAAACTTTAAAAAAAATCCATGCGGTGCCCTGAGGTTTACCAAATTGTTCCACCGTGACCTTTTTGCACATAAAAATGTTGGCAAACATTAATTTCGACGTGTACTCCTATTTATGCGACTCACCATTTTTCAAATGCCATCAGTTTTAACTTTTTCCCCCAAAACATAAACCCTAACTGCCAACTCTACCATCTTTGAATTTGTGGGAAAAAATAATATTTGTATGAAAGATAGTAGAGTTCGAATTTATGTTTTAGGTCGCCGCGCAAACTTCAATCAATTAACATGAACTAGTTGTTGCAAGTATTGCAATAATAATCACTCACAAACCAATTCATGATAAAATTACTCCAATTAATATCTCAAAAAATAAAAGCACAACCAATTCTAATTAATGCATCTAGGCATCTAGCAATCAGTAGAAGAGACGACTCAATCATATCACTGCCAATCGATCATCCTCTAAGAATCAACCAAGATTACCCAAAGCATCTCACCTCACTTTCCATTTTAGCTTTTCTTTTTTGATTCAAACTAGTAGTTTGATGATTATTTGAGGTTTTTTTACGAAATCAATGTAAAGACCTAAATTGTTACTAGGTTTTAATCGATCAATTTTGAGTTTGATACTAAAATATTCAGTTTAAATCATTGTTATGATAAGGGTTAAATTTTTATCACCTACAAAAATATTAGTTTTATAGGCCACTCGCTTAATCGTAGGAAATAATCCTTAAATAGAAATAAAAAAATTAAATACATCTAGATAAATAATACTCCAAAATGCTATTATGATAGAGGTGAGGTGGACTATTTGTTTTGTAATGGAACAAAAGAAGAAAGAAAGTTTGGTTTAGTTGCCCCTTTTAGCCAAGGTATGATTGTTTAATCATCACAAAAATAAGGTGTAGTTGACGTATCAAGGTAGTTAGTTACGTGTGTTACCATATGGTGTCAACCCTAGCTTCTTTTCAATCTTGTGTGATAATATATGATTAGGCCGTAGGCTTTAAAACTCGTTTTCTGTGTCACCGTTTGTTGTTAATGGGCTATGACAATGGTGTAAGTTCTAGCATTTCAATCTTGTATATGCCTCTCCTATACCCTAATTGTGTTCTAAAACTATTGACACTCCTCCCACTGCTGCTGTCACGTGACTTCTAGAAGCTCCATCCAAGCATGTAGTATAATGGGCTTGTAAATAATAAAGGTCCATCAGTTGGTTATTTTGATTTGTTAGAAAGTTTGTTTTACCCATGACACGTCACATCATTGATAGCTTGCTGCCCAAGCATCTCTTTGTATATATTCATGTTTTGGTCTTCTTTGTAAGATACTTTCAGAATAATAAAATTCTTTTTCTTCTTCTTTCTTTACTCTATCAATGGCGTAAACCTTATCATGGTATCAGAGCGGGTTTGAGAACCTTCTCCTTCTTTTTCGGTTTGTTCTTGATCACCTTGCTTCTCCTTCTTCGCTCCTTACTTTTCTCCGTTTTTTTTCGTTCATGGCGTCTTCCACAAATACCGATCCCACTCAAGATCCATCAAGTCATTTCTACCTTCATCCTTCGGATCATGCCAGTGCTAAACTTGTGTCCATTCTATTTGACAGTACCGGTTATGCTGATTGGAAAAGGAGCATGATTATCGGATTGACGGCCAAAAACAAAATGTTCTTCCTCGACGGCACCGTGGAGCAATCTACCACTAATACTCATGAAGCAAAGGCATGGGAGCGTTGTAACAAGATGCTTATCGGATGGCTCATTGCTTCTTTGGAACGATCCATAGCCCAATGTATTATGTTACCGCCAAAGAGATATGGCGAGATCTCGAAGAACGCTACGGCCAAACCTTAGTGGCCCAGGTTTATTCCTTGCATACTGAACTTTTTAATATTGTTCAAGAACCTACCATGTCTATTTCCGACTATTACACTAAAATCAAGTCTATTTGGGACCAACTTGATGTTCTTGATCCTATACCTTCTTGCACTTGTACTGGATGTGCTTGTAGTCTCACTAAAAAGGTTTCAAAGTCACAACAAAATCAACGCATCATTCGTTTTCTCATGAAGTTGAATGAATCTTTTAATCAAGTCCGGACCAATATTCTTATGATGGAAGACTTACCTAATGCCTCTTTGGTTTATCGCCTATTGCTTCAAGAAGAACGCCATCATTCCATGAGCAAATTAAGCACTCCCCCTACTGATTCTCTTGCTTTCCATGTTGGCCGGTTTTCTGATCGTTCGCATTCGTCACGTCTCACCTCTGGTTACAAAGGCAACCGTAGTCCTTATGTTGCAGGCACTAAACGGACACCCTCTGTTCATTTTTGTGATCATTGTCATATGTCCGGTCACACTATAGATCGTTGCTATAAGTTACATGGCTACCCATCCAAATCTCGCCCCATACATGGTAAACGAGTTGCTGCGTTTGCCACTGATACTCCTACTACCTTACCTGCTGATGTTGAGGGGACCGGTCTGACAAAAGACCAATTTACTCATTTGTGTGCACTTCTTGGTAAAGCTGATAAGCCATCTGACCATACTAATGTTGAGCCCCTTGATGATTCTGCTGAGCCTATTTCTGCCAATGCCGCAGGTTTATTTTGTTTTTCCGCTACTCATAGTGACACCATTTGAATTCTCGATAGCGGCGCCTCGGATCACATGTGCACATCCCGTCACATGTTTTCCAACATGAGGCCTCTTTCGGACCGTCACCACAACATCACGATTCCTAATGGCACCACTATTACCGTTACTCATATTGGTGATATTCAAGTGACTCCCGATCTTTTACTTACTCGTGTGCTCTATGTGCCCCATTTCCGATTTAATCTTGTTTCAATCCCAAGATTATGTAAAGATACTCAATCTTCTATCCATTTTACTAATGCACAGTGTTGGATGCAGGGCCCTTTGATGCCTCGGCCTTTACTTCTTGGTAATTTGCATAATAGACTATACTTACTTGAGCAAAGTGCTACTAATACTGCTTCTACAGTGACTACCTTACCACATGAGAATAAGACTTTTTCCACTTGTAATACTAATGCTATGTCTAAGCATCATGAGGCCAAATTGTGGCATATACGTTTTGGTCATATCCCTTTTTCTAATATGAAACTTGTTTTCCCTTCCCTTGATGTAAAGAGTATGCAACGTGATGTGTTTTGCACTATTTGCCCTCAAGCACGGCAAACCCGTTTACCGTTTCCATCTAGTGATATTAAGACCACTTCTCCTTTTGAATTGATACATGTTGATGTATGGGGGCCGTATTCCTTGCCCACTTATGATGGTTGCTCTTACTATCTCACGGTTGTCGATGAATATACTAGGTGCACTTGGACATTCTTGATGAAATATAAGAGTCAATCTCTTACATATTTGCAACAGCTTGCCCGATATGTTGAGAATCATTTTCGCACCACCATTAAAATTGTGTGCTCTGATAATGCTCGTGAATTATGTGATGGTCTTGCTTATCGTTGGTATGTTGACAACGGGATTACCCACCAAACTAGTTGTGCTTACACCCCCCCAACAAAATGGGGTTGTTGAGCGCAAACATCGACATCTCCTTAAAGTCGCCCGTGCTTTATCTTTCCAAGCTAATCTCCCCACCAAATTTTGGGGTGCCTCCATCCTTTGTGCCACGTATCTTATTAATCGCCTTCCTTTGGCTTGCCTCAATAATCTTTCACCATACAAAAAACTCTTTCATCGATCACCCACTCTTACCCACCTTCGTGCTTATGGTTGCCTCTGTTTCGTCTCCACTCCCAAGCCTAACCGTCACAAATTTCACCCTCGAGCCAATGCTTGTATCTTTCTTGGATATCCTTGTAATCAAAAAGGATATAAGGTTTACAATTTATCCACACATAAAATTGTCATTTCCCAGGATGTTGTTTTCAAAGAGCATCATTTCCCCTACCATTTTCAAGACTTGTCAACATCACCTTTTCCCTCATTTTACTTACCTGTCCACACTCCACCGCCCCTCATTACCCACGAGTCATTACCCATCCCTCCTCCTTTACCCACTGATTCTCCTACTCTCTCTCCACGTGCTACCCTAACCCCTACATCTCCTAATCTCTCTGCCTCTCCTCCATCTATTCTCACTCCTACCTCCTCATCTTTACCCATAATTACCCCAGCACCTCCTCTTCGCAAATCAACCCGAACCCACAAACTCCCATCCCATCTTAACGACTATGTATGTTCTTCATCGGCCTCTCATTGGTACAACATTGTCCATTTTGAATCCTTACCTCCTCACCTTCAAGCCTTCATCGCCTCTCAATCCGTATGGCGAGAACCTTCTTCCTACACTAAGGCCGCCCAAAATGAATCATGGCAATCTGCCATGCAACATGAACTTCATGCCTTGGAAAGTAACAACACTTGGGACCTTGTACCCTTACCTCCTGGAAAGAAAGCCATAGGATGTCGATGGGTCTATAAGGTCAAATTGAAAGCCGATGGTTTATTTGAGCGGTTCAAAGCTCGCTTAGTTGCTAAAGGGTATTCTCAACAATATGGGGTAGACTTTCAAGAGACTTTTTCTCCTGTCATTAAGATGACCACTGTGCGTTGCCTTATTGTCCTTGCCTCTAGTAAGCAATGGTCGCTTTTTCAGTTGGATATTAATAACGCCTTTCTTCATGGCGATTTACACGAGGAAGTTTATATGAAAGTCCCCGACGGCTTACCTCATCCTCCCAACACTGTGTGCAAATTAAAAAAGTCCCTCTATGGTCTCAAGCAAGCTTCCCGTCAATGGTTTAATAAACTTACTTTGGAACTTTTGCATCAAGGATTCACACAATCTCGTAATGATTACTCCTTGTTTATTCGCCGGACTCATACTTCTGTGGTCATTCTTGCCGTTTACGTCGACGACATTATTATTATCGGTGATGATGTTTCTTTTATCAATCAACTAAAAGCAGCATCTTCACGCTACTTTTCGCATCGAAGACTTGGGTCATTTGAGCTTCTTTCTTGGAATCGAGGTCACGTCCTTGCCTAGTGGTATTGCTCTCACCCAAAGGAAATTTACTCAGGAATTATTAAGGGATACTGGCATTATTACCCACAAGCAGGTGCAAACTCCGTTGCCTGTCACACTCAAATTATCCCACGATGATGGTTCACCAGCATTTTCTGATCCGACTCATTACCGTAGCATTGTTGGTAAGTTGAACTTCCTTACCCATACTCGTCCGGATCTCTCTTTTACGGTGCAGACCCTCAGTCAGTTCATGCAAAGTCCTTCCGAGCTCCATTTTCGGGCCCTCACTCATACTCTACATTACATCGCCTGTACTGCCGGTCAGGGCATCCTCCTATGTGCAAGCCCTCAACTCAAACTTCATGCCTTTTCCGATTCTGATTGGGCAGCTTGTCTTGACACACGCCGGTCCGTTACGGGTTATCTCATGATGCTTGGCAACGCCCCTGTTAGTTGCAAATCTAAAAAACAACCCACCGTCCTCTGCTGAAGCTGAGTATCGCGCCATGTCTTCCGCCGCTTCCGAAATTACTTGGCTCGTGCGCTTACTCACTGAACTTGGCTTCCAGCCCCTACCTCCTGTGGTCTTACATTGTGACAATCAGTCGGCCATGCATATAGCTCACAATCCTGTCTTCCACGAGCGAACCAAGCATATCGACATTGATTGCCATTTCAGCCGCGAGAAGGTTTTGGAAGGTCTCATACAGCTCACCTACCTTCCCTCTCAACTACAGCTCGCTGATCTTCTTACAAAGTCCTTTCCGTCTCATCAACTTCGTCCCAGGTTATCCAAGCTTGGCATGATCAATCTCACCCCAAGCTTGCGGGGGGATATTGACACTCCTCCCACTGCTGCTGTCACGTGACTTATAAAAGCTTTATCCAAGCATGTAGTATAATGGGCTTGTAAATAATAAAGGCCCATCAGTTGGTTATTTTGATTTGTTAGAAAGTTTGTTTTACCCATGACACGTCACATCATTGATAGCTTGCTGCCCAAGCATCTCTTTGTATATATTCATGTTTTGGTCTTCTTTGTAAGATACTTTCAGAATAATAAAATTCTTCTTCTTCTTTCTTTACTCTATCAATGACGTAAACCTTATCAAAAACTCTTTATATAGCCTTAAAATATATTAGAATAGCCTAGGATAAAAGGTTTAAAGCCCACAAAAAATCGCACATAAAACAGAAACTGTCGAATAAAGAACCTGTGGTCGCTCGGGTTGAACACCATTGCTCACCCTTAAGTTTATTCACCATCTACAGAAAGGATATCTCTAGCGCGCCTACTCCAAAAAATAAAAGTAGTATCTAAACATTATTTGAAAGAGTAAATGTATAAAACTCGTTAATAACCTTTGTAACTCAATTGAAACATTTATAGCTTTTGTAAAATTCCCTATTTGTAATTGTCTTCATATTTTGATGAGATTTTATACATATATCGAATCCTTAATTTGTTCAACTAGCACATTCAAAAATATCGAAATATTTAATAATCTTATATAATAAGGGTTCGGATTCGAATCTACGAGGCAGATTTAGGGTATGGGTCTAGAGTTCGGATCTGGGTCTAGTATTCTGGACCCGAAGCCGAACCTGTCATTCATTTTTGAGATTCAGACACGACATGTATCCAATGGGTCTCAAAAAATGAGATCCGAATCCTAATTAAAGGGTGATCTGAGGCGGGTCCAATACGATTTTAAACCCAAGACCATCCTTACGTAGAAGTCTTGTATAGACTTTTTTAGACTTGGTATACATTAAATTAGTATGCACATTTTCATTTAATGAGTAGAATCAAATAAGTTAAATTAAATAAAAGTAAAAAATGTTATAATTTTTGATCAAAAACAAATATTGTAATTAAGTGTAAGCTGTAAAGTATTTTAACAGAAATTAAATCCAACCAAAACTCCTAAATTACTAGCTTTTACCCTAAAACTGAAAGGAAAAGAAATAAAAATTAGAATTGTTCAAAAATAAATAAATAAATAAAATTACAAGCTAAGGAATCGATCAAATTGTACGGTAGTCGGCAAATTAAAGTAGTGCGTAACATGCAAAATTCAACCACTATTAATCCAATAATTATTGGCCGACTAATTATAATTTAGAAATATATAGCAAGGTCAATAGTGGACTCCAATTTATTACTTCTGTGTTGTAAATAAAGGTACACATGTACGGCATATATATCGAGATTTGAAAAGGAATATAATTCAATGGATGAGATGTAGTCAAATACTTATTTAATTTTTTACACTTTATTAGACACTCTTAATCTGTATTTATTGTCACAATATAAATTTTATCTATATTTTTTTATTTTTAATTATTTACAATTGAAGATATTTAAAAATTATTAGATAGGATTTAAAAATCAGATTAAATTATTAGTGTGAATTGGAGGGAGTACGTGAGAATTGGTCTAATTTTAGGACCTAATCTTGATCTTGATTAAAATGATTTTTGAAAATTTAGACTCAATTCTAATTAAAATTTTGTTCAATTATTTTAAAAATTGGAACCAAAATTGATTTCAATTGTGATCATGTTTTAATTTTTGTAATATATATCAAACATCTAATTTTTTTTTTGTATCCGTCAAATAAAAGTATAAAAAAGTGGAAAAACATTTCATAATTTAATTGAATTTGTCAATGATAATAACAGTTTTCTAATTTTAATGTTATGTTGAAGTGATAATTGATAATTCTTTGTTTGTCTTCTCAGCCTAGGACGTTAACTTTTCCGCACAATTTGCAATGCGAAACACAACATTATCACCTAGAGTCTCCTGCCATGAATCAGCTACAACTTTCCCGCAATCATCATTTGATAATCAAAGAGATTCGAATCAAAACAATTTAGCATTATAACTCTCACTCTGCGGTTTCGAAGAATGTAGCAAAATCGGAGCATGATCGGATCGATATATAGGAAAATGTCAAACATCAAAACAATGGAAAACATTTAGCCATCCAGAACAGGCAATAAAACGATCAAGTCGTTCTCTTATCATAGTATGAGAGGATATTCCCCTACTCCAAGTAAATGTGCTCCCTCTATATCCCAAATCTCTAAGTCCACAATCATCTAGACAGTCTCTAAAAGCATCAATATCTCTACCATGTCTAGTGCTCCCACCATTCTTCTCATCAGAGTTGAGAATCTCATTAAAATCTCCAAAAACAATCAAGGGTCCGTGAGCATCCTCCCTAATTTTCCTAATCAACGCCCAAGTTTTATGTTTGTTAGCTCTATCCACCCACTCGTAGACACCACACGCAAATCATGACGTCTCACACTACATCTCCTTAACTTCCACTAAAATATGATGCTTCGAGTAAGAAACCAAATTCACTGCCGCATCTCTCCACTACAGCCCGATACCACCCGAGTGGCCATCAGTACTAATACAAAACCCCTCTTGGAAACCACATTTATTTCTGATACCTTCCAGCTTGCCTTTTTTCATCATTGATTCCATGACAAAAACGAAATCCGACCTTTCTCTCCAACACCAACTACGGAGAGCTTGAACTGTCAGGTGATTATTAAGACCCTGACAGTTCCAACTCAAAATTTTCATTGTTGTTCGCGGGGTTGGGGTTGCCCAACCTCCGCCACTGACTCAAAAAGAGAAGACTCCCTATTAATATAAATACACGATTTTTTCATCATAGATTCACTGTCTTCCATCACAATGTCTATATCCCATGTCTTTCTTTTACCAGAACAGTCTGATTGTACTAGCGGGTTCTCTGAAATTGTTCTCCCTTCTTCATGATAAATCCCATTAATAGCATTCCCATTTTTCTTTTTCTTAAACTTGGTAGGTTTCTTACTGGATGAGTTACAACATCCAATATCAAAAGTATGGCTTATAATAGTACTAGTTGTGGTCCCCTCCCCATTATTATAATCCATGTTCTCAATCAAAGATACGCAAGAAGGACTAACCTCAACACTAACAGTAGGAGTGTCGACATGTGTGGTAGTTTATACTGAGATGGGATTTTCATGCACTATCTCCACTGTGGTATTCTCGCAATCCGCAGCCTCCACAAGAACAGGATTATTTGCTTTATTTCCAATATTATGACAGGTATCCCCAACATTCTTGACACCTGTACTGTCCCCAAAAATCTCAATATTCTCCTTCTCCTTTGGCTTAACCACAAAAAGGCTCTTCCTGGATTTTAAAGCATTCACTTCCTCCACATTCTTACTCAAGCCTTTAAGCGGTGAAGCTCTGATGTTCAAACCCCATCCATATCCCACATCCTTCTCCTCCTCTGTAACATTCGTACAGTCTTTCTCAGTGTGACTTAACAATCCACAAAGGAAACAAAAATGGGGAAGGCGTTCGTACTTGATAGGAATTTGCACAGTTTGTTGGTTCTTAAAACAGATTTGTTGAAATCTTTTTAACAGTTTTGTGATGTCGAGCCAAACCCTAAGTCTACGAAAAGGGTTAATATCCAAGTAATCCTCCTCGATCTCCATCACATCTCCGATGGCCTTAGCAATAACCTTCACCCTCTCATCCGATCGATACCCAAAAGGAAGGTTATATAGCCGGATCCAAAAGGGTGAGTAATTTAAGGTGATATCTGTCAGTTGCTGTTCTTTGTCAATTTCTTGGATAACACGCAACTTATTTTTAAAACTCCAAGGGCGCCCATTAAGTACTTTATCTCTATCCCTCCAGTGGAAGAATTGGAATAGAAACATGTTCGATCCCATTGCCCTAATAACCACTCCATCCTTAATACTCCATATTTGTAACAAAGTTCTTCTCACCGCATCAAAAATGAGAGGTTTTGCTGTAAGAACCCTCCCAATTAACCTCATAGATAGTTTTTCATCCATTCCCTCCTCCGTACTGTCACCAAAATCAATAACATCATCTTCTGTATTTGTGAGAGCAAGCTTTGAACACTGCTCGACAATATCTTCCGCCATGATCATCAACACGCTGAACACACAGGACAAGCAAACCCTAGAGGTAAAACCCCAGAGGAAAACAAACCCTAACCATAGAGAGAGAAAGGGACTTTTTTTCTTATTGTATTAGTGTAATATAATTAATATATTATTAGTTTATTATTGTACTATTATTATTATTATAAAGTATTAGTTGTATTATTAATTAAATTAAATACTAATTAATTAAAAATAAAAAAACTTATTAATTAATTGCATATATATGCATTCAAAAATTTGATCAACTTATTCATATAAAATGCAACTTAATTATACTAACCAATGTGAAATGATTAGTATGGAAAATGAAAAATTGTTGGTTTTTCAGAAATGCCACCGACTAAATTCCAACCGAATTTTGGTCGGAAAATGGTAGGAGATTTTACGATTAAAATTCAGTCGGAAATTAGTCGGAAAAAAATAAGATATAAATTTCCTTTTTTTGCTAATTTAAATTGCGACCAAAAACAAATTTAGTAGCAATTTTAATTTCGACTAACGCCTATCAGTCGGAAAATCAGTCGGAAATTTCCGACTGTTTCGGTTTGTCGGAAATTTTTGGTCGAAAATTTGTAATTTTTTTTGTAGTGAATGAAGATAAATATACTTGGACTTCATTATCCTAATTTTTTTAATCATTATAATAATTTCTATGAGTGCTTTTTCATCTGAATAAATCAAAATAATTAATGTTATCGGAGTATATATCAATTTAAAAAATTTATAACAACTAACAACTAATTCTAATCTTTTTAACCCGAGATTCTTAAACTCAAAAAAGCTTGTATAAAAAAATATACATGTTGCTTCATCCAATACAATATCTTCTCATCAAAATCTTTTTGGTTTTCGTTTTCACCGATTTTAATTTAGGGAAATTCCACATGGTAGCATCAAATTTTAATGAAATGCCAATTATAGCACTTTTAATGAAAATTCCACATGGCAATTAAATAGTGCATAAACTGGATGCTACCATGTGGAATTTCCCTTTAATTTATATGAATATTTTGTGCTGGCAGGTTTAAAGGTAAACTTTAACCCTAAGGGCATGCTTGTATTGGGCGTAAATATTTAAGGGAGTAAAAAAAATCAAAGTAAGAAAATAAAGTTGATAAATGACAAATTAGTGAAATTTAATTGTTGTAAAGGTAGAAGAATGGTTGCAAAGTAATGAAAAATGAAGGTAGCTCTCAATTTTATGGGGTAAATATTTATCCTAGGGGGGTGGGGGAATGTATTACCTCCATAATAGGGGAAATCATCTTCTTTTTTCTTCATTATTTTTATTTCATGCTCATTTTACCTTCTTCACAACTATCTCAACTACTTAGAATGCATCTCTATTTGCTTTCATTTTATTAGTTTGACTTTATTTACCCCCTTAAATATTTACACCCAATACAAGCATGTCCTAATTGTAAAAAAATCAGTTAACTAAACATCATAAAAGATCACAACAAATCATAGGAGAATTAACATACATCCTGATCTTTTTGGCTGTATTATATATGAAAAAAGAATATAGGCTAGCTTCCACTAATTAAATACTTTCTCCATTCTGAAATACTCGCTACATTTCGATTTTGTGTACTATTCAACGTTCAAGCTTATTTTATATATTGCGACTAATGTGTAAGTAAAAATATAGTCAAGAGGGATCTTGTTTGAATCGTTTAATCGTATACTTTCATAATATTAACTTTTTATTATCGTTAGATTTGTATAATTCAACATAAAAATAAACAAAATAACGCATTGAAATGCGTAAAAAAGTGAAATGTAACAAGTATAATGTAAGGGAGAAAGTATATATGGAATTGTAATTTTGACTCTTTTAAATCATTGATCAAAATGCCTTGAACTTCACTGTTAGATGACATAATGCAGAACAAGAGTTGACAAATTGGGGCATAGCATCAAGCATATTGTTGGTGTTACAATAATAGACATTAATTAGAATCCATTGCCTAAAACAATTATATTTTCTTGTCTATTCCTCTTTGGACGGTTGCACTTCGAGTAGGAGCATTTTTCGCTATGCCATGTTCTATGTAAATATATACTAATGCTTTATCCATTTCGGATTATTTATGTTTTAGTCTATTTTACCCTATTTGGATGATAAGTAAAGAAATAATAATGTTAATTATGACTGAAAATAAAATAAGGATAAATAAAAAATTACGGAATTGCTTTTGCCTAAGATGAAAAGAGCGCAAGAAACAAAAAATGTAATAAGTACAACGACTCTACAACATATTTAACTTTTCGCGACATTGAATTTAGTGACATTAAAAAAATGCCACTAATTTGTATTTTTAGCGTGATAATAGTTTGTTTTTATTTTAAGTTTTAATACAAAGTTATTTTGCGACACTTTATTTGGTCTTTAGTGGCATATGTAATTGTTACTATAGTCTATAGTGACATTTATGAGAATTGTCTCTATATCCTATGTCGCAAAAAGCATTAATGTGATTTTTTATTATGCTGCTAAAGGTTCTAACAAATGTCACTAAATACTCTATATATACTATTAAAAATTTAAAGTAGCGAAATTTAAATTAAATGTCGCTAATTATATATCTTACTAAAAGCAAATTATGTTGTTGTGCGGTGGGAATCTTATCGAAGTGAGGACAAATGTCATATTTATAGTAATTCTTGAAAATTAAAATGGACAACATAAAAATTCTTGATACCTTGTAACACAAAAAATAGGGAAATTTATTGTGGTAACCAAAACTTTTAAAAAATTAACAAGGTAACTCTGAGGTTTGCTAAATTATTCCACCGTGACCTTTTTTCACATTAAACGTTAGCAAGCGTTTAACTAAAGTATTCAACTTCATATTATATACCAATAAAAATATCAACTTTTGATTAACCATGAATAATATAACATGAGGGATGTGTTTCTCTATAATGTTCCTAACATCTTAAAAGTCAAACTATAGGAGATTATATAACAACGAAATTTATAAATTAATTAATCAACTAAATTGGTATTTTCTAGAAAAAAAAACCTCCATAAATTGATGTTATTCATGTTTAATCTTTCTTTTAAGATTAAATTTCAAGAAACTTAATATACAGATTTCCCCATCCTCTTACAATAATAGGCCCTCCACACAATGTTGAATGCTAGTGTACAGTTGGCTAGGGATCGATTACCAAATTCAAAAAAACTATACTCCCTCCCTCGCATTTAATTTGCAGCTTTTCCATTTTGGTCCGTCTTATTTAATTTACATTATTTTTATTTTTGGGTGATGGCCCACCACTTTCTTTGAATCTCATCCATATATTTTTACTCTCTTTTAATTTCCTCCATACAATTTATTCTCTCTCTTCATTTATTACCACATTCTTAAAAACTATCCTCTTTCTCTTTGATACAAATCAAAAAGGACGGAGGGAGTAATCATTATTTGCTTTTACACTAAGTTAGCCATCCTATTAAATTGTTTAAGATCTCGATTCATTTTATATGAGATTGTCTTACTATAAAATAAATTTTTATAATTAGTTTGTTTTTAAATTTATAATAGATTACTTTAACATACTAAATACTCTTGTGGGAGCCAACCTAATAAAAATGATCACAAAATTAAACCATCTCAATTAAAAATTGAAATTTTTTTTATTAAGACACGTGAGACGGCTTAATATCAGTTGACTCAATTTTTGATTTTCTTAAAATTTAATGAAAACATGTTTTGATTTAGTTAATTACTATATAAATTTAACTATAAACTGCTTGTATGGGTTCGTCTCACGGTGAAACGATCTCAAACAAGATTTAATGTTAAAAATTTATTTAAGATCCGAGACTACTTACAAACACAAATCATGAAATGATCATCCTAAATTCCATTCTTTTTATATAACGAGACGAACTATATTTGTAGCCCATATTTTCCGAACAACTTGGGCAATGACCCGTGGGGCATTTGGGCTTTATATGATGGACAATGTGCACCTCTAACAATTTCACCAACAAAATTTGTTTACAATTATTCAGTAGAGTCAGACAAATATTCATACTACAACAAATTTAGCTTTTTGCGACATTGAATTTAGTAGCATAAAAAATTGCCTCTGATTCATATTTTTAGTGTAATAATTATTGATTTTTATTTTAAGTTCCACCATAAAGTAATTTAACGACACTTAATTTGATCTTTAGTGGCATAATTGTCACTATAGTCTATAGTGGCATTTGTGAAAAATGTCACTAGATCCTATGTCGCCAAAACCTTTAGTGTGACTTTTTAATATGCTGCTAAAGACTCCAATAAATGTCACTAAATCCTCTATATACACTATAAGAAATTTGAAATAGCGACATTTAAATTAAAT
Organism: Amaranthus cruentus; assembly: GCA_019425755.1. NCBI lineage: Eukaryota > Viridiplantae > Streptophyta > Magnoliopsida > Caryophyllales > Amaranthaceae > Amaranthus > Amaranthus cruentus. The sequence continues at coordinate 9,212,311 of CM033450.1, forward strand.
GTCGCTAAATATATCCCATTAAAAGCAAATTATGTTGTAGTGTCAAATGAGACGACCACACGGTGAAATTATCTTTATTTTTTAAAGAATTATATAAAGAACAAAATTACTGCAAAAGTATAGACAAAAATAAACAGGGACAAAACAAAGCATGAAATGAGTTTATTTCTCAAAAAGATCTACATCTGCACCTTTGAGTTTCTCTCCAACCCTTAGGATTTGTAACTCTTACTCTTTTTATTATTCTTTGGCTTTCTTGTTGTTGACACTAGACATAAGAAGTTCACATATCGTCTACACTAAGCACCCAAATATCACCTCTACCATGTTAGAAATAATAATGCGAACCTTTGTGTATGGCAATGGACTCCTTGCTTGAATAAACCATGAAATGAACAACACCGTAATGAAGATTAGTTTGCGACGATAAACATCACTCGGAAATCTTGATATAGATTGAAGGCGACAACGATACTTTCCTTTTGTGATATTTCCCCCACAAAGGTACTTGGGTTATAAGACCGGAAATTCACAAAGAAATACAATCAATCACATCAACCGATTAGTACGAATCGATTGAACTAAACGACTTTGTGTTTTTGTAGAATCGAAATCAGAAAAACAATAAAAGAATTGATCACTCTCCTTTACGTTTCAAGAGAATGAGAGAAAGATGATAGAATTTTTGAGTCTAAGAAGAAGTGATTTAATATCCATACACTCACTCTTATTCATAGAGTTGAAGTATCACATGGATTCATCCAAACAACATCTGGTGGTTACCAGATATTAATGATGTAAAACATCCATTCATAACAACGCTTTATTTCCATGAAACATAACTTAGTTTCACGAAAAAAACATCCGTTCAAACAACACTTTATTCTATAGCTTAGTTTCACGAAAAGATACACTGTTTCAATGTGCTTAGTTTCACGAACATGCTTAGTCAAAGAAGTGCTCAAACGAGCACCATGTTGCTCGAACGAGCAAGTCACCCAAGCAGCCTTATTTTGGTTCGTTGTTACGTCTTTGCTTAGTCTATGTATATGCACATGCCTTAAGCTTTTGGATAAAGTCCTACATGCTCTAAATCTCAACATACCACAGTTACTTACGCTGTTACGCACTCACCAAGTATATAAAAAGAATAACACAATCACTTAAATACTAACACTAACACTATACTTTTAACAATATATGAACGAGATAATCTTACTTCATTAGACTCTCACGCTCAAGACTATATAAAATCAGTGTTTTATTTTTACAATTAACCTCACACAAGGATAAAATGTAAATCTATCTTTGTGAGTACAAGAAGACTTAAAATAAAAACATATGTAAAAGACTTCTTGTTTAAGTATGATGAAATTAGAGCATGTGATCTATTCATGTTAAAGTCATATGTTTACTAAAGATAAGCTCTCTATTTATACCTTCATATATGGTTTGAGCTACAACGTTCAAGTCTCTAAACAACTATATTTCCAAGGCTATGGGAGTCTTGAGATTCAAGCTAATGACTCGAGTCTTCAGAAAGCTATGTATGTGGCTTTTAAATATTTTGAAAGTCTCATTCAAAATTTTCTAAACATTTGTTACTTGATCAACAACCAACATTTTGAAATTCAAACACAACAATTATAGGAAAATAGATGCGTATAGCGGAATTGCAATAAACTATTTCTTAACATCTAAACAGAATTGGATGCATATCATAATATGAATTATCAGATATAGAAGAATATCATACCCTTGATGCATGAATTCCACGTTACATAATCGGATATGAAATATACCAAAAGAGATAATAGAACGTCAAATGTCGTTCCTCTAATGTTGGTCCACAAGCATCGAACGGATCACCACGCATGCTAGTGCGGAATAAGAAAAACTCATTTTCTCATTACTTTTTAGGTGAAGAATATGAGTATGTAGAGAATACTAGAAATGATATAGCTTATGTGCATCTATTTATACACCATGTATCACCTCTTCATACACCCATTATATGTAACCTTTACATGTCTTAATGTTGATACATAATGTTTGTTTTAATTCCTAATTAAAACACACAATTAAATCACTAGTAACTCTTCACATTTCAAGTAAAACTTATGATGATTACTTACATGTTTTAATTCACAACTAAACATATATTCAATCTATGTATAACTCCGCATACTTTAAGTATCCAATGAGCATCTTATGTTCTTGGTGTAAATAATACTCGATCGATTACTTATATGTGTGACCTCATAGGACTCGATTATAATAGTAGTAAACTAATCATATTAGATACATATCATAGTTGGCCGGTTTCTAGCAAAACACTATGACCACCTATAATAATCGAATGTATTTTATCTTCATAATTTGTCCCATTTATATATAGTAATTACACTTGATCAAAGGACACTAATTTCCTTCAACAATAGCATATTTTCCACACTTTGTGGAATAGTTTGAATATAATATTTACGTCAAAATTTTTTTTTCAATTACCCCTTGTTCCTAATACTGATATTTCTATTTGTCATTTTGGTCAGTTTCATTTGATATTCCCATAAAAAATCTTTTTATTTTCATCTTATAATTTTGCTGATATTTAACTCTTATACTTATGTTGGACAAAATTGTCCTTGTTTTTTTTTAATAAATTCTTAATCTTCATTAACATTCAAAATCAATATAAAATATATAATCCACAAACAGTCATATTTATCTTTATATATATTAATGTTAATTTATTGATGTAGTCTAAACATATTCTCCGCTAACAATTAAAACTAAAATAAATATTTCTACTATCTACTCTAGCATTACGTCAATCACAAAGATTTTATCTTTCTTAATTTTAGTTAACATTCTTTTTGAGACAACATTTAGGAGTGGAGAGAGTATTTAGGATCAAAACATTCAAAACTTTATTAATTAAGATGTAAATCAATAATCATATAAAATATATTAACATGTAAATCAATAATAAACAATATAAAAAATTGTTAATTGATTTAAGATGACTCAAACATAATACGCCTCACTACGCCAAGAGTCTTAACAATAAAAATATGGCTTTCATCATTGAGAGTCCTAATGATCTTCCCTTTGATGAAGTAGTAGCTGATCATATGGGAAAAAATCATCAATGTCAAGCTCACTTGACACCTTATCTAGAGTAAGTTTTGTTTAGGAAACTAGTCGTCTTCTGTCTAGTACTACTAGTCTACTACATACCGAATTTTAGTAATTAGAGTCCATACCCACTTTAGTAGTTTTTTAATTTATTATGATTGGAGAGATATATGTCTGAACTTCGTACTCCGTAATAAGATAAATTGATAATGCAATGCTTTTGTTGGATTATTCAACATAGTATTTATAGTCATGTAATTTCAGTATTTTGAGACTTTTTATGTATTTGGAGTATTTGTGACAATGTTAACTTTATAATTTGTATTATATTTTCATTTTATATAATAAATATCCGTGTACTACCTGATCCGCTACCCGCCTAAGCCCGCCCATGAACACCTCTACCGCCCATGAACAACTCTAGTTCATACCTATCATTTTTCTAAGATTGTTCGACCTCTCACAACACTATTAGCCAATGATGTATCATTTTTTTTTCCTAACAAATATTTGCAAGCCTTTGAGAAACTGAAATAGGTACTAATATCTGTAGACTATGTTAATATACCTACTGTATGTTAATACACCCATTGTATAATATGCCTTTTGTAAATAGCCTTCTGTAGTTTGTTTTTATTACTTTTGTATTCTAGTGCTTGTAATAAAACTAGGCTTCTGTTAGCAAGTGTCCTTTGGCACTATATAAGCAAGTGTAGGACCACTACAGCTGTATGAAAAACAATAATAACAAGATACTAATTCTTCTTTTCTCTCTCCTGGGTTTCTTGCTTGAGTTGCACCATCTCACGCCATTAATGGCTTCCAATTGCAAATATTAACATGGTATCAGCTTAATCTCGATCCTTACTCTTTATTTTTCATCTCTATATCTTGTTATTTCTTTACTTTGCTTCCGCATTCCATTTTTTTCTGCCATTCTTGTTTCTTTCTTGAAACCCTATTTTTTTCTCTATCTTGATATTCATCAATGGCGCATGAACCTTCTTCTCAAGATTCCACACAAAATCCGGCAAGCATTTATTTTTTGCATCCTTCTGATCATGCCGGCTCTAAACTGGTCTCTACTCCCTTCGACGGCACCGGTTACTCCGATTGGAAACGTTTTATGCTCATTAGTCTCACTGCCAAGAATAAAATGGCGTTCGTCGATGGCTCGTTACCTGAACCGTCATCTACCTCTCCTGATCATACAGGTTGGATTCGATGTAATAACATGGTGATCGGCTGGCTCATTGCTTCCATGGACCGTCTCATAGCCAAGAGCATAATGTATTGTAGCACTGCCCATGAAATTTGGTCTGATCTTGAGGATCGTTTTGGTCAAGCTTCTCTTGCTCAATTATACTCTCTTCAAGAAGAGCTCATGAATTTACATCAACTTCCAGACCAGCACATTTCTGATTACTATACTAAAATGAAGACAATATGGGATGAATTGGATCATTTGAGTCCTTTACCTTATTGTGAGTGCAACGGTTGCTCGTGTGGCCTTACCAAACAATTCTTGACTCTCCAACAAGAACAGCGTATGATGCACTTTCTTATGAAGGTTAATGATGGTTTTCAACAGGTTCGCACTAATATTCTTATGCTCGATCAACCTCCTACTGTTTCTCAAACTTATCGGCTCCTCCTTCAAGAACAGCGACATAAAGAACTCACTACTATTTCGAATCCTTCCTCTGATACTCTTGCATTTGCGGCTAACCGTAAATCTGCTTTTTCTCGGCTCTCTAACACTAAATCTTCGGTTTCTGGTAACAAACGAGCTTCCCGATATTTTTGCGATCATTGCAAGCTCAGTGGTCACTATGTTGATCGGTGTTTTAAGCTTCATGGCTACCCTACTACTCCCAAATTTGGTAAAAAGGTTGCTGCACTGGTTCATAATTCTTCTGGTTCGGATCTTGAGACTACTGGCCTTACTCCAAGTCAATTTAACACCCTTCTATCACTCTTAGGCAAACACAAGAATATTGAGTCTGATATATCTTCTGATACCGCTCCTATTCTTCAAACTCCACATATGGCAGGTATATCTTGTCTTCTTTCCACTCTAAGTTCCTCTACTTGGATTATCGATAGCGGCGCGATCGATCATATGTGCCATTCTTTATCCTCTTTTATTTCTCTTAATCGCATTCCTAATAGTGCGCATTATGTTACTTTACCTGATGGTCGTCGCGTTCGTGTTGATATGATTGGAGATGTTCAGTTGATTGATGATATTACCCTTCGAAATGTGTTATATGTTCCTCAATTTCAGTTTAATCTCATCTCTGTGCAACGTTTTTGTGTTGATAATGATGTTGCCTTATTATTTACTCACTCTCAATGTCTTGTTCAGGACCCTTCGATGAACAAGCCTCTGGTGCTTGGTAAAATTTTTCATGGACTTTATTGCACCTCCCAACATACTCCTACTGCTGTTCCATCATCATCTCATGCTACTTTTACTTCTCAAGTCAATAATAAACTAGATTCTGCCATGCTTTGGCATTTGCGCCTAGGGCATGCGCCTATTTCTACTATACGGAAACTTTGTCCACATGTAAATGTCAAATACTTTAAAGACAATTTCATTTGTACTGTGTGTCCCAAGGCTAAACAACATAGACTCCCTTTTTCTTGTAGCTCTATCAAAAGTGTTACACCTTTTCAATTACTACACATTGATGTATGGGGTCCTTATGCTCAGTCTACATATAATTCATGCTCTTATTTTCTTACGATTGTGGATGATTATACTCGATGTACTTGGATATTTTTGATGTCTCACAAATCTGACTCTGTCACTCATCTTACTTATTTTCTGAATATGTCCATAATCAATTTGGTTGCACTGTTAAAAGAATTCGGTCCGATAATGCTAAGGAGCTTTGTGATGGTTCTATTTTGTCCTTATACAAGTCAAAAGGTATTGTGCACCAACGTAGTTGCTCCGAGACACCTCAACAAAACGGTGTCGTGGAACGTAAACACAAGCACCTCTTGGAAATGGCTCGTGCTCTTTATTTCCAATCTAATGTTCCTCTCCGCTTTTGGGGCGACTGTGTCTTATGTGCTTGTTATTTGATCAATCGCATGCCCCTTTCTTCCCTTGGCTTTGTTTCTCCTTATGAAAAGTTATATGGGCACGCTCCTTCTCTTTCGCACCTTCGACCTTTTGGTTGTCTCTGTTACGTCTCTACATTAAAACAAGGACGTAAGAAATTTCATTCTCGAGCCGACCCTTGTGTTTTTCTAGGATACCCGTTCGGTCACAAAGCTTATCGGGTTTATAACCTCTCTACTCACAAAATTACTGTGTCACGTGATATTATATTTCATGAGTCCAATTTTCCATTCCATGACACTACCTTTTCTCCTTCTCTTACTCAACCTCTTTACCTTCCCACTCACACACCTATTCCTGACATGTCTCATTCCTACCCATCTACTTTACCCCCAAATACCCCACGGTCCATACCCCTCTCTACATCCCAAGAAAGTCTCACTTCCCAAGACCTTTCCTTACCTTCTCAAGAAAGCTCTCCTTCTACTTCTAATATTTCTATTCCTGTATCTTCCTTACCTACTCCTCCTACATCTTCTCATACATCCACATCACCCTCTCCTACTTCCTTTTCTACTCATGATCCTTCTCTTGTAGTAGACTTGTCCTCATACTTTCCTTCCTCTCAACCTCCTATTCCCCTTCGCAAGTCTATGCGCTCCCACAAACCTCCATCTCACCTACAAGACTTTGTTTGCAATTCTTCTGTTACCCATTGGTGCAATTTAGTCTCCTATGCTCAATTTCCTTCCTCTCACAAAGCTTTTCTTACATCTCATTCTTCTCACACCGAACCCAAATCTTATAGTGCAGCAATCAATAATCCTCTGTGGGTCCAAGCCATTGAAACAGAATTACAAGCTCTTAACAAAAATCATACATGGGATCTTGGTTCTCTTCCTCCAGGTAAAAAGCCTATCGGTTGTAAATGGGTGTTCAAGGTCAAATTGAAATCTGATGGTACTCTTGAACGGTACAAGGCACGTTTAGTTGCTAAGGGTTATACTCAAGAATACGGGGTTGACTATCAAGAAACTTTTTCTCCGGTCGTTAAAATGACTATTGTGCGTTGTATAATTGCTCTTGCTTCTTCTAAACAGTGGCCTCTCTTTCAGTTGGATATAAATAATGCCTTCCTTCATGGTGACTTACATGAAGAGGTCTATATGGTTTCTCCACCGGGTCTTTCTACTGCTCCAAATACTGTTTGTCGATTGCGTAAATCACTTTATGGCCTCAAACAGGCTTCTCGTCAGTGGTATGCTAAGCTTAATGTTGAGTTACAAAATCAGGGATTTTCTCAGTCTCATTATGATTCCTCCCTTTTTATACGGCGTTCTGGCTCGTCCATTACTCTTGCAGCCGTCTACGTTGATGACATCATTTTAACCGGTTACAACCCCACTATTATCACTGATCTTAAGAATCATCTCCATAATGTCTTTACAATCAAGGATTTGGGTACTTTGAAGTTTTTCTTAGGTATTGAGATTAATTACTTACCTACTGGAATCACCATGTCTCAACATAAGTTTACTCATGTGCTACTTCGTGATAGTGGTATTAGCACCTTCAAACATGTTGTGACCCCGCTTCCTCTTAATGATTCACCTCCTTTTTCTGACCCTCAATTATATCGCTCCATTGTCGGCAAGCTTAATTTTTTAACACATACCCGACCCGATCTCGCATTCACCGTTCAGACTCTTAGCCAATTTATGCAAGCTCCCACTACTGCTCATTTTCAAGCTCTACAACATACCCTCAACTATGTCCATTCCACCGCCGGTCAAGGCATCCTACTTCGTGCTACTGATCATCTTTCATTACAGGCTTTCTCGGACTCCGACTGGGGTTCTTGTGTTGATACTCGTCGTTCTATTACTGGTTATCTGCTCCTTCTTGGTCGTTCTCCTATATGTTGGAAATCTAAGAAGCAATCCACTGTCTCCCGATCATCCTCTGAGGCTGAATATCGTGCCATGGCTTCTGCCGCTTCTGAAGTTACGTGGGCTGTCCGTCTCTTGGAAGAACTTGGTGTTTGTAATCTTGAACCGGTCACTCTTCATTGCGATAATATGTCTGCTCTCAATATAGCTCATAATCCGGTTCTTCATGATCGCACCAAGCATATCGAAATTGACTGCCATTTTACCCGGGAAAAAGTTATGGATGGTTTATTACAGCTTACATATTTGCCTACTTCTAGTCAATTGGCTGATGTCTTTACAAAGATACTTCCGTCTTCTCATTTTCAGACATTATTGGCCAAGCTCGGTATGTGTTCCACACCCCAACTTGAGGGGGGATGTTAATATACCTACTGTATGTTAATACACCCATTGTATAATATGCCTTTTGTAAATAGCCTTCTGTAGTTTGTTTTTATTACTTTTGTATTCTAGTGCTTGTAATAAAACTAGGCTTCTGTTAGCAAGTGTCCTTTGGCACTATATAAGCAAGTGTAGGACCACTACAGCTGTATGAAAAACAATAATAACAAGATACTAATTCTTCTTTTCTTTCTCCTGGGTTTCTTGCTTGAGTTGCACCATCTCACGCCATTAATGGCTTCCAATTGCAAATATTAACAGACTATGAACCTTCAATACAATCCAACATACCCAAAAAAAGCTATGAATACTTTACATCTATTGGAGGGGTATCTTCTCAATAACCTCCACCTTAGCTTTGTCGACCTTAATACCACGACCAAAGACCAAATGACCAAGAATTATACCTTTTGTACCATAAAATGACACTTTACCTAAGCCAAATACGAAAAAGTTATCCAATATATATATATACCTCCATGCCATGCTTTTATTATCTTAGAGAAAATGAAAATCATGCACCTTTTAAAGGTGGCTGGGAAATGCCCAAATGACATTCTACGATAAATTGAAATAAGAGTGATTGGCCAACTTTTCAAGCATTTGGTTAGAAAAGCTAAGGGGATATGGTCTTTTTGGATGTATTTGTTCAAATCCATACATACGCCACCCTGTGACTATTATGTGGTAATTAATTTATTTTTTACGCTTATAATGACAATTATACCTCCCTACTTGGGGACAAGTAGACAAGTAGTACTAGGGATAACAACTAACTATTAAAGATATGATAGACGATCTCTGCTGTAACTAGCATGTGAATGTAACATCTTCAAAATTCTTAATCTTCATCTCCCAATTAATTATTGGGAAATTACACATGGTAGCATCCAGTTTTAGTGAAATGTCAGTGGTAGCACTTTTTTAAGAAAATTCAACATGGTAGCATCCAGTTTATACACTAACTAATTGACGTAACTGTTCTTGTTAAATTCCGTTCAATTCATCATTTTATAAGTTTTTTCCACATGGTAGCATCAAGTTTTTGTTTAATTCACATTTTTAACGTTTAATTTACTATTTTAATTTTTAATTCACTGTTTAATTCATTAATACTCATAAATGTTTAATAATTTTATATAAAAGTTATAAGAAATATCTAATTCGGTCGAAACAAGTACTTATTCGCTTATTTTTCGATACGTAAAACGAAAAAGATATTTTATGTCATTTTTAACTATCATAACGATTTTGTTTTCAAAAAATGGACGTTGCAATTACCTTTATGGGGTAACTCTCTCGAAAAATGCAGTCGAAACAAGTACTTATTCGCCTATTTTCTGATACGTAAACCGAAAAAAATATTTCACGTCATTTTTACCTATCATAACGATAGTAATTCAAAAAACGGACTTTACACTTACCCTTATGGGGTAACTCTTTCAAAAATCCGGTCGAAACAAGTACTTTACACCGATACGTAAACGGACTTTAGAGTATATAACATATCTTGGAGCCTCAACCAAAAGCTTAAGCTAATTGTTGAGGCCCCAAAATATGTTATATACTCTAAGATTTTTCGATACGTAAACCGAAAAAGATATTTGACGTCATTTTTACCCATCATAACGATTTTTTTTTGAAAAAACGGACGTCACGATTATCGTTATGAGACAACTCTTTCGAAAATCCGATCGAAACAAGCACTTACTCAAAAGAGTACTTGTTTCGACTGATAAATTAAAAATTAAAATGGTAAATCAAATGTATTTTTCGATTAAATTATTAAACATTAATGGACGTTAATGAATTAAACGGTGAATTAAACATTTAAATGGTGAATTAAACAAAAACTGGATGCTACCATGTGGAAAAAAACTTATAAAATGATAATTAAACGGAATTTAACAAAAACTTAAATTAAAATGCTACGAAAATTAGATAGTGCATAAACTGGATGCTACCATGTGGAATTTTCTAAAAAAGTGCTACCACTGGCAATTCATTAAAATTGGATGCTACCATGTGAAATTTCCATTAATTATTCTAAATATTAGATTTAAATTCCATATTCTTTTGTCTTCTAATTCAAACCACCTTTAATTTCTAGACATTTTCTCTAATTTTGTAATTTTTTTCAAATGTCAAAGTTTAACTATTATTTTCTCTAAAATTATTTTTATAACGCTAAAATACTATTTTATAATTATATATTACGAAAAGTAAATTTATTATTATTATTTTAATTAAAAAGTTACATTTGAATTTTCATTCCTTAAATGAACTTTACTACTTATAATTATAACCTTATAATTTTAATTTAGTTATTTTATACCTAAAAATTATCCATATTTTTAATATTAACTTTATAGTTTTAGGCAAATTTTTTAAGTAAATTAATCCTATTTTCATAATCAAACCTTAATTACCCATATTTTTTAAGTTACTTACCCATTATTTTAAGGGAAATTCCACTTGGTAGCATCCAACTTTAATGAAATGTCAGTGGTAACACTTTTTAAAGAAAATTCCACATGGTAGCATCCAAAATATGCACTATCTAATTGCCGTAGCATTTTCGGTTAAGTTCTTGTTAAATTCTGTTTAATTCATCATTTTGTAAGTTTTTTCCACATGGTAGCTTCCAGTTTTTGTTTAAATAACCATTTCAATTTTAATATTTAAATCACCGTGTAATTCATTAATGCCCATAAATGTTTAATAAATTTAAGGAAAAATTATAAGAAACTACCTAATCTATAGATCTATTTGCAAAAAACTACCTTATGTATTTTTTTTGCAAAAAACTACCTAATCTGATATATTTTGTCTATGTGGCGGTATCTCATTAGTCCTTATATTTTTAAATAATTTAAAATTAAAACACATAAATTAACAAAATAAAAATAAAAGATATTTGACGTCATTTTTACCTATCATAACGATTTTTTTTCAAATAATGGACGTTGCAAGTACCCTTATGGGATAACTCTTTCGACAATCCGGTCGAAACAAGTACTTATTCGCCTATTTTCCGATACATAAACCGAAAAAGATATTTGACGTCATTTTTACCCATCATAACGATTTTTTTTAAAAAAGACGTCGCGATAATCCTTATGAGATAACTCTTCGAATATCCGATCTAAACAAGAACTTATTTGAAAGAGTACTTGTTTCATCCAATGAATTAAACGTTAAAATTATTTTTCCATAAAATTATTTAACATTTATAATTTTTCCATAAAATTATTATACATTTATGGGCGTTAATGAATTAAACGGTGAATTAAACTTTAAAATAGTAAATTAAACATTAAAATGGTGAACTAAACAAAAACCGGATGCTACCATGTTGACAAAAACTTACAAAATGATGAATTAAACGGAATTTAACAAGAACTTAACGAAAAATACTACGGCAATTAGATTGTGCATAAACTGGATGCTACCATGAGGAATTTTCTTAAAAAAATGCTACCACCATTAAAACTGGATGCTACAATGTGAAATTTCCCTTTAAATAATTTAAAAGTAAAACACATTAATAGACCAAATAAAAATAAAAGATACTTGACGTCATTGTTACCTATCAATAACGATTTTTTTTCAAAAAACAGACGTTGCTATTATCCTTATGGGGTAACTCTTTCGAAAATCCGGTCGAAACAAGTACTTATTCGCCTATTTTCCGATATATACGTCAACCGAAAAAGATATTTGACGTCATTTTACCCATCATAATATTTTTTTTTTGAAAAAACGGACGTCGCGATTATGCTTATGGGATAACTCTTTTGAAAATCCGATCGAAACAATATTCGAAAGAGTACTTGTTCCGACCAGTGAATTAAACAATAAAATGGTGAATTAAACGTTAAAATTATTTTTTCCATAAAATTATTTAACATTTACAGTTTTTCCATAAAATTATTAAACATTTATGGTCGTTAATGAATTAAATGGTGAATTAAATATTAAACTGGTGAATTAAACGTTAAAATGGTGAATTAAACAAAAAACTGGATGCTACCATGTCGAAAATGGTGAATTATTAAACTGAATTAAACGAAATTTGACAAGAACTTAACGGAAAATGCTTCGGCAATTAGATAGTGCATGTAACACCCCGGCCCAACGGACCACCGGTGACTACTCTTGAAGACTGTAGACTGGCCTCACAGACCAACACAAATCTTTCCAGCGTACTTTGACCTCACTCGTGCGCACCCGGAAAACTTCCAAGGAGGTCACCCATCCTAAGATTGCTCTCCACCAAGCACGCTTAACTGTTGAGTTCTCAGCAAATGGGTTCCCATGAAAGAAGATGCACCTTGTTGATTTGAGTAGTCTATCAATCCCTTTTCAAGCTAAATCTGGGGTATTACAGTGCATAAATTGGATGCTACCATGTAAAATTTTCTTAAAAATGTGTTACCACTGGCATTTCGTTAAAATTGGATGCTATCATGTGAAATTTCTCTTATTTTAAAGCGTATCCACTTGTACAAACAAGAACAAAAGCTGGATGAACCAAATCCTTTTCTATTAAATTCCATGATGTTCATCATCACTTATACAAGCTACCACCATTTCTTTAGACAAGCTAACTTTCTTCTAGTCTCTAATCTCTTACGCATCTCCTACGTATCACTTTTTTTCATTTTTTTTATTTTTTTATTCTGAAGAACTCCTATGCATCCCATACACACTCTTCCCCTTCTTATTACACAACTATCTTACACACTCAACTTGCATGTACTTACATTAGCTCAAAAATTTGCCTAATACCCATTAAACCCCCCTAGCCATGAGATCATTACCACCACAATCATTTAATCTTTCTAACAAACTTTTCTTTTATCTTCGCTTCTTAAACTCTTACTAACTTACCTTTTTTTTTTGTTAATTGAAGAATCAAATGAAGATGGAGCTTGATTTTATCACTTTCTAATCTAAAAATCATCAACTTTTTAAAAATCAAGTACGATCACTTTTAGAGCTTCGGTATCAACTTTGGATATTTGAAGATCATCATCATCATCATACCCAGTGTATCCCGCTCATAGAAAACTATGGTAAGGATATAAGGAGGGAAGGACGACGACAACTCATACCCCTAAAGGAGAGAGCGACCAAAAGAGTTCCCCAACTCGAAAAAACTGTTATTGATATTAATCTGTGAGGAACTTATATCTAGCATTACCAAAATTATAGTATAATGAAACAACTAAAAATCTTATTGAATATTTAAATGAATTAATTAGAGAAGAAATTCTTAATTCTAAATAATAATTTAAAGAATCTAGGATATCAAGAAACACCTAATTCTAGTATAAAAATCAAAGATTTTCTTATTTATGAAAAATGGATCTTTCCATGACTAATATCGATAAACATGCCCTTATTAAATTGATCCTCTAACTTTCATTCTATTTGATAAATTAACTATAAGAATCAAACCTAAATAAACTTAAACATAATTTAATCCTGATTTCAAACCTTCATTCTATTAACTAGATTAACAAAGTTATTTAATTTAAGGTTCATTTAGCCTAGATTTAATCATAAATACATTTTTCTATAATTCATCTAGCAACTCAATACAAATTAAAATTGGGAACAATGCTTTGATCCTACATTATAAAACTATTCGGTATACATCTTAAATAAACATAAAAGTAGCAATTAAAACCCTAACATTTTTATACACATAAGTAATAATTGAAGAAAATTAAACTTCTGTTATTAACATAATTTACAAAGCTTCGTTCCTCTAAACCCTAGCCGCCTCAATTTTTTTTCTATTCTCTCTCTAAAAAAAACCCTAATATCTATAGTTAGTTTGGGGCTATCATCAATCTTTAAAGATTGATGGTAAGCCCCTAATTTCTCACTTTTAAGTTTTTTTAATATGATTAGAATAAATTTTTGTTCTCTCCCTGTATGAGAGTTGTTCTACCCATTCATTGGGTTGATTCTACCCATATATTGGGTTTTGAAGTCTCTCCTTGTGAGAGTTTGGAGTTATGAATTTTGGTCTGTAGTTGATTTGTTGGTAGAGATTAATGCGATGATGCAGCAGACACCAAAATTACAATTATCATCAACTACATCAATTCAATTCTATCTCAACACTACAACAGATCGAAAGACCCCCTCGTAGAAGGCTGTATCAAACAGCGATGTGGAAGAGGATACTCAGAATTGTCAGATCTCATACACAACGATCGTAGTTTGGTTATTTTTGAATTACATTTGGTTTTAGTTGCTATGTACTTGCTAATTTTTATCTCTGATGTAGATGTCGTATAACTTTTTATTAATGAATCAGGTATTATTCAAAAATAATAATAATTGAAGAAATAAATAAAATAAACAAAAGTATTAAATATACTCCAATAATTAATCTTGCAACTCAATACATATTAAAATTGGGATCAATCTGAGTTGGGCGTGTATGTGTATGAATTTTGTGGATAGATGTAGGTGAATATTTATGAAAAGTCTTTTCTAAGAGGTGGGTATGAGATCTTACATTACATCAATTTTGAATAACTTTTATTAAACAATACATCTTTTGTTATCATAAATTTAAGAATTTTAGTATCAAACTTTGACTATAATTTCACATTGATCTATATGAAAAAACATATTCATGTAGGACATTGATAGATACGTCTCAATACATATTTACTAAATATCAATTTTTAAGCTAGAAATATTAAAAATTTTACAATTAAAATTATTTGATTTTTAAGTTTATATTGAATTCGCGCAAAATAGTTGTTATCGAAAAAGGAAACAACTTGAATCTATCTTTTGACAATGTCCCTTTGATACAAAATCCTTGTCCACAAAGAATGACATTTTTTTTGAATCATTTAACAAAGTCTATTCAATGATAATTTGTGCTATTCTAAGGTATTGTGGTTTGTTTACTCTTCTGGTTAATTATCATTGAAAGTGTACTAAAATTACTTTAAAAAATTTCTGATAAGATAACATTTCTTAAAACACTTCAAATGATATGAATAACACAAATTCTTGTGTGAGACGGTCTTTTTGAGTGATCATCTCTAATTGGGTTGGCCCATTAGGAAAAATGTAGAGTAAATATAGACAATAAACTTTAATGGATTGGGCCTGAAAGACATCTTTCAAAAAGACGGTCTCTCAGGAGACTGCCTGAATAACACAAATTGTTTGTATAAATCTGAATTTTGTTGGGTCATTCCTTCAACTCAGAATGAAGGAGAGATTTGTTGGGTCATTCCCACCTGAATTAGAGAAAGAGCCCACTTCACAAGTTATTATGGTGGGCTTAGTTTCATTATAATGGGCCTAGTATTGTTGTATTTACAAGAAACAAAACATGCTCTTTATAGTGATAAAAAGTAATATAACTATACAACAAATCACTATTAACAAAACCAAAGTAGTAGGAGGCAAATAACAAATATATATTAAATTAATAGTTATATGAACAAGTATACATTAATTGTAATTTTATTAGTCATGGGTTAAAATCTTGTTGTATTAACATTATATTGTATTGGCACTATATTTTAAATTTGATTTGTTTTAAATGATTTATCATATGATAACATAATTTTGCGGCGCTTTCAAAAATATAGAGTTGGCTTGAGCAAATATCTATTTAAATTATTTCTATTTAAATTATCATATTATTTGTTTTTTTTTATCCATCTTGCTTGGCAATCCGTCACGTATATCATGAAGAGTTTGTTACAAGTTGCTTGTGAGTTAGTTAACAGTTAGTTAATACCTTAGAGTTTGTTATGAAACCATATGTTTTGCACATGGGTTATTTTCATTAACTTGCTAACTTACTCTCTCTATATTTACATAGCTTGTCTTATATGAGATCGTCTCACGATGAGATCACCTTAAAACAAGAAATTCATAAGCTAAAATTTCTATTATTATTGGGCTATTTAACCCAAATATAAAACATGTTTAGGATATATATATATATATATATATATATATATATATATATATATATATATATATATATATATATATATATATAATATTTGTATCAGAATCAGCGTAATAGAAATGGTGTCTCCATTTTAAAATTATAATTGATGACTTAACATAATATTTGTATCAGAATCAGCGTAATAGAAATGGTGTCTCCATATAATAACAAATTAGTCTTTTTCTATAATTTATATTCTATTTTTAATTTGTTGGTTTTATAAGGAAAAATTGTTTCGAATATTTCCACCTATTTACCATTTATTTTATGAATAATCTGTACTATTAATTATTTATGAATAATTCAATCTTTGTATATTTTCTACAAACATTACCTCTTGCCACAGTTTAATCGGTTGTTATAGATACCTACTTGACGTTACACTAATTTTTTCTTCTTCCTTGTGCTTCTTTATTTGTTGGTCTACCCCTAATCTATTTTAGTGGTGTTGTAAGCATAATATAACATTAAGTGAGATTATTCACATGGGGTACTGTAACAAGGGGTGTTGTAATAAGGGGAGCATATTAAATTATTTAGAAATAAATTCATAGTACAGTAAAGATTATCGACATTAGATGAGCAATAAGTGAGATTAATCAAGACAATTTTTCTTTTATTAATCAATTCTTTTCATTGGGTATCATGTATATAACTTGCATGCACATTGAATTCAAGTAAAAGCTATTCAAATATGTAATAGTAGTTTGCTAATACACAAGGTAATAAATTGCACTTGTTAATTTTTAGCTACCTATATTCCTGTTAACCCAACCAGCTTTGTTAACCCAAAAGTGACTCCCATGGCCACCCATCCTCCTACCAAGATTCTCAAGGATGACTTGAGTGCTGGTGACTTGCCTAGGAAGGCCCCTGCCCATCCGAAAGCGAACAATGCAAGGCTCACAGTGGTTAATACTACCGCGAGCCTTACTCGATACGGTCTTATAAAAGCAGCCGACAAGAGCGGCACTCCACCTCCAACCGCAAATGCTGCGGCTGATGCAGCCGCAGCAGTAAACGGACTAGGTAGGGCCTTCTTTTTTTCTTCCAAGAGGCCCAGCGCCCCAGGCTGGGCCTCATGATCTCTCAGAATTTGAGAGAGCTCTGCATCTCGCTGTGCCCAGACTGACACGAGCTCGCCTAGAGCCATGCTACAAGCCCCAGCAAACAAACCCGCTAGCCCGGTCAGTGCCATGGTCCCCGGGTCGGGCCTAACTGCTCCAACACCAATCATGAGCGAAGACACGGTTAGAATACCATCATTCGCCCCAAGAATTGCGGCCCGAAGCCATTGGGCGGGTTTTGACCCGTTTGTGTTGCCGGGCTCATGTGTTACATCAATAGGCTTGACTTGTTTCAATGAGAGTTCGGAAGCCATAGCAAATAGAAAGTTTTGCTCTCAAAAGAAAGTAAGATGGAAATAATGAGTAGAATCCAAAGATAAAGGCAAGAGTGTGGAGGGCACACTTAGTTTGTTAAATTGTATTTATAGGGCATCATCATTGACGTGTGGAGGACACACTTTATTTAATTTAAAGTGTGTAAATAGAAGAAAATAGAGCATAAATTTATATTCTCTTTTTAAAAAAGTGTTGAGAAAAGGTGATTTATTTGCTAAAAGAGATGCTTGGTGTGATGGAAATTTGACGCACCAAACGGGATTATAAGGCGGTGTTTGCAACATTGCATGAAATTTATATTTGGAATCTTAAGTGTTCACACCATGGATGCTCATGGGTGGATGTTTTAGACTCACACTTAAAGTCTATTATTTTAGCTAAATTTATGGTTCAAAACTATTGGGTCTTAAAATAATGAATTAGGTTTAGGGTTAAACATACACTAAAAAAAATTAAGTTTGGCGACCAAAAAAAAAGCTTCTGCTCCTCAGTTTGGCGACAAAACAAGAGGGTTTGTTTTGTCGCCAAAATTGTTGTTCAAAATTTTTAAACGGTTTAATTTTTAGTAATTGGACAGGAAACTGTTATGCGACAAAATAGGCTACAAAACTCTTTGTCGCCAAACTATTATGTTACAAAGAGTTTTGTAGCCTATTTTGTAGCCTAACTTTTATGCTACAAAATTGGTGACAAATTTTTTTTGTCATATAAATCTATTCATTTTATTTACACTCTCCATACGTTCTTCTCCCATCTTCTCCCATACTTCTCCAATTCTCTCCATATATTTTCCACACCTTACTCTTCATTCTCTCCTTCTCATTTCTCTCCCTTCTAACCCTATTTTTCCTAACTTCTCATTATTTTTACTTATATACTTCCACCATTTTTCTAACTCTTTTTTTGACCGGCTGTTTACATTTTTTCCGGTCATTTCCCTATGGCGATTGTTTGAGCATTTCAGTTGTGGATCTTTAAACTTTTGATTTAAAGATAATTTCGATTATTTTTGCTAATTTTTATTTAATTTTTCCCTTAACTCTTTTGATTATTCGAACATGAAACTAATTTAAATTTTTAGAGAATTTAGATTTTTTTTGGATGTTTTAAAATTTTAGGATTTTTTATGAGTTTTTTACGGGTTTTTTTAGATGATTTCAAAAATTATGATTTTTAAGGCTGGTTTAATGGATTTATGGGCTATTATTGATTTTCTTAGCTTTGTTATTTTTCTGATTTTTGGCTTTTTTCGAAAATTTAGAGAATTTCAAAAATTAGGACTTTTAGTCTTACTTTTTCTGATTTATGAAGATCTTTCTACTTTTTAAAAAAAATTTCGAAAATTTAGAGACTTTCTTAGCTTTTTTAAATTTTTTCTGCTTTTTCGAAAATTTAGAGATTTATGATTTTTGACTTAGTTTTTAGTCTTGTTTTATATTTCAAACATTTATGTAAATAATATTTTTAATTATATTATAAATATCAATGTATTATTTTTTCATATATTAATGTAAATTTAATTTTCTGTTCATATTTTGTTTATATATATGTATTAGTAAGTAATTCACCTTACCTACTATACTTCTATAATTTTTTAATTTATTAATGTAAATATTAATGTATACTTCAAACATTTATGTAAATAATATTTTTTAATTTTATTATAAATATTTATGTATAATTTTTCATTTATTAATGTAAATTTAAATTTTAGTCCATGTTTTGTATATATCTGTCTATTATTATTATTATTATTATTTATAAAAAAATTGAATATTTGTGATGATTATTTAATAATAATAGTTATACTATTATTATTATATAATAATAACAAATATTCATATTTTTTTATATTTTCAGAATTAATTAGGCAACAAAATAGGCTACAGACCATATTTTGTCGCGTAAATAGGCGTAAGAATAGGCGACAAAAAAGCAATTATGCGACAAGATTTTAGTCGGCAAAGGTTTTGGTCGTCTATTTTGTCGCCTAAGGGCTTATGAGACAAAATAAGCTACCAAAACCCTTTGTCGCCTATTTAATATGTATTTGCTGTGATATCTTAGCTAGAATTACAGATTGATTGAGAATTCTAACTATGATGAAGTTCTAGTAGTTGTTGACATACAAAGGTTGATCGTTTAACATTTATATATGTGTTATATTATTGTATATAACTGCAGCAGGGTCCTTTTGGCTGTAACTCTACATTATCACCCTTTTGATCTTATTTTCTTTTGACTTAAGGATTTTACATGCACGCTTTTTAAGTTTTTTTTTTAGTTTAGTGGGGTTATATCAACTATCTTCCTTTGTACGTTCCGTACTAGTTAATGACTCTTTTCATTATTGTTTAATCCATTATTTCTAACTATGATGAAGTTCTAGTAGTTGTTGACATACAAAGGTTGATCGTTTAACATTTACATATGTGTTATATTATTGTGTATAACTGCATTAGGTCCTTTAGGCTGTAACCCTTACATTATCACCCTTTTGATCTTATTTTCTTTTGACTTAAAGGATTTTACATGCACGCTTTTTAAGTTTTTTTTTTAGTTTAGTGGGGTTATATCAACTATCTTCCTTTGTACGTTCCGTACTAGTTAATGACTCTTTTCCTTATTGTTTAATCCATTATTTCTAAACTTCTAATAAATAAGTCTAAAGAGATTCTAATAAGTGTAAGTCATGGATTGAGATCACCCCTCGGTTGAGTCTAGATATGGAGTTTGAGTCAATGTGTCAGGTTTCACTACAGTATAATTAGCTTTTAGTGGAACATATTTAGCAATATTTAATTTAAATGTGGTTATTTTAAATTTTTAGTAATATATAAAGAGGATCTAGTGGTATTTATTAGACCTTTTAGCAGCATAATAAAAAATCATACTAAAGCTTTTTGTGACATAGGATCTAGTGACATTTCTCACAAATGTCTCTATAGACTATATTAACAATTACATATGTCACTAAAAATCAAATAAAGTGTCGCTAAATCACTTTATAGTGGATCTTAAAATTAAAATCAATAACTATTACACTAAAAATATGAATTAGTAGCATTTTTTTTATGCCACTGAATGCAATGTCGCAAAAAGTCAAATTGTCGTAGAGTTTATGTCTTTGAGTTCGATTGTAATTGGATATTGGTTGAATGTGAGCCGAACTTAGATGTCAAGATATAAGACTTTATTTTTGTACTAGACCACACCAGATTGAAACTCATTAACTTTCGATATAGAGCTATGTTACTCTAGTGAAAGACCGTTCCTCGGTGACACAATCTCAAACAAAAAATTCATGTTAATAATTTGTATAATTATTAGAGTATTTTTTATTTACGTATAAGATATTTGTCTTATTTTTTATTTACGTATAAGATATTTGTCTTTATGAGACCGTCTTATACAAGGTTTACTCCCTGAAATCAGGGTCATATTTAATATGGCTCGCTTATCGGTTACCAACCCAAAATTACACTTATAGTTGTGCTTAAATGCGAAGTTTTTAATTTAAGTAAACATTATTAACTTTAAAATGTACTCAATTAATAGTTATAAGTTTTCAATTTAAGTAAACTTTTAAAATTTAAGTTGAAAAATTAATTTATAAATTTAACAATTAGAAATTTGAAAATCTAGTGGTACTAACACACTATATAATAATTGTTGCACGAGATATTGTTGATTAATAGTATTCATTACCTAGCTAAGTATAAATTAAAAATTAATTCTTATATGAGGTTGTCTCATCGTGAAATATACATTATACATAGTTTAAATATTCTAATTAATACAAAATATTAGCATATGAATTCCTTATATTGAGGTGTTCTCACGTAAAGATAATCTGTCACAAGAATAGCTCAATAAAAATTCTAGCGTCCACGAATATTTATTGTAAACAGAAGTAAAGTCGATAAATAAATATATTACTAAAGATATTTCACTCACTAAAAAGTCTATATTGTTAGTTGGATATATCAATTAGTAATATTTAATTAATTTAAATGTCACTACTTTAATTTTCTAATGGTATATATAATGGATTTAGTAACATTTATTTTACCTTTAGCAGCATAATAAAAACTAATACTAAAAGTTTTTTAGACATAGTACCGAGTGACATTTCTCAAAAATGTCATTATAATCTATAGTAACAATTACATATGTCACAAAAGGTCAAATAAAGTAACTTTAAATTGCTTTATAATAAAATTTAAAATAAAATAATAATTACTACACTAAATATAAATTAGTGATATTTTTTAATGTCACCAAATCTTATGTCGTGAAAAGTTGATTTTATTGGATTTATAGATTGTTGCATACTAATTAAATTTATTGTTTATTGATAAGCATTTTGATTTATACACAACAAATAAAATGTTATAACGTGAATGAATAACATTTTAGCATGGTCAAGATACCAATCAAGTGAACGCAAGTTTTAGTGGGAACAAGTACTAATGCTTTATTTCAATGTGTAAAGGTAGTAAACTTCAACCTTCAAACTTCAACAACCCACATCACCAATTTAGAAGTTGTTAACAGTAAACTCCATTATATACATAATTAATTAATATATTGTAGATTTGTACTGTTTGTCAACAAAATAGTGCACATGTCATGTACAATTTTATTTATTTTCTTTATTTGATTATTACAACGCCTTTATCATTTGTTTGAATGTAAATGTTGTTAGAAATAATAATGCGAGCCTTTGTGTATGGCAATAGACTCCTTACTTTGAATAAATCATAAAACGAATAACATTGTAATGAAAATAAGTTTGCGACGAAGGCGTCACCAGAAATCTTGATATAGATTGAAGGCGTCTACAAGCTTTCCTTTTGTGATATTTCCCCCACAAAGGTACTTGGGTTATGAGACCGGAAATTCACAAAGAGATACAATCAATCACATCAACCGATTAGTACGAATCGATTGAACTAAACGACTTTGTGTTTTTGTAGAGATCGAAATCAGAAAAACAATAAAAGAGTTGATCACTCTCCTTTACGTTTCAAAAGAATGAGAGAAAGATGACATAATTTTTGATTCTTAGAAGAAGTGATTTGATATGCACTCACTCTTATTTATAGAGTTGAAGTGTCACATGGATTCATCCAAACAACATCTGGTGGTTACCAGATATTAATGATGTAAAACATTCATTCATAACAACGCTTTATTCCATGAAACATAGCTTAGTTTCACGAAAAAAACATTCGTTCAAAACAACACTTTATTCCATGAAACATAGCTTAGTTTCACGAAAAGACACACTGTTTCAATGTGCTTAGTTTCACGAACAAACACATTTTTTCAATGTACTTAGTCAAAGAAGTACTCGAACAAGCACCATGTTGCTCGAATGAGCAAGTCACCAGAGCAGGCATTTCTTGGTCCGTCGTTACGTCTTTGCTTAGTCTATGTATATGTACATGCCTTAAGCTTTTGGATAAAGTCCTACATGCTCTATATCTCAACAAATATATGTCAAATTTTATCATGTTTGTCAAATTTAATGAAAAGTAGTTTATTAAATACATAATAATAATAATGGTTAACTCTAAATATATGAAACTATATATTTATAAAAATTTATTAATGAAAATAAATTTCATTTTGTTAGACTAACTATATATAAGATTATGTGATTGTTTATGGATCAATTATACTTCAAAGTTTAATATTCGTAAATTGATCTAATAAAGAATGTTTTTATAATTAATTACTGGATTATTTATTAGCTACAACCTTGACGTTTTAATAAGATCTTCAATCAAGATCCAAAATGAGAGAAGAAAGAGAAAAGTATTTTATTCATTACAAAGAACAGTAGCAACAAAATATTACAAGAGACTACTCAGTAGAGTACAGAAGCTATGTGTGTGTGTGTGTGTGTGTGTATATATATATATATATATATATATATATATATAAATATATATATATATATATAAATATATATATATATATATATATAATATATATATACATACATACATACACACACACACACAAGAGACTCTAATGCAAAAGGAAATCTAAGGTGGAATGGGAGGAGCTAATAATCGTGTACCAGAAGGTTGTTAAGCATAACAACTTGGGTGATGGCAGCATGTTTTTGGTGCGAGTTTGTTATAAGGGAAATGATTAGGTGTGACGCAGGTGTAGGTGGTATTGTGTGGATCAGGAGTGTTAACATCCCCCCTCAAGCTTGAGGTGATGTTAATCACACCAAGCTTGGACAATAATGGAAGTAACTAAGAGGAAAATAGGGATTTGGTGAGGAGATCAGCAAGTTGTTCCTTAGTAGGGAGGTATGTGAGGTTTACCAGGCCTTCAAGAACCTTCTCACGAGTGAAATGACAATCGATAGCAATGTGTTTCGTGTGTTAATGTTGAATGGGATTATGAGCAAGACGTATAGAGGATTGGTTATCACAAAAAAGTGTGACGGGCTTAAGATCAGTAATATTGAACTCTTCATGTAGGCGTACAAGCCATGTGATTTCAGATGCAGCAGAGGATAAAGCACGATATTCGGCCTCAGCGGAAGATTTAGAGACAGTGGTCTGCTTTTTTGACTTCCAGCTAACGGGGGAATTACCAAGGAGAAGTATATAACCAGTAACGGAGCGACGAGAATCTAAACAGGCAACCCAATCAGAATCCGAAAAAGCTTGAAGATGTAATTGATCAGAGCCATTAAGAAGGATTCCTTGACCAGCAGTGTGAGCCACATAAGTGAGAGTATATTGAAGAGCTTGGTAATGTAACTCTATAGGGTGCTGCATGATTTGATTGAGTGTTTGCATAGAATAAGACAAGTCCGGGCGTGTATGAGTCAAGAAGTTAAGCTTGCCTACCAAGCTTCGATATAGGGTTGGATCAGAGAACAAAGGGGAATCAGATTGATGAAGCTTGAGGTTAACTAGAAGCGAAGTAACAACACACTTTAGGAGAGGAACACCAGAATCTTGAAGTAACTCAGTAGTGAACTTCTTTTGAGACAAAATAATACCTTGAGGCACATAAGTGACCTCTATACCAAGAAAGAAACTCCATATACCAAGATCTTAAATGCTTAACTTGTAATGAAGATGTTGCTTGAGAACTTGAATAAAGGTGGGATGATCACCCCCGTTAATATAATATCATCCACATACACGGCGGCAGTGGTAATGGATTCGCAAGTCTTCTTGACAAAGAAGGAATAATCATTCTTACTCTGAGTAAAACCTTGAGTAAGTAAGGCACTAATTAGTTTGGCAAACCACTGGCAGGAGGCTTGTTTAAGCTCGTATAATGATTTCTTAAGCTTACAAACAGTGTTAGGAGGATGAGATAACCCTTCAGGTGGAAGCATATAAACCTCCTCATGGAGGTCGCCATGGAGGAAGGCATTGTTGATATCAAGTTGAAAAAGAGGCTAGTGTTTGTGAGCAACAGTAGCAATTAAGCAACGTATGGTAGTCATCTTGACTACGGGGGAGAAAGTCTCCTGATAGCCAATCCCAACTTCCCGAGTGTAACCTTTAGCAACTAATCATGCCTTGTAACGTTCGAGAGGGAAATCAGCTTTCAATTTCACTTTAAAAATCCATTTGGAGCCAATGGCTCGTTTGTCAGGGGGGTAAAGAAACACGCTCCCATGTGTTATTAGTCTCAAAGGCAAGTAACTCTTTAGACATAGCATCGACCCAAAGAGGGGGCAGTAAATTTATATGTTTTAGGTTATGTCCATTGAGAGTGCGAGACAATGAGGGAATAGTGTGAGGAAGGTAAGGCAAGGTGGTGAACAAGATTACAATGATAATCTTGAAGGTAAGAAGGTTGAATGTAAGGCCTTATAGACCGCCTAAGGGAAGGAGGCATGGAGGCAACAGGAATGGAAGGAGGATGAAGGGGTGAAAGAGCATTAGGAGAAATATTAGGAGAGGAGAGATAAGGTAAATTATTAGTGGAGGAAGAAGGATTAGTAGATGAGGCAAGAGGAGGAAATAAAGGAGAGTATGTATCAGGAGAGGGCGGAGGAGTATGGGTGAGAAGATAGAAAAGAAGAGGTAGATGGGGGTTTTATAGTGGTATAGGAAGTGGTGTTAAAGAAATGAACATCCCAAGAAATGAGGATCTTTTTGTGGGTAAGGTTATATACTTTGTAGGCTTTCTGGACATGAGGATACCCAAGAAAGACACAAGGGTAAGCCCTTAATGCGAATTTTGTGCGCTCTGGTTTGAAAGTGGAGGTGTAACACAAACACCCAAATACCTTGAGATGATCATTATTAGGAGGGGAACCAAAGAGCTTCTCATAAGGAGAGACAAACCCAATAGACACAAGGGGCATGCGATTGATCAAGTAAGTAGCACATTGTATTATATCACCCAAAAACATAGGAGGCAAATTTGATTGAAAAGATAATGCACGGGCTATTTCAAGGAGGTGTCGATGTTTTCGCTCAACCACACCTTTTTTGTTAAGGTGTGTGTGAGCAACTCCACTGATGGTGTATACCCTTTTGAAGATAAAAACGAAGCATATCACATTCACAAAGTTCCTTAGCATTGTCGGTATGAATAGACTTTACATGAGTATGCAATTGATTCTCAACATAATTATTAAGATGCAGCAACATTAGAATACTCTGACTTTTTTGTTTGAGTAATAAAACCCAAGTGCTACGCGAGAAATCATCCACAACAGTCAAGAACATAGTGTGACCAGAACGAGTTTTAGTATGATAAAGAACCCAAATGTCCACATGCAAAATTTCAAATATAGTAATAGTTTTAATAGAGCTATGAGCAAAAGTAAGTCTAGTCTGCCTAGCAGCTGGGCAAATAGAGCAAATAACATGGTCTAAAATGATAAGATCTTCAATCAAGATCCTGCTCTGATACCATGAAGGATTTTGAAGGTTTTTGGTGAAGAAGATGGCAGGATCAGGACCTGCTCTGATACAATGATAAGATCTTCAATCAAGATCCAAAATGAGAGAAGAAAGAGAAAAGTATTTTATTCATTACAAAGAACCGTAGCAGCAAAATATTACAAGAGACTACTCACTAGAGTACAGAAGCTATGTATATATATATATATATATATATATATATATATATATATATATATATATATATATATATATATATATATATATATATATATATATATATATATATATATATATATATATATATATATATATATATATATATATATATATATATATATATATAGGTGTGACGCAGGTGCAACACAAGAGACTCTAATGCAAAAGGAAATCTAAGGTGGAATAGGAGGAGCTAATAATCGTGTACCAGAAGGTTGTTGTGCATAATAACTTGGGTGATGGCAGCATGATTCTGGTGTGACTTTGATATGAGGGAAACAATTAGGTGTGACGCAGGTGCAGGTGGTATGGTGTGGATCAGGAGTGTTAACAAGTTTAGGCATATTAGAATAAACAACCTTGAAGTTTTTTTTTTACAAATAATAGCCTTAAAATTACCAAGGTAAATGACCTTTGACTTTCAGTAAAATTCGTTACCCAATTACCCCCAATTGAACCCTTTTTCTCCAACCTCTCTCTACACCTCTCCAATCACAACCATACCCCTACCCCACTGCCATCACCACAACTATTACTCAAATTGCTTTTGTTTAAGAATATAGGCTTATCAATACAGTCAAATATCATATATTGTGTAATATTATTATATAGACACTACAAGAAAAATAGTTTTAGATGACAACTATTATTGTTGCCCATTGTATCAAAAGTTGTCGCCTAAGGGATGGGCGACAAAATTATTTTTATCACTACTTGTGTCGCCCAATTGGTGTTGCTCATGAGCCTACATGTAATAGTTGTCGCCCATAACTTTAATTTTGGGCTTCAAATTGCATTTGTCGGCCAAGTTGTGTCTTTGAGTGTTAGAGTATTTTATATCACAAGTTGTGCCTTTGGGCATCATATTATTTTATCGTCAAAGTTGTGTCTTTAGGTGTCATATTATTTTATCGCCCAAGAGTATTGTTTAGGGCTTCATGTTTCTTCTTCATCGCCCAAACGCGCGCTTTAAAAAATTTTGTGGTCCAATATCAACTTTTGAACATAACTCCAATATGGACATCAAATTTTATTGTGGCCTAAGTATACTTTGGGCTACATATTTCCTTTTGTGGTCCAAAGTCAAAAATTAAACATCACACTTCTTATTGGCATTATCTCCATTTCATACATTGCTTTTGATTTTCATGGAATTCTATAAAATATTTTAACAATCATGAAAAGAGGCTATTTATTGTTTTTTTGGCAATTACAGAAAATGACAAACATATTGACAATAAGTTGTACACAAATCGTCTTAGCCCACAAAATATCAAAAACACTTCTTGTAAGTCCTAAAATTGGCTCAAAATAACTACATATATGATGATTTGGTTTGAAACTAAAAAAACTATCTATGCCCGAAATAACTATATACATGGGGATCTTTCTCCCAAACGAACTTAAATTTTCCTATGCAAACTTTAAACAATGCCTCCTCAACTTGAAAAGTATCAACATTATGTTTCATCAAAGACACTATAAGGTAGAAGTAGGTGTTGTGAATTCTAGCTGAACGAAGAACAATATTTATTAATTGCATATTAACTTATTATACAACAAACAATTTTATCATGTCCAACTCCAACTAAAAAAGAAAATCAAAAGGCATAGATGATAACAAAGCTATAAGTGATAAGTGCAATTATTTGCACTAATCGCTTACACTTTTATGCTCCATTGCGGTGTTTAGAGGCGATTTAGGGTCATTTCATGTGATTTCACTCCATTTCGGTGTTCCATGGTCAAAGCATGGGAAAATGGGTGAATTATGCAATCTTGAGTTGTTTTTGTGGGTTTTCGGTGCTAATTGTGTCTACAGGGATGAAAGGTCAAGTCAAGCTATCCGTTGAATCATGCCACGACCAAAAGAACAAGTTCACAAAAGAAAGATGTTCCAGTAGCCAAAAGCCGAGTCGGCTAAGGTACCCCCCATAAGCCTCGACGACTCGGCTGTGAAAGAAAAAAAAGCACCAACTTTCCAGCAGCTTTTGCCGACTCGGCGATGGGTATGAAAAATCTACCGCCGACTCGGCGGTAATCGAAGCAGAGGCATGAGCTTTCCAGAAGCTGGCGCCGACTCGGCGTTTGGCCAATATTTTGTGTCGCCGACTCGGCGAAATAGGCTGACAAGTTTCATATTTTTCCAGATTCCCAAGCCGACTCGGCTTTAGGTGTTCTCCTTACGGCAGCCGACTCGGCACGATCCTGGTTTAGCTTTTTGGTGTATTTTCTCCGAGCTTTCTTTGGGCTTAGGGTTTAATCACCCTCATTAGTATAAATTGAACCCTTAATCCTGATTAGGGTTCTCTCTTCTTTCTTCCTACTCTTTACTTAGTTTTTCCTATAGCTTTTCATTAATTTAGCTTTTAATCCCTTTTAGCATTAATTTAGTTGCAAGAACTCCAATCTAGCCTTTGAGATTTAATCTCCCTTCAAGTTTGTAAGTTTAATTTTTCCTTTGCTTTTGAATTATTGTATTAGTTGAAGCCTTCTCTAGTAACATTAATCTTTTAGTTTTAATCATCCTTCAATTAAAAGTGTGTTCATCTTCTCCATTATTGTTTTAGTATTGATTGTCATTGTTACTAAGTATTTCATTATTGCTCATTCTAGTTTATCATCTTATTTATTATCATTCATGCCTAGCATTAAGTTTGAAGTAGTATTCATTGCATTCATCATGATTAGTGAGTAGATCCATTTTCTAGGGTTAGGGTTTGAACCTATCAGTTGAGCATGAATTGATTCTTGGATGTGTATGAAACTATGGATTAAAGAGATTAAATTGTGCAAATTAACCCTAAATTAAATATGCTTTGTCGGACTAGTCAATAGAACTAGCGTGTGAGATTGGGATCGACTTTGCTTTAGGGTAAATTTTAGTTAAATTCTTATTAATTCGTTCAATAAAACTAACGTGTGAGAATTGAATTAGTAGGGTCTAAATCTAATAGTCAATTAACAGAGCGAGAGTTTGAGATTAACAAGATCATATTTAATCACATTATTAATCCGACATTTCATAGACACTAATGAGAATTGGATCATGCAAGACTTTAGGGGATTCCCGACGCCCTTGATTTCATCATCATATAGATTAAACCCATTTTAATTATCGCATTTGTAGTTGTTAGTTCACAAACAATCAATCTTGTTATTCCCTTAGCAACATAATCAATTTAAATCGTAAAGTCCATTGTCCCAAGCTTCCTTGTGTTCGACCCGCAACTACACGTACGTTGTGCGCTTGCGGTTAAATAAATTTGCACATCAAGTTTTTGGCGCCGTTCCGGGGAAGCGACGGACAATCGATTTGTTTGTTTTTATTGAGTATATTGCTTTTATTGTTTACCCCCTCCCCCAGATTTTACACTTGCTTTGGTTTTCTGTTGAATGACCAGGAGATCCCGGTCTCTTGAACATTTTGACCTTGAGATCGAAGCTACAGCTCGCCGACTTAACGCCCTTAGAAGGCGAGCTAGAGAGGAGAAGGTAAGACAGGTATTGTTAAGCCGAATTTTGGTGTGGATAAACCTCATCTCATCCAGATGATTGAACGGAATCAGTTTGGAGGACACCCTTCAGATAGTCCCCACGACCATGTTTCTGACTTTGTGGAGAGGTGTGATACTATCACCCAAAAAGATCTAAGTGAAGATGCTGTACGGCTAAGGGTTTTCCCTTTCTGTTTGAGAGATAAGGCAAAAACCTGGCTGAAATCTGAACCCACAGGTATTTATCGAACCTGAGAGGAGTTGGATAATGCATTTTTAGCCAAGTTCTATCCTCCTAGGAAGACATCACACATACGCACCCAGCTGCAAACGTTTAAGCAGCTAACATTTGAGTCTTTTCACGAGGCTTGGGAGAGGTTTAAAGACATCCTATTCAGTTGCCCCCATCATCAGATCCCAGATTGGTTGCTTGCCTAATCCTTTTATGTAGGATTGCATGATGAGCACAAGTCCTCGATTAATGCTGCGTGTAATGGGGATATGGATTCTAAGTCTCCCGAAGAGGTCTTGAGATTGTTTGAGACCATGGCCAAGAACATTTTTTCTTGGGGTAGTAAAAGGGAACGTGCATCCCAAAAGGATGGCACCGATAGTGAGGTCATCAAGGCCCTCACAAAGCAGATGGCCGCTCTATCCGCACAGATGGCCAAGGTAAGTATGGTAAGTGGTACTTCTAGCCCTCCAGTTAATAATGTTTCTATGTGCGATACTTGTGGAGTTCCCGGTCATTGTTCAAGCGCATGCCCCCAAGTTTACGAGGAGGTAAATTCCTTGTATGGTAGACCGGTGAACGACCCTTTCTTTAACACTTACAATGCAGGTACTAAGAATCATCCATACTTCTCATACAAGAGTACCAATGTGTTGAACCCCCCTTCCATACCAAGCACCACACAATCCACCGGGGTTTAACCAAAGACAAAAACCTCCACACCATCCACCTCCACACCATCCACCTCCACAACACCATCATCCACCACCATCTAATATGGAGTCACAAATCGCGGAGCTCCATAATATGATGCAGGCACACATACAAACGAGTAGTGCACATATGAAGATGCTTAAGACTCAGGTTACCCAATTGTCTCAACAGCAAAATATGCGTGCTCCTAATCAGTTTCCTAGCCAGCCTGAACACAAGGGAAAGGAGCCCGGCCAAATGAATACTGTGACAACCAGGAGTGGTAAGCAATTGGTTGATCCTCCCTTAAAAGAGGTGACACCAACAGGTAGTATTTCTGTTAGCCCTGATACTAATGTTGATATTGCTGTTGAGTCTGATACTAATGTTGATGATGTGAATGATAAGTCTGTTGTTATTGATGCTGATAATGCTAAGTCTAAGTCTGGAGTCACGGACCTTCTAATTAAGCATGTGCCTTTTCCTCAGAATTTGGCGCAAGCTAAGTTAGAGAAGAAATATGGGAAATTCTTAAAGCTTTTAAAAGATGTGTCTATAGAAATTCTTTTCTTAGATGCAATTTCTGAGATTCCTGCGTTTTCCAAATTTCTTAAGTCCATTATGTCCCAGAGTAAGAAGCTTGATGATGTTATTCAGGTGTCCAAAGAGGTAAATATGAATGCTTTTATGATTGGTGATATGCCTCCTAAGCTTAAGGATCCCGGTAGTTTCAGTATACCTGTCACAATTGGGAACCTTACAGTGGACCGAGCTCTGTGTGACCTAGGTGCTAGTGTCAGTTTGATGCCCTATTCCATGTATAAGAGACTTAGGCATGTTAATGAGTTGTCCCCCACCAGGATGACCTTGCAGCTTGCTGATCGCCGCATTGTCTATCCTAAGGGCATTTTGTATGATGTTGACCTGAGAGTTGGTAAGCTGACCGTACCTTGTGACTTTGTCATCATGGACATACCCGAGGATGCTAAGACTCCCATCATTCTTGCTAGAACTTGTCTAACTACGGCTAGTACCTTGATTGATGTAGCTAAGGGTAAGTTAGTGATGAGTGTGGGGGAAGATAGGGTTGAGTTTGCTATTCATAATGCTTTGAAGTCCTCAATCCCCAGTGAGTCTATATGTCAGCTTGAGTTTGCAGATGATGTATTTGATGATCCCGATACAGCCCAAGAGATAGATGCCCTACAATCCTTTCTTGAAGGAACTGGGGGTGGTCTTGCAAAGATAATGGGCTGAGATGACTCTTTAGAGAGTCAAGCTGATGATCATGAGTGTGTTTTGGTCTAGTGATGTTTTACAGGTTGTCGAGTTTGAGCAGGAGAAGAAGGATGTAAAGGAGTATTTCACACCTCCTCAGGTAGAAATGAAACCCCTTCCCCCTCATTTGGATGGTACAACAGGGTATTGTCTTGGGTCACCTGGTGTCTAGTCGAGGTATTGAGGTCGATAAGGCCAAGGTCGAGGTTATTGAGAAACTACCCCCTCCGGTTAATGCGAGGGGAATTCGTAGTTTTCTTGGGCATGCAGGTTTTTACAGGAGGCTCATACCGGACTTTTCTAAGATCGCCCGACCTTTGACTGAGCTTTTGGCCAACGATGTACCTTTTGTTTTTACTGACGATTGTCTAGCTGCTTTTGAGAAATTGAAACAGGCTTTGACTACTGCACCGGTCATCCAACCTACCGATTACAACCTGCCCTTCGAGTTGATGTGTGATGCTAGTGATTATGCTGTGGGGGCAGTGTTCGGACAGCGTAAGGATGGTAAGTTGCATGCCATCTATTACGCGAGTAAGACCTTGAATGAGGCACATGTAAAGTATGCAACCACCGAAAAAGAGCTCCTGGCTGTGGTTTATGCGTTAGAGAAGTTTAGATCCTATCTCATAGGGTCTAAGATTACTGTTTATATTGACCACTCTGCTCTTAAGTTTTTGTTTAATAAGAAAGATGCTAAGGCAAGACTAATTCGATGGATTTTGTTGTTACAAGAGTTTGATTTGCAGATTGTGGATAAGAAAGGGGCAAAGAACTCAGTGGCTGATCATCTGTCCAGACTTGTATTGGATGAGGTGTCAGGTACGCCTGACATTAATGATTCCTTCCTTGATGATCAGCTAGTGGTTCTCGCAGATGCTGATGATACTCCTTGGTTCGCTGAAATAGCGAACTATCTAGCTATGGGTGTGCAGTCCTCTGGGTTGAATGCATACTAGAGGAAGAAGTTCTACCATGACGTCCGCTACTACTTTTGGGATGATCCGTTGTTGTTCAGGGTATGTGCAGATCGCATTCTCCGCCGTTGCATCCCTGACAGTGAGGTACATTCTATCCTTAGGCATTGTCATGATCTACCTTGCGGTGGACATGCTGCCTCTTCTAAGACTGCTGCTAAGATTTTGCAATGTGGATTCTATTGGCCATCTCTTTTTAGAGATGTGCAGGCATATGTTAAGATGTGTGACCGCTGTCAAAGAGTTGGCAATTTGCCAAAGTTCAATGCCATGCCGATGAATCTCATTGTTGAGATTGAGATTTTTGATGTTTGGGGTGTTGATTTTCAGGGTCCCTTCCGTCCCTCATTTGGAAACCGATATATTCTTGTCGCTGTTTATTATGTTTCCAAGTGGGTGGAGGCCTTTGCTACACCGACAAATGATGCTAGGTTGGTCACCAAGTTTTTCAAAAAGACCATTTTTCCACGTTTTCGTTGCCCTCGAGCACTCATAAGTGATAGTGGGACCCACTTTATAGAGCAAAAGTTTGAAAATCTTCTTAGGAAGTACGGAGTCGTTCATTGATATTCCTTGCCATATCACCCCCAGTGTAGTGGGCAAGTTGAGATTTCCAATCGCGAGCTTAAGCTCATCCTTGAGAAAACTGTGCACACGTCCCGAAAGAATTGGTCGGATAAGCTTGATGATGCCTTATGGGCTTATAGGACGGCTTTTAAGACTCCTATCGGGACTACGCCTTTCCGTTTGGTCTATGGGAAGCATTGTCATCTTCTCGTGGTGTTAGAACACAAGGCCCACTGGGCGATCAAAGCCCTTAATTAAGATTTGAAAAGTGTAGGTGATAAGAGGCTCCTAGACCTCAATGAGCTCGATGAGATACGCCTAGATGCGTATGAAAGTGCCATTATCTACAAAGAGAAAACCAAAAAATGGCACGATCAACGCATCACTAGGCGGGAATTTAAGGAAGGTGAGAAAGTGTTGGTATTTAATTCTCGGCTCAAGTTCTTTCCCGGTAAGCTAAAGTCTCGGTGGTCCGGACCGTACACTATTACTAAAGTGTTCCCTTATGGGTCGCTTGAAGTAACTGGACCAAATGGCACATTTAAGGTCAATGGCCACCGAGTCAAACACTACATCGCGGGTGAGCCGTTTGGTGAAGAGGAAGTTATGGTATTTGAGACCTATATTTGTGGGTCGAATCACGTCAAGCTAATGACGTTAAAAGAGCGCTTTACGGGAGGCAACCCGTATACACCATCTTTTTTTTTTTATTTCATTTTATTTATTGTTTTTTTTATGTTAATGTTTGTTTAGTGTGCAAGCTCTAAAAAATATAAAAATATATTAAAAAAAAATTTTAATGAGGCAGAATTGAGGCAGTGAGCAAACGCCAACTCGGCTGTGAGGTAATTCGAGAAAGCGCCGACTCGGCGAAATACACCGGAATTAAAATACTTGGCAGAATGAACCGCCGACTCGGTGGTCAGCATATAATTGGGCATCGCCGACTCGGCGAAATCGGCTGGAATCAACTATTCGGCTTTTTAAAGCCGATTTCGACCCAAACCCTCATTTCTCACCTCTCATTTTCTGACTTTTATTTCTCCCTCTACCCTAAACTCCTTCTCTCTCTACCTTCAAACTCTCATCTTCATTCATCTCCTCCATTCAAGAAATCTAAGACCTAAATCTCCATCTTTTCACCACCCTACCTCTCAATGTTGCTATTTGGTTCTAAATTGGTAAAGGAGACTCTCTAAGCTTGGAATTTGGTACTAATCTAGAAATAATTCATTTGCATTTCAATTTGGAAGGTATAAATTTCTATCCTTTGCTTTTCATTTTTGATTTGTGCATTCTAGTGTTGGATAATTATTGTTAGAAGACCTCTAGGTTTGTAGCTCTTGGATCTTGTTTGTGGTTGTTGGATTATTGTTTGTGGCATTGTTTGTGTTCTTGTTGTGTGCTACTCTTGAGGATCTGTTTATGAAGAATTTACTTAGATCCAAGAGAACCAGGACAGGTGAGTCTTCCTCCTCTTAAAGGGAGGGAAGACAACCTTCACCACCACCCCCAGACCAACCTCAAAGAGCCCAAGACTCGACGTCCTCCGCTAATATGGGGTGTAGATTAACTCCCTCGCAGACCAAACTCTTTGGGAAGCTGAGGGGGCGCACTCTAATCCCCACCAAATTCGTAGATTTGAATGCATTGCACAGTACATGTTTATATAATGGCATTCACACACTGCTAGAGCGAAGGGG
Source organism: Amaranthus cruentus (assembly GCA_019425755.1). Lineage (NCBI taxonomy): Eukaryota > Viridiplantae > Streptophyta > Magnoliopsida > Caryophyllales > Amaranthaceae > Amaranthus > Amaranthus cruentus. The sequence continues at coordinate 9,248,341 of CM033450.1, forward strand.
ACTCCATGGCTTCATGGATGTCGCCGCAGACGTGTACCCACGTCTGGCGTTCGAGTTTCTTGCGACCCTGACTCGTCACGAGTTTTCTGAGGGTCGATACATCACGTTTAACGCCCTGAACATGGTCCATTCCATGTCATACCTGGATGTTGCCAGGGCGTTTAACTGGGTTCTTAGATCTGAGGCAGATATCATGAGCTTTTGGTTGGCTATCACCGGTAACCGGGTGTATCGCGGCTCGGGAAACAAAATTTCCCACGTGTACCACCCAGCGACATATATTTTGTTTCCTCTCCATGACAATGTTTTGTTAAAGAGAGCCCGGTGGGGTTTCCAAACCCGAGCTTGCCACGATGCGGTCGTTGCTCGTGTACGACCAAGGCACACCCGACTGGGTGGATATTTTTGTGTAGCGTTGTCTCGTTGTGCGCAACACCGATAGAGGCAAGATTGGTATGGGTGGAATGGTGACGCTCCTGATTATGTTTTTGGGTATTGATATACCCGACAATGTCCCTGCTTAAGTCCATAACACCACCATCTATTATGACAGGCCCACGCTGCGTAGGGTGCGATTCATCACATATCGTAGGCCCTACGCATGCTCTCTAAATATACCTAATGGTCGTATAGTGAGTCTTCCTCCCATCCCTGAGACCATTTTCGATATAAGGAATGATGACACGGCGGAAACGCTGTGTAATCGGACCATTGCCTATTCCATGCACCACTCTGTCGAGCAAGCCCCAGTGGCTGCCGGTGTTCATATTGATATTTACGAGGTTGGCGATGAGGATGAGGAGGAAGAGGAGGAGTACGTTCCATCTGAGGAACATGTGCATAGGGACGCAAGTCCCGAAGTTGATTCCGGCCCCCGCTGGTATCAGCAGTTCGATGAGAGATTCTCCAACTTGGAGAACAGGTATGGGGAGATGGAGGGTCGACTAAACCGTTTAGACGGGAATCTACAGACCTTCCAAGATACATACGACGGAGACATGTACAATCTTGATACACGTCTCCAGTCAATATGGATTTCCCAAGAGGCCCAAATGAACTACTATTTTGGGCAGCCATATGTCGATCCTAGATCCAGCATCGCCGAGATGAAGGCTCAGAGAGAGAGAGATCGAGCCGCTGAGCTCGAGGCTAGGCGATCTAGGAGGAGTTCATTCTCCTTCTTTCGCCGTCGTGGTAAATGAGGGCCACTTATCATTTAGACTTCTCCCATCTATATATATATATATATATATATATATATATATATATATATATATATATATATATATATATATATATATATATATATATATATATATATATATATATATATATATATATATATATATATATATATATATATATATATATATATATATATATATATTGGTATTTTAAGGAACTTAAGACAAAACTACTTTAAGTATTTTAAGGTTTTGGGTTACTTAACGTTTAATATTAATGAGTTTGGATGAGATATACCTATTTCAATCATGTATAAATTAAACGACTATCGAGTTTGCTACATATCAGATAAGAGAGTCATGCAAATCGGGTTGGTTTTTTCCACCACTAAATATGTGTAATTAAAAAACTAAATTATACTCCCTCCAACTCAACCAAGTTGTGCCATTTCCTTTTATGGGCAATTTAGTCAAGTTGTCCCATTTCTATTTTTGGCAATGATTTTTTTACCTAAATACCCCCACTTTTACTACTCCCACTACCCAACTACTACCTTTACAATTAATTTAATCAATTAAAATACCCAACTACCCCCACTTTTACTACTCCCAATACTCAACTACCACCTTTACAATTAATTTAATCAATTAACATACCCCACCATTCCACTCTTAAAAACCGTGCCCAACCCAAATGGGACAACTTGGTTGAGTTGGAGGGAGTAATAAATAATAATGTAGCCCAAGTTTTTAGCATTATATTTTCTTGTTTGTGCCCTCTAGTTTTGTCGATACATAAGAAATTTTGTAGCCCAAACAATAAATTTCGGGTGAATTTAAAATTATTATAGCCCAAACAATAAGCCCCAGTGGCTGCCGGTGTTCATATTGATTTTGACGAGGGTGGCGATGAGGATGAGGAGGAAGAGGAGGAGTATGTTCCATCTGAGGAACATGTGCATAGGGACGCAAGTCCCAATGTTGATTCCGGCCCCCGCTGGTATCAGCAGTTCGATGAGAGATTCTCCAACTTGGAGAACAGGTATGGGGAGATGGAGGGTCGACTAGACCGTTTAGACGGGAATCTGCAGACCTTCCAAGATACATACGACGGAGACATGTACAATCTTGATACACGTCTCCAGTCAATATGGATTTCCCAAGAGGCCCAAATGAACTACTATTCTGGGCAGCCGTATGTCGATCCTAGATCTAGCATCGCCGAGATGAAGGCTCAGAGAGAGAGAGATCGAGCCGCTGAGCTCGAGGCTAGGCGATCTAGGAGGAGTTCATTCTTCTTCTTTCGCCGTCGTGGTCAATGAGGGCCACTTATCATTTAGACTTCTCCCATCCATATGTTTTTTTTTTCATGGTTTGTTCCCTTGCTTCACAGTTAAGCATTGGGGACAATGCTTTCGATAAACATGGGGTGGAGTCTACAACTGTTAGCTGTAGTTTTTATCGCTTTCATAGATTAGTTTATTTTTCTGTCTTTTATTTTTTGTTCAAAAAAAAAATAAAATTGATGAGAGTGCTAGCCATAACCTGTGAAGGAGGTCTAGGCAAAAGGAGAGTAAGTGTGCTCCAGTCGATATCCATCTACATCCTTTGCTAAGGCATTTCCAGGTATACTTCTTTTCCTATCTCTGTCTTCTATTTATTTCTAGCTCCACCAAATTGTCCCACCTTAACCTACCTAGCCATCCTTACTTAGATTCTCGCATATCATCTTATACTAACAATTGCAAGTTATTTGAGCTACAAATTTTTAACCAACATAAGCCCTCATCCTCTTTTGTCCAAATTAATTCTTGGATTGCGAGATCCAAGAGCTCCATTATATGAGCCATACAGTTTGGAGTTTGGGTGTTTTACTTGGTTTCATCTTGTAGTGGTTGTGTTGATGTTGTATGGATGTTTGTTTTGGGTTGGTTATGAGGTCGACAAGGGGTTTGGATTTATATGGGCTTAAGTGAGATCATTATTTTTGAGAGATAAGGAGATTAAGATAGGAAGCCTCTTTCTTTTGGGGAGCCATAAGTAGAGCCGGTGTTCATGTTTAAAGAGGTAATGAGGAAACTGATGGTGCTATCCTAGTTCATCATTGGAGTATGTTAGTTAACTGTGCATTCTATCTTCTGTGCTTTGATATGTTTTTATCCAGGGTTACTGAAGACCCTATTGCTACCCATGTTCTCTTTGTGCTTCATTTGTGTACAATCTTAGCTCCATGTTCATATTGTGTCATTTTTTTTTTCTTTTGTTGTTTGCTAAGTTTGTAAATTTCATTCTTTGAAAAAAGGGAAACATGTTTCAAAAGAGATAAGCCCGTTAGGTTGAAAACCCGAAAGGGCGACCTAGGCAAAAGAGCGGCATGAGTGGGTGAGCAATGTGAGATTTGAAAAAAAGGAAAGAATGGCTAGGACGAAAACCCGAAATGAGTTCCTAGGCAAAATGAGAGAAAAAGAGAGAACTTGCATTATAATATTCTATCTCATTTGTACATGGATTTGGAGACCGTGTTTTAACCTTGTTTTTATTTTTCAACCTTGATTTGCTCGAGGACTAGCAAAGGTTAAACATGGGGTGGTTTGATAAGTGCAATTATTTGCACTAATCGCTTACATTTATATGCTCCATTGCGGTGTTTAGAGGCGATTTAGGGTCATTTCGTGTGATTTCACTCCATTTCGGTGTCCATGGTGAAAGTATGGGAAAATGGGTGAATTATGCAATCTTGAGTTGTTTTTGTGGGTTTTCGGTGCTAATCGTGTCTACAGGGATCAGGGTCATGTCAAGCTATCCATTGAATCATGCCATGACCAAAAGAACAAGTTCACAAAGGAAAGATGTTCCAGTAGCCAAAAGTCGAGTCGGCTGAGGTACCCCCCATAAGCCTCGACGACTCGGCTGTGAAAGAAAAAAAGCACCAACTTTCCAGCAGCTTTCGCCGACTTGGCGATGGGTATGAAAAAGCTACCTCCGACTCGGCGGTAATCGAAGCAGAGGCATGAGCTTTCCAGAAGCTGGCGCCGACTCGGCGTTTGGCCAATACTATGTGTCGCCGACTCGGCGAAATAGGCTGACAAGTTTCATATTTTTCCAGAAACCCAAGCCGACTCGGCTTTAGGTGTTCTCCTTGGGGCAGCCGACTCGGCGTGATCCCGGTTTAGCTTTTTGGCGTATTTTCTCCAGGCTTTCTTTGGGCTTAGGGTTTAATCACCCTCATTAGTATAAATAGAACCCTTAATCCTGATTAGGGTTCTCTCTTCTTTCTTCCTACTCTTTACTTAGTTTTTCCTATAGCTTTTCATTAATTTAGCTTTTAATCCCTTTTAGCATTATTACAATCTAGCCTTTGAGATTTAATCTCCCTTCAAGTTTGTAAGTTTAATTTTTCCTTTGCTTTTGAATTATTGTATTAGTTTAAGCTTTCTCTAGTAACATTAATCTTTTAGTTTTAATCATCCTTCAATTAAAAGTGTGTTCATCTTCTCCATTATTGTTTTAGTATTGATTGTCATTGTTACTAAGTATTTCATTATTGCTCATTCTAGTTTTTCATCTTATTTATTATCATTCATGCCTAGCATTAAGTTTGAAGTAGTATTCATTGCATTCATCATGATTAGTGAGTAGATCCATTTTCTAGGGTTAGGGTTTGAACCTATTAGTTCAGCATGAATTGATTCTTGGATGTGTCTATGAAACTATGTATTAAAGTGATTAAATTGTACCAATTAACCCTAAATTAAATATGCTTTGTCGGACTAGTCAATAGAACTAGCGTGTGAGATTGGAATCGACTTTGCTTTAGGGTAAATTTTAGTTAAATTCTTATTAATTCGTTCAATAAAACTAACATGTGAGAATTGAATTAGTAGGGTCTAAATCTAATAGTCAATCAACAGAGCGAGAGTTTGAGATTAACAAGATCATATTTAATCACATAATCAATCCGACATTTCATAGACACTAATGAGAATTGGATTATGCAAGACTTTAGGGGATTCCCGACGCCCTAGATTTCATCATCATATAGCTTAAACCCATTTTAATTATCGCATTTGTAGTTGTTAGTTCACAAACAATCAATCTTTTTATTCCCTTAGCAACATAATCAATTTAAATTGTAAAGTCCATTGTCCCAAGCTTCCTTGTGTTTGACCCGCAACTACATGTACACCGTGCGCTTGCGGTTAAATAAATTTGCACATCAATAAGAAAAACACAATAATAACTTATATGTATTTTAGCAACTGTCTTAGGTGTTAAAACATAATAATTACCCATATATGCATGGGTTGCTACTCCATCTTCTCAGCATTATACCAATATTTGCTAATAAATGAATCATATTCAATTTTTGTTCAACCAAAAGGTTTGAAACTCGGGAACTTTATTCTGATCTTATATTCATAGTGAGAAAAAATTAATTGAACCTGTATCTAAGCTAAGATTATAAGCCATAAATATACATACCTATTTTGGATGAAACATGCATTATTCTTGCCATCTCGACCATTAATTCTTGTTTTACCTTGGTGTTCCTGTCATTCATTTCTTATTTCAATTTTTGAATTTCATCTTAAAGTACAAGCTCTCATTCAGCATATGCTTGCCTCATTTATTGAATTTCTTCTCTAATCTCAGTAGTTTGGGCCACTATTTTTGAGAACTTTGGTCCAAACCCAAGGCCCCTTAGCCACTCGAGTGCTTAAAGACCCTTGTATATACTTCTTGAGGTTATCGACACCATGTTCCTGCATTTCCTTATGATGCAAATCATTAAGAGCTTGAATATTGGGTTTAATTCAGTTACGACATGCCTATTAGTGAAAAAATCATTGTTAGTGAAAGGACATTCAACTAATTAATTTAATTAAGTATTTTGTATCATGATACCTATGGGTCCTTTCATATAGTTTCACATATACTCCCTCCTATTCAACCAAAATGTCCCATTTCTATTTTGGGTCAAGTCACCTAAAATGTCCCATTTCCATTTTTGGCATGGATTTTTTTTACCCTTATACCCTTATTCACTTTACCTATTTACTTTTTAACCTTAATAAAATTATCTAATTTTTCCCTAAAACAATTAATTAAACTACCTACTCTTTTCCATTTCCCTCCATCTAGTTCCAGAATATTCACCTTCCTCTTTAACTCTCATCTTCATCCTCTCTCTCAAGAACATTCACCATTGTTCTTCAAACTCAGATCTGGGTTTTTCTTCGTCTTTGTTCGTATTTCTGGGTTCACCATTGTTCTTCATCCTCTCTCTTCTCTCTCTTCTCTTTCATGGAAAACCCTAAATCCCACTACTTCACCCCTGAAAATGGCGTCTACTACAACCCAAGCATATCTAGAAAGCAAGCCGGTTCGAGAAGCAAAGTCTTTAATCACTGAACTTTGCCGTCAATTTTATCATCTTGGTCTCCTTCTACTACAATCCACTGAACTTTAATCACTAAACTTTAATCACTGAAAATGGCATTTACTACAACCCAAGCATATCATGTCTCCTTCTGGTTTGATTTCTTACTCTTTTTTCTGAGAATGTTTTGTTTTCTTTGTTTTATTGATTCATTTGTGAGATTTTGTGATTTGGTCGGGTTGAATTTTTGATAAAATTGGGTAATTTTTTATCTGGGTACTGTTTGTAAAGTCTAGATGTTAGTGCTTAATGTTGTGCTAGTGTTTGATTGTAGCTTGAACTATAAAAACATTATGCTTTGAATTTTTTATGTCTTTTTTTGCTTCAATTAACTCTTAATTGTGTTTGTTCTTCAATTTATGATGTGGGTACGCTTTGTTTTTGTTCAGATGTTGGTGGTTAGTGTTCTGCAAGTGTTTGAATGTAGATTGAAGTATGAAAGCTTTATGCTTCAATTTATCGTTTTATGCTTTGTTTTTGTGTTCGATTAATGGTCAATTTAGCTTGTTTTTCCAATTTTGTTAAGGAATCATTAATTCACTAATCAATTTATTAAAACCCATAATATCACCCTCTTTCCTACTCAAAGGGACCCATTTTGACTCACCTTAAAATCCGTGAAAAGTCAAATGTCTCATTTGAGCTGCATAGGAGGGAGTATATAATGGTTCATCATCGTCTTGTGTCGAAAAATATTTATAACCTTTTTGACCCTCTTGTTGTGAACCTTTTTGTTTTACTTGAATTAATCGGATGGGTCGGAATAGGCACAAGTTGGATAAATTAGACAAATTGATCATTTAGTAGGGTAACGTCAGATTAGAAAATGAGTTATTCAAACAGGAATATACACCACAAAAAAAGTAAAAATGGCAACTACCAAAAGGAGAAGAACAAACATCCTTTGCCCTTTTTAGAAAATGGCAACATCTTTCATGTCAAAATGGTGATCGCCTGCAACCGCCCCCATGGTCGTCGCCAATTTTTTAAAAATTTTATTTATTTATTTTTTTATCAAATATATTAGCAACACATGTCGTCCAATATTTTTAAGCATCCACTTGTATAGCCGTCGCCGTTCAATCGCTCAAGCTATATATAGTGTTCAAATGGCGAGGCCCTGTGTCTTTGCGTTTTTTGTTTTTTTTTTTTGATGTGATAATGAATTGAGGTTTGATTTAAAACAATATTATCGGTTTCAAATTATATATATATATATATATATATATATAGGGTAGAGATCCAATAAGAAGGGGTGTAAAAATAGGAAGGATAAGAAGGAGTAGTTACCGTTGATTGATTAATATCTAACGGTCTAAAAAAATTTGTTATAGCAATAGATCTAGTAGCACATCTTTATAAAGAAAGCATCACACATTAATTTAGAAACCATCACACTTTCAAGTGACACATGTTTATACAGAAAGTATTACAAAGCATCACAATTTTTTTTCTGTTTTTAAACGCGTGCAAAATGGACCATTGATCTAAGATCTAATGGATGAAATTCCTTCCTATCCTTCTTATTTTCAAATCCCTTCCTATTAGATCCTATATATATATATATATATATATATATATATATATATATATATATATATATATATATATATATATATATATATATATATATATATATATATATATATATATATATATATATATATATATATATATATATATATATATATATTATATATATATATATATATATATATATATATATATATATATTTTTGTATTTTAAGGAACTTAAGACAAAACTACTTTAAGTATTTTAAGGTTTTGGGTTACTTAACATAAAATATGTGTAATTAAAAAACTAAATTATAATAAATAATAATGTAGCCCTTTCAATCATGTATAAACGACTATCGAGTTTGCTACATATCAGAGAAGAGAGTCATGCAAATCGGGTTGGTTTTTTCCACCACTAAATATGTGTAATTAAAAAACTAAATTATAATAAATAATAATGTAGCCCAAGTTTTTAGCATTATATTTTCTTGTTTGTGCCCTCTAGTTTTGTCGATACATAAGAAATTTTATAGCCCAAACAATAAATTTCGGGTGAAATTAAAATTATTGTAGCCAGGACACTAAGGATTGGATAACCATTAATAATTTTATAGCCTACCATTTGTCTTTGGGCGACAAACATAACGTGTAGCCCAAATGTGAGTTTTTGGACTTCAAATGGAATGTTATCAACATAACGTGTAGCCCAAATGTGAGTTTTTGGACTTCAAATGGAATGTTGTCGCCCTATCTCTAAATGTGGACGTCACGATCTGCATTGGTGTCTCAAAATTTATCTTTGTGCCACGCTTTATTTATTTGTAGCCCAAGAATTACCGTTATGTCACACTTTATTTATCCCCCAAGCAATGCCATTATACCACGCATTTTAAATTTGTTGAGTAAGTAATACCATTGTGCCACACATTTTAATTTTGTGCTTGCATCAAATTTTATGTTTGTCGCCCAAGCTACCATAACCGTACGTGTTAAATTTGTTGCCAAAGTGGTATTGTTGTGTCACACAAATTAATTTTATCGCTCAAAATTCTATATGTACTAGTTACTACAACTTTATGTTTGCCGTCCAAAAGATGTATTTTTTGTCACACAATATCAAATTTCTTGTACCCAACTGATATGGTAAATTTTCAATTATCCAAAATAAATAAAAAATAAAATCAATTAAGTGCATAAAAAAATATGAAAAGAATGTTCAAATATCATTGGTTTTCGGCTTTCAGTGTTGTTGGGATCCTATCTTGGTCTTTTTTTAAGGATTTAAATTTTATAAAGCTAAGAAAATGTGCTATCCAAACGCCTTAATACCATTAGAAATTTTTATAGTATGAACCAGAATTTGAGATACAAGAATTAAGTAAAACAAAAAGAGTGTGGAATCGAAATAATAAATTTAATCATTGATGTCCTAAAATATATTTAATTGCTTTTATTTTTTTAATTATAGATTTGGTTCAGAAAGAAAGAAGAGCTATTCTCCTGAGAGACCGTCTTTATAAGAGATGTCTTTCGGGTCCATTTCATTGTAGCTTAATGCCTATTTTTACTCTACATTTTCTTTATGCCCGACCTAATTAGAGATTATCTTTCAAAAAGATCATCTCTCACAAGAATTTGTGAAGAAAAAAAGGATTGTATATGTGAAAATCAAATTGAAGGCATTTTTTGAAAAAATTCCTCTATTCTTTCTGTTGATATTATTGTAATCGCATATATGTGAGAATTTATTATCAAACTATTTATGAATAAAATTAAGAGAAAATATCAAACAATATAAGGCCGGAGAATTCCATATTATTGATAAGATGAGGTATATTTATCTTTTTTTAGATAGTGAGAAAAACTCTGATAAATTAGGTTAGACTTATTGTAAATGTCAGCAATTATTGGAGAAAACACGAGGTGCACACACTTCACAAGCCAAGGAGATATATGCCATCCCAAAACCATATGGCAATGGGAAGAAGGTCTCCAATAGCTTATAAAATGTGCACACTATTTTCAATTTTTCGATGTGTGATAACTCACCCAACAAACTCTTATTTCAAAAAGGAAAAATTATAAGAAACTACCTAATCTATACACCTTTTTTTTAAACAACTTTATCTAAAAATTATTGCAAAAAACTACATTATATAATACAAATCTTTGCAAAAGACTACATTTTAATGAATGTCGTCAGTTGACTGTTATCCTTAATGTTTGACCAGCACATCACTTGCACGTGCTTTCTTAAAACCCACCTTATTCTTCAATTTAAACAGAGTAAGAACACATCATTCCAAAATCCCCATTTCTTATCTACTACAATTAAAACCCTAAACTCTAACTCACCCATTTCATCTTGTTCCATTAATTCATTCAAGATTTGTTTCCCTAATGGAGGGTAATAGTAATTCTAATTAGTAGGAGTAATTAGCATGTGTTTCAGTATTTGTTTTTTCTTTTGATTTTGATTAGTGAATATAGTGATTTTGGATTGTCTTTTATGTATCAACTCTTAATACCGGCTACTGGTACCGATAAAGTGATAGTAGTCAAACATATGGGTTAATGTTGTCTGATTGAGATCTCCTATTTAACTATTGTATCGCCTGCACTACCACCCCCTATCTATTATGTATTTTGATTAGTGAACATAGTGATTCTTGATTATCTTATTCCCTTTTTTCTTAACAATTTTGCAACTTCTGATTTAGTTCCTAATCACCCTTTTCTAGCACCAAACACCAAAAGCATTAATCTTTCTACCAAATAGAGTAATCAATGGAAAATTCCTTACACTTACACTTTATAATCAAAACCCACAAGAGAAATAGACAAATCTTGAATAAATTAGGGAAACAAGATGAAATGGGTGAGTTAGAGTTTAGGGTTTTAATTGTAGTAGAAGAAGAAACGGGGAGATATGAGAATGTTGTGTTCGTAGTGTGTTTAAATTGAAGAAGAATGTGGGTGCGTATAAGAGGCGTGCTGGTTAAACGTTAAGGATAACAATCAACTAACGAAATTCATTAAAAGGTAGTCTTTTGCGAAGATTTGTACTACCTCCTATTCAACCCATTAGTCCAATTTGATTTTTCACACTTGCCGAGACAACATTTTAACCTTTAATATCTCTAATTGTTTTTAATTAAAAATTATAAAAATTAGATATTAATAATCTTTGTAAAGAGGCGAATCCAACAAGATCCCACATGAGTATGTTTTAACTTATAAATTAGCAATAAAATACAAATTAAGAGTGATAAGTGAATTGTGAAAAAAAATCAATGGGACTAATATGTTGAATAGGAGGGAGTATTATTTAAGGTAGTTTTTTTTAAAAAAAATTATTTAGTTTTTTAAAAAAAGCACATAAATTAGGTAATTTCTTATAATTTTTCCTTTCAAAAATAAAAGAGAAGACCTTCAAGTACTAGACACAAATTAATACAAAAATACAACAATAATATAATCAAGACCATAGAGAGGTCTAAAAGACATGAACATTGACCCCTAATTATAAAAGACCCGGACTACGTGCATATTTTTATATCAATGGTTATCTTATTAAAATATATAATATTATTTATGTATTTTAAGTATTGTTTTATAGTTTTATATTAGAAGACTTTTTCAAAACTCGAAATCCATAAACATTCAAGATGATTTTAAAATTCCATAGAGTGGTGGAATGAAATATAAGTTCAGATACACATTAAATTATTATTAGAATTATAGTTATTTTTTTAAATTTTGTAGGAAATTTTTATGATATCTTTTAATTAGTTTATGAATATATTTGTTTTTCATTCATAGGAAATTAGTCACGATTCTCTAATATATAGAAGCCATTAATATAAATAAAATACACATAAACTTCTATAAGTGTAAAATAATTCTTTTTAATAAACTTGCTTTCTCCATCTAGATTGTTTTCTCTATTTAACGAATAACTTCTACATTTACCACAAAACTTATTTAAAACAATAATGAAAACCTCTTAAAACTCAATCACTTCTATATATTACTGAAATTCTAATTATGATGACCCAATTATTGTAAGTATTAAAATAATAACTAAAAACCTACAAATCAAGCCATGATAACAATACTCTAATAAATATCTCAATTAAAGAAATTAATGGAAGAGGTCTGCTCGATCATGTTACTGTCAATCCTTCTTCAAAATATGACGAAGAGTATACTTCATTAGCCCCAAAATATGAGGTTGTTATATACCGGTAATCAAAAAAAATTGTGAAATTTCACGTGGTAACCCTAAGGTTTTGGGTATTTCACGTAGTAACCAAAACTTTTAAAAAACCATGCGGAAACCCTGAGATTTACGTATAATTATTCCACTGTGACCTTTTTGCACATAAAAACGTTAGCAAACGTTAATTTATGCGACTCAACATTTCAAATGTCATCAGTTTTAATATTTTTTCCCAATACATAAACCCCAACTCTACCATCTTTCATCAAAATCATTTTTTTCCCCAAATCTAAAAATGGTAGAGTTAGGGTTTATATTTTTGGGAAAAAGGTTGAAACTAATGGCATTTGAAATGGTGAATCGCATAAATAGGTGTACAACAACCTTAAAGCCTTGAAATTAATGTTTTGTTAACGTTTTGGGTGTAAAAAGGTCACAGTGGAACAATTTGGTAAAATTCAGGGTTACCACGTGAATTTTTTAAAAGTTTTTTTTAAAAGTTTTGGTTATCACATGGAAAACCCAAAATTACGGTTAGTAAATCAATAGCAAGATTTTGCAACGCAGGAATTAAAATAGATGGATTGCAAATCTTTGATCTATTCGTAAATGCAAATCTTAATCTCATTGTCGTCTGTTTGCACATAAAAATCCTTACAAGTTTGTATTTAGAGTTTTATGTATTGGGCAAGAGTACGAAAAAATTATAGGAATAATTCCTACCATCTACATGAATTCAGTTACTTACCATACTAGTCTTCTCTTGACTAATTGAAATTTCTATGATATTATAATGATTTTAATTTCAAACAAATAATTTTAGTTAATAACATCCTAAGAATTAAAACTTAAGATAAAATTTATTTGTACCTTTATCACACGCTATTTTGAACCATGTTGATAATAAAGGTGTTAACTAGAGGTGAAAGTTATTCGGATAAAAACCGCAAACTAAACCAATTCAAATCGAATAAGAAATATGGTTTGGGCTTTTTATAAATTGGTTTGGTTTTGGATTGGAATTTTCAAAAGCGAAATATTTTGGTTTGGATTAGGTTTGAGCATACAAAAACCGAAAACCGCAATTCTAAACCGAATTAAAATAGAAGCTCACTTTTTACAATGAGCTAAACTACGTGTTGTGTGAATGTGTAACTTGACGTGCAAATAGAAAATTTTAATTGACATTACTAACAAAGACGACGTAAACAATCTTATAACAATAACAAACCTTAATTGTATTTTGTCATTTTTGCTTTATAACATTAGTAATCTAATTTGATTTGCAATTCAAATCTATTTTTCATTGAAAAATATGGTTTGCATTGGTTTGAAAAAGTCTAAATCGAATTAATTTGGTTTGGTTCGATTTGGATTGTGGCCCAATTTGGTTTGGTTTGGATTGAAAAATCAAAAACCGAAATAAATGTGGTTTGATTTGGTTTTATGAAAAAACCAAACTGCAAACCGAACTTTCACCCCTAGTGTTAACAAACTAGCTGAATATGGGGAATCAGTGGTAAAAGACCAAAAATATGTACTAAAGTTGTACTAAAATCAGGGAAAACTTATGTAATACTCCCTCCGTTTCTTTTTTATTGTCCATTTTTCTTATTTGGTTAATTCACCCAAATTGTCCACTTTTTATTTATGACAAAGATTTTTTATCTAAATACCCTATGTTTACACAAGTAAAGACCATAATACCCCCACTTATATTATTTAAAATATCTCAACTACCACCTTTACAATTATTATAATCACTTAAATGCCCCAACTACCACCTTTACTATTATTATAATCATTTAAAATACCCCAACTATCACTTTTTTAATATGCGTGTCCAACCCAAAGTGGACAATAAAATAGAACCGGAGGGAGTATTTCCCTTTGAAGTTACACTATTTCAAATATGTGTGAAACGTTTGAGTCTTATAGTACAAATAATTCAACTATGTTGGCTTCTTAAAAAATCCTCAAAACAAAATATAGAGGTAGCAGAGATGCGAGTATTGAAGTGGATGTGTGGGCTTATGAGGTTGGACAAGATTAAGAATTAGGAAGTGATAGATACGCTAAGGATTGCCCCATTATTGGCAAAGTTGCACAAAAATAAGTTGAGGTGAATTGGACATGTGAAAAGAAAAACATCTAACGCACCCATGAGAATTGTGGAAAAACTCATAATAATAGAGGGTGAGAGAAGTCGGGTTAGACCTAAAAGAAAATGGGAGGAACAATTAAAAATCGATCTGTGTGAGCTGCACCAATTCTGAGGACCTAATGACGGATACAAGTAGTTGGAGGCGTTGTATTCATGTTTCAGACTTTTGATAGTTCCACTTACCTTTTTTCTACTCTATGTAGTTTTGCTTATTTGTCTAATTTTTTCACTGGCGGCTGTAACCTGGTCCATCTTGTTTTGTGCGTTTTATTTGCAAGTTAATTGATTAAGCTTCTACGTTATTTTATTGCTATTCATTTCTCATTTTGCAGGGCTTTCATTACCTAAGGTTCTCTCGATTGCGCGCATTTCTCCTATCCTCTCTCTTAAAAAAATACGATGACTTTATATAAAACACTGGGTGATGATCATAACCATAACCTCAACTTTTTTTTATTCAATTTTAGTTTCTACTCCAACAAAATTGAATGGAACTATGCTATTGAGCGGTAGAAAGGGACATGAAAATGACTCATACATAAAACAAGTCAAGACAAGACGTGTGGGGTCTTATGGAGTATTTATTGATAATTTTTTTGCCAACATTATTACGTAACAGTATAGGAAAAGCAATTACGACTCATGACTTATGCTATGGTTCTTTCTAGCTAAGTGAATTGATTCCTAAAGGTTGCTAATGAGGAGTATAATACAGGCATTAAAGCTTTTAAAAAATAGTCATGTTTACTAATTTATAAGATATAGAATTAAGTACTTATGGAACCGCATCAAATTTGAGTTCAATCAGTAAAATTAATTTGAAATAAATAATTAGTTAAAAAATATACTGGATTATTTTATCTTAAAAGTGATGATAAAAAATTTATCTCAAGTCTATGGGATACTTCTACTGAGTAAACCCATTAGGAGATCAGTAGAGGAGGCGAAGCGCCTATTAGTGAAGAAAGTATATTGCATGCAGGACTGATAATGATAAAATAAAGCTCATAGACAACAAAAATAAATCAGGGAACAAAAAGTTCAATACCACTTTTATTATGAACCTTACAAAATACATGGTCACACTCTTTATAGGTGTTGAAAGGTACATGGCTACCCTCTACACATTAGGAGATCATTAGAGTAGGGCAAGCGCCTATTAGTGAAGAAATTATATTGCATGCAGGGCTGATAATGATAAAAGAAAGCTCCTAGACAACAAAAATAAATCAGGGAACAAAAAGTTCAACACCACTTTTAAATATAAACCTTGCAAAATACATGGTCACACCTTTATAGGCGTCGAAAGGTACATGGCTACCCCCAAAAACAAAAAAAAAAACAAAAAAAAAAACTAAAAACTAAAAAAAAACTTCAAATCTAGCTCCTGGAAAAAATAACTCTTCAAATGGGAAAGCCAATATGTTCATAGCGATCATGATATTCAGAACTGTATATCCTAAAAGTTCAATAAAATTTAATTGATGAAATCTTTTAATTGTTGCACATTGACATGTGGAGTACCCTTAAACACTTATCTAGACTCAAGTGTTTCTATGTTTATATTCATTTTAGATGACTATACAAGGTTTACTTGGGTCATTTTTATTCAACACAAGAACTTTTATAATCATCATCATCATCATATCCAGTGTATCCCACTTAAAGAAAACTATGGTCATGGTTTAGGGAGGAAAGGACGGCGGGAACTCATACCCATAGAGGAGAGCGCGGCCAAAAAAGTGCCCCAACTCGATATAGGGTTAATGGAGTTTAACAAGAAAATCAAGAGCATTAGAAGTGACAATGCCAAAGAGATAACAGAAGAAAGTAAAAGGTAAAAGGTAAAGGACATTTCAAGTATCCCGCATAAGGTAAGGTCAGAGTATAGGGTTTTTATTTCTTGAAAGATGTGATTAAAAAATACTTGTTTCCCTTAAGGAGGGTTAAGAGGATGCGCGCAGTTAAGAAACCCCCTAGTTGATACCTGTACTTAGTAGGAGTCGAACCCCAAACCTTCTGCTCAACATGCATATGCTCTATCCATTGAGCCACAAGTGTTTTTGGTCACAAGAGCTAACAGAAGGGGAAACCTTAACTTTGTACCTCGAAAGATGTATTATTAATCAAACAAGTTGTGTGGAAACGCTTAATAAAACGGAGTGGTTGAAAGAAAGAATAGGCACCTACTAGAAGTAATAAGAGCCTTATACTTCCAATCAAGAGTTCCTTAAAATTATGGGGAGATTGTGTGATATGTGCCACACACTTAATAATAGAATGCCTCTCTCTATCTTGCCCCAAATATCTTCTTTTGAGAATTTAGAAGCATAATAGTCTGAGTCAAAGCGAACCGGGTATTCACAAGTAAATATGAATTTCGGGTGACTCTCCGAACATTTACATTAAATCGGATTATAGGATCAATGACTTTCTAGTGATAAAGAAATCAATAAGCATCAAAGAAAAAGAAATAAAGTCAGCGAAAGTCTTAAAGACTTACAACTTGAGAACCATATGGCCTCATCAAAATGAAATAGTGTCTAGTATAAAAATTATTTGCGAAAGAAAACAAAATTAAAGTTATCAAAAACATATAGTAATTAAAACATTTAAATGAATCAGATGCTCATGTTACTAGGTTCTATCTCCACCTCTCACTCTTTTATGCCCACCTACAATCAACCTGCTAGTTGCCGAATGACGTCATCATTTGCATGTTCCAAAGAACATAAAACCAGCATATGGGATATAATGCATTATATATGTTACGTACAAGCAATGAATTCATCCTAACATACAAAGTCTAATAATGTTTATGGGATATTCGATTTTCCAAATCCCCTAACTCGTGTCATTGCCCGTTTATTTCGGGACGCCAGAGTGTTATCAAAGTTTTGGTGGAATACGCATGGGAGAGCTAATTCAAGGGCAACCACTGATCAAGATTTTGCCTGACAATTAAACGTGAAAGAGTGTGTAGTGTGTGACTTGAGTCTTAGTCTTAAAGGTTAAAGTAACAAACTATGATTACTAAACCTAAAGCATGTATTGTTATGAGTAGTAATGGACACTTTAGTTCTCATTGAGTGCATAAAAAAAGTGTATGGATTGTGTCCAAATGAGTTTGTCATTAACATATAAGGTAATGTAGTACACACAATGTAACGGTCCGGTTCGAGTGAGCCGGATAAACATATGAAAATATGACTCCGGTTCACCACTGGACACTTAGTGGGAAGAATCCCATCCAAGATCGACAACGTTCCACCGATAAAGGAATATAACTAGGCGGAAAAATTAAAGCATACGATAGCGACGAGATTATAAGAGTTCCATATTACAACTTGAGAACCCATCGGCCTCTACTAACGAAAGGACAAAACAACTATACTAAGTTCCATTACATAAACGTAAATTATTTTCTACTATAGGTCTTATTACATAAAACGCGGTCTTGGATGATGTGATCTTAACTTGAACCTCACTCCAGTTCCCACCTGCAATCAACCTGCTAGGTGTCGATCGACAACGAAAACAGGTTCCAAAGAACAATCTAATACACGTCAGAGACTACATACTAATTATCAACAAGTGGAAAACAAGCAATGTGCTCACCCTAGCATGCAAAGGCTCTAATATATTTATTCACAAATCCCCAACTTGAACGTTGCCCGTCCTGTTCGGGTCGTCCAAATAATAATCCAATTCATTTGGAGGAATACACTTGGGAGAGCTAATCCCAAGGCAACCACCGACCTAAGACGTTGCCCGTCCTGTTCGGGTCGTCAGAGGTTAAAGTATGCATACCCCCATGGTGACCGTAATGATCCAAAACTGCCATGGGAACAAAAATTATATAATCCATTCCAAATTATTAACCCATTGGGATAACCAACACATTCATCCTCAATTTCCAAGTTTAACTTCTTTCAAATTATTTGAGGTGTCTAATCCTTATGTGAGTCACAATGCCATATTCAAGAATGAAACAACATTACTTGCACAACCACATAAATTGTATGGTCTAAGCGTGTACCTTTAAGCACGGCAAACAATGATATTCAAATGCTACAGGAATTTAACCCTCTTATGAATCGAGGTCCTAAACAACACACACACAAAACGAACACGTATTAGAATGTGTTTACACTTCTAACCCATTCTATACCACTAAGATATCAATAAGACTTAGAAATTTTAATTAATTTCATCAAATTCCTAATAGTTCAGAATTCCAAATTTTAACCAGAAACTTAAAACTGCCAATTTGGACAGTTTAGAAAATCCAAATGAAAAATCCGACTTCACCACTGGGTCCGGAACGCATCAATTACTTTGGACACCAATTTTCATAATTTCTAAAATCCATTTACTATTTTTAATTATTTTAAGCGTTTAAACGACTTTTAACATATCGGTTAAATAAAACAACAACGAAACGCATCCCACCTAATAAAATATGAGGCGTCACTTCCGGGGCAGCTACTGCTGTCCGGAATGTTCGTGCCGCGTACTCATTATATCACATATCTATCATTTCTTTTATATAAAATGAAAGATCCACTTTATAATTCATAACTAAGAAAACTAACAAAAAACCGAATCACAAAACAACACAATTCATATACCTTATCACACAATCACCTAACATTTCCAACCACATATAATATTATCTCACAAATAAATTTATCCATCATCAAACACAAAACCATTCAAACACACATTAAAAAAAACGATAAATTAAAATAATGGAATTAAATACTTGATCTTCTCACAATTCGAATTTTGTAGAGGATCATAAGCCAAAACACCCATATGATTCTAATTGTACATATAAATAAATTCAATCCCTTAAACAAATCAAATTTTGTTAAGGAATTTATACACAAAAATAAAATAAAAAAGACATGAATGTTTATTTCACTTAATTCACACTGTAAAACTCCTTCTAGCAAATTGAAATTTTGCTAGGGATTTTTAGACTATGAAATAAATTTAAATATTAAAAGATTTTATTCTTATATCAAATTTGAATTTGTTAAAGAATATAAATCAATGAAAACTTTACACAATTTGTCTTAACCCCTTTTAACAAATCAATTTTGTTAAAGGATTATATAAATAAAAATTACATAAAAATACTCAATCCTCCTAGAAATCATAGGATATCATCATATATTACATATAAAATATAACTTTCTTTAAAAAGTAAAAATCTCATATTAATAATTGAACATACTCTCCCTTGAATTATAGATTGAATGATCACAAAAACTCTTTTTTTTTATATAAGAGCCGAAAACAAGAGGAAAGAAAAGAAGGTTTTTGTTTTGTTTCTATGAAGAAGAGCAAAAAAAAAAGAAAACCATCTCCCAATCTAGTCATTTTATACACAAATCCACAACCCTTAAGCTACCATCACTAAATTATATATATATATTTTTTTAATTAATTAATATTGTGTTTAATTGCCTAGGTTTAATTTTAACACACAAGCAAAATTAAATTAGATTAATAATGATAACCCAATACGCGACAAATATTAACTCACTCAAATTCTTATACTTGATTATTATTTTATTTTAATCTCGAATATTAATTCACTCAAATTCACGGGGTGTTACAGACTACCCCCCTTAAAAGAAGTTACGCCCTCGTAACTTACATGAAACCGACCAGCACGTAACTTACATGAAACCGACCAGCACGCAACACAACACTACATATACAAAACTCAAGTCAAAGAAGTTTACCAATACGCGCGCGAAATTCCTATCGCCCTCTACCCCCCTTAAAGGAGTTACGTCCCCGTAACGCGACTAACCTGAAAGAGCTGAGGGTACTTTTCCCGCATAGAGTCCTCTTCCTGGTGGCGCCTCAGCCATGATTTGACCATAGAACTTTTACCATAGAAATATCTTTCATGTATACTTAACTTTCGTCTAAGATTCAACTGCGCTCAATAGGTCAAAGATGTGTCTAACTCCAAAGGTTGATCTAAGACATAGAGGCGCAGATGATACCGCTTTTAACTGGAAACATGAAACACATCAGGACCTTTCTAAGGTATTAGGAAGAGCCAACCGATATGCCACCTTACCCACACATTCCAAAATGTCATAGGGGCCGATGTATCGAGGGCTCAACTTTCCACGAGCACCAAACGCACTACACTCGCATGGGCTACAGCTGAAGCAACACTTGATTCCACGATGAATCCTCTCGTGCCGCTTCAAATCGATAAGACTTTGACCATCTTGGCGCCTTTAAACGATCCCAAATCACGTTAACTTTCTCAGTCGTTTGGAAAAGCAGATCCGGTCCCAAAATCACCGCTTCGATGAAGTCATCCCAATAAACTGGACTACGACAACGGCGTCCATACAAAGCCTCGAAGGGAGCCATCTGAATCGAGGCCTGATAGCTGTTATTGTAAGAAAATTCGACCAAATCCATTCCCAGGTGGCGGCCTCGCGCTCGTGATTTGACCATAGAACTTTTACCATAGAAATATCTTTCCGTCGTGTACTACGAACTTTCTTGTCTAAGATTCGAACCGGTCGCTCTGAATAGGTCAAAGATGTGTCTAACTCCAAAGGTTCGGGATCTAAGACATGAGAGGCAGCAGCATGATACCGTTTTAACTGGGAAACATGAAACACATCATGGACCTTTTCTAAGGTATTAGGAAGAGCCAACCGATATGCCACCTTACCCACACGTTCCAAAATGTCGTAGGGGCCGATGTATCGAGGGCTCAACTTTCCACGAGCACCAAAACGCACCACTCCGCGCATAGGCGACACGCGAAGCAACACTTGATCTCCCACGATGAACTCCTCTGGTCGTCGTTTCAAATCAGCATAAGACTTTTGACGATCTTGAGCGGCCTTTAAACGATCCCAAATCACGTTAACTTTCTCAGTCGTTTGGAAAAGCAGATCCGGTCCCAAAGTCACCGCTTCGATGAAGTCATCCCAATAAACTGGACTACGACAACGGCGTCCATACAAAGCCTCGAAGGGAGCCATCTGAATCGAGGCCTGATAGCTGTTATTGTAAGAAAATTCGACCAAATCCAAATGTTCATCCCACGACCCTTGCCACTCCATGGCAACAGCTCGCAACATATCCTCTAAAATCTGATTCGTGCGTTCTGTTTGCCCGTCTGTCTGAGGATGAAATGATGTACTATACAGTAACGTAGTACCCATTGCTTGTTGCAAGGTCTGCCAAAATTTTGACAGGTACCGAGTATCTCTATCGGACACAATAGTACGGGGCACACCATAATACCTCACAACATACTTAATATAAGCTCGGGCTAATTGCTCCATCTCCCAACGACAGTTCATAGGAATGAAACATGCCGATTTAGTCAAACGATCAACTATCACCCATAAAGCATCATTCCCTGCCTTTGTTCGAGGCAATCCCACAACAAAATCCATAGAAATATCATCCCATTTCCACACCGGAATTTCTAAAGGTTGTAGTAAACCTCCAGGTCTTTTATGTTCGTTCTTAACCTTTTGACAGGTCAAACAGCGCGATACATATTCAGCAATATCCTTTTTCATTCCCGACCACCAGAACATCAACTTAAGATCTTGATACATTTTATCACCACCCGGATGAACTGAAAATTTTGTACAGTGCGCTTCATCCAAGATGTCGTTCCTTCAACGATGATTCCCCCGACGGTAGACACCAACGACCTTTAAACCTCAAGCTCCCATCTTCGTGAACCAAGAATCCCTCCGCTTTACCTTCTCGAGCATGTTCCTTCAATTTCAACAACTTAGGATCCTTATCCTGAGAATTCAAAATCTCCTCGAAAAACGAAGGCCGAATAACCAAGGCACTCAGACTTTCCTTTAATTCGCCCGTACGTACTACTTCCAAGTTCAGCCGAGCAAAGTCCCGATGCAACTCCTCAATTCCATCCAAAGCAGACAACGAGTGTTTCGACTTTCTGCTTAATGCATCGGCTACCAAATTCGCTCGCCCCTCGTGATACACAAACTCCAAATCATAGTCCGTCATGAGCTCTAACCACCGACGTTGGCGCATGTTCAAATCCGGTTCGGTATAAAGATACTTTAAACTCTCATGATCTGTGTAGATCCTGCATTTAACCCCATACAAATAATGTCTCCATATTTTGAGAGCAAACACTATCGCAGCCAACTCTAGATCATGAGTAGGATAATTAACCTCATGAACTTTTAGTTGTCGCGATGCATAAGCAATTACTTTACGCTCTTGCATCAAAACACATCCCAACCCCTTCTTCGATGCGTCACTGAACACAGTATAATCCAACTTAGGATCAGGTAGAGCAAGGACAGGAGCCGTAGTTAGCCTTTCCTTCAAAGTCGCGAAAGCACGTTCACACTCGTCAGTCCATTCAAACTTCTTATCCTTTTTCATCAAAGAAGTCATAGGTCTGGCAATTCGCGAGAAATCCTTGACAAAACGGCGATAATACCCAGCCAAACCTAAGAAACTTCGAACTTCGGTGACATTCTTCGGTGATGACCAATTTCGAACTGCTTCTACTTTTACCGGATCCACCGAAACACCCCCCTTAGAAACAAAATGGCCCAAAAATGACACTTTTTCTAACCAAAATTCACACTTCGAAAACTTAGCGTATAACTTATTTTCTCGCAGAGTCTGCAGAATCAAACGTAAATGTCCCTCATGTTCATCTCGGTCCTTCGAATAGACCAGTATATCATCAATAAAGACTACCACAAATTTATCCAAGTACGCACTAAACACTTGATTCATCAAACACATAAATGCGGCTGGAGCATTTGTCAACCCAAAGGGCATCACGGTAAACTCATAATGCCCGTAACGTGTCCTAAAGACCGTCTTATGTATGTCCCGCTCAGCAATCCTCAATTGATGATAACCCGACCTTAAATCAATTTTTGAAAAGATTCCAGCTCCTTTCAATTGGTCAAACAAGTCATCTATACGAGGTAACGGGTATCTGTTCTTAACGGTCACCTTATTTAACTCCCTATAATCGATACACAATCTTAAACTGTCGTCCTTCTTCCGTACAAACAACACCGGAGCGCCCCAAGGTGAAACACTTGGTCAGATATAACCCTTATCCAACAATTCCTCGAGCTGAGACTTCAGTTCCTCCATCTCCTTTGGGGCCATGCGGTACGGGGCCTTTGAAATTGGTCCCGTTCCGGGCACCAAGTCTATCGTAAAATCGATTCCTCTTTGCGGTGGCATACCAGGAATCTCCTCAGGGAAAACGTCAACGAATTCGTTTACCACCGCGACATCGTTAGGGTCCACCTCCTTCTTTCCTTCCTGAATGATATGACACAAGTACAAAGGATGTCCTTGTCTCACGAGCTTTTGTAGTTTCAAGGTCGACACTAAACTTGTTTTAGGCCCCTTAGAAAATTTTCTATATCTAACGTTTTCCCCACATGGTCCTACCAACAACACTCTTTGCTCCCTACATTCAATGGTAGCTTTGTACCTTCCTAACCAATCTATTCCCAAAATTACTTCCAGACCCTCCATATCTAACACATATAGATTACTAGGAAAAACAACTTTCCCTATCTTCAAGGGCACATCTTTATATAATCTATCGCAAGTATATAATCTCCCCGAAGGGACCGCCACGGTATAGGATACGTTCTCAAAAGTTTCTAAGTTTAGTTCGCCTACTTTACTCCTCGCCAGAAATGAACAAGTTGCACCCGAATCAAACAATACATTAACAGCTATAGAATGGACGGTGAACATACCTGTAACCACCTCCGTTGTCTGGTCAGCTTCCCTAGAACTGACCGCAGATACCCGTCCACTAGCCGACTGAGCGTTCATTCCTCCCCCTTGATTTCCCATTCGTGGTATTCCTGAACCCTCAGCCCGATTGCCATCTGACCGAACTTGTCCCCTATTAAACTGTCGTTGAAATCTCTAACCATTGTTACCGTGATGATCTCCCCCAATTGATCGATTTCCTTGCCTCCCAAAACTAATCTGGTGTTGGGGCCGGTGTTGTTCCCCTAGCAATCGATTGTCACTCCCTTTCTTTATGTAACACTCGTATTCCCTATGTCCCTTCTTATGACAGAAACTACATTCAACTAAATTTCCTTCGCAATCCTTTCCGGGGTGATTTTTCTTACACCTCTTGCAGAAGTACTTCCTTTCTTTTCCATCCCGATCTAGCAAAGGTTTTGCAGGTCTTGCTTCCCCCCTGTATCCAGCATTCACACCAGAACTGCTCCCTTGAAAGCCACCAAAGGTTTTTGGTTTCTTCAGATGGAAACCTGCAGGTGCTCCTGAGGTCTGACTTACCAATTCCTTCCTCTTCTCTATAAGGCTATTCTTCTCCTTTTCTTTTTCTTTCCTTAAAATATTCCCTACCTGAGCTGCACACTTATACATCTGCTCTAACGTGCTGTAGCGATCACTTTCGATATGCTTTTGAATATCGAAAGATAATCCCAGCTCAAAGCGCTGCATTTTCTTCTCTTCAGTGGGTACATCATCTGGACAGTATTTGATGTACTCCATGAACTTGTGGTAATATTCATCAACAGTCAAACTACCCATTTCAAATCGGGCAAACTCATTCGATTTGTCCTTTCTCACGTGTAAAGGATAAAACTTCTCCCGCATAGCCCTTTTAAACATATCCCAATCAAAAAGTCCCTCAACTTGCTCCATTAACCCTGTCTTACTATTCGCCCACCAATAATCAGCTTCCCCAGTCAAATAAAATGTTGCCTGATTAACTTTCAGTTCTTCTGGACACTCTACTACATCAAAAAGTTTGTCAAATTCTCTTAACCAATGTTCAAGTTCTGATGGTTCTCCCTTACCATCAAAAGGAGATGGTTTGTTCTGGCTACTCCTCTTGCTCATTTCAGAAGCCTGTTCAGACAAGGATCTCACTTGTGGTGTACCAACCCCAGCTAACGCCTTAACCAAGCTCCTTAGGGTCCGGTTAGAACCATTCCTAGCTAGCCTTTTTCGGGAGAGAGGAGGCATCTTCTGCAACCAAAAGAAAGGTACTAATCACTAACGTGTCCTAAGGTCTTATAGTTTCAAGGAAAAGAGGTTTATGGAATAAATTAAAAAAAAATAGTCACACATACATATACAGTTGTCTATAGGTATATTATTAATTGTTGCAGCTATTAAACCACTCAAACATATCATGCATAACTAACAAAACAAAAGGGAAGAAACAAAAAGAGAGTACTGAAAACAACTCGATATAATGCTCTATTGATACTTTTTTTTATTAAATTATAACAACCTTACGCCAAGCGTTTTACATTATTAAAAGAAGATAACGACAAAAAAGGTAACAAAATAAAAGAACAGTAAATTAAGAATTAACGCTAAGCATCCATAATGTCAGCAGACTCATCATAATTTGTTATGTCAAAATCTTCGTCATCCCCATCGTCCCCGGAGTCGGTACTAGAACTCATATATTCTCCTTCCGATTCCCAGTCGCTATCCATCGGATGGCTTGTTAGTAACTCTTCCTCTTCTTCTTCAGGATCCTCCTCATCTGACTGTTCCCTTCCAGATTCAACCCTAAATCCATACAGATCGTAGTGCGATCCCCAACCTTCTCTCTCATCTTCACTAGTATTCTCCATAGGGCTAAGTGATTCCTGTTTAGGGTCTCGCATCTCAAAAACATCCCCAACTTGTGCCCTGAGGTCTACTAGTGGAGGGTCAGATAGACACTCATCCCCTATTTGCTCCATAATTATATCAGATTCCTCCTTTATATGGAGTCCTTCCTCCTCCATGGGCTCTACCTCTTCATAGCGTTCATCCTCTTCCATTTCCTCCTCCTCTTCGGGGTCTTCTTCTTCATCTCCATCATACCCCTCCCCTTCTAAAGGTCCGTTTTGGAAGTTAACTCCACTTGGCTCTCCCTGGGTTACTTCTACCGTTTTCCTTGACTCAGATAAATGGTGTAACCTATCAAGATCCAAGTCTAGGTCATAACATACCCTATCAGCTTTTGTTTTTATCATTTGCATCCTTTCCTTATAATCTTGGGTGCTCTCTCCATCTCTTATCTTCCAAATGTCATTATTCACAACTTCCCTACATGCAGTCTCCGGGTCAAACCTCGATACGACGTTGGTTTGGTTAGGGGTGTGTGGGTTCATTGGGGCCTTTCCTTTGTCCATGATCCAAAACATATGCATAAAACGGAAGGTAATTAAAAGATTGTTGACAACCGAAATCACCTATACTATTATAAGGTCTTAACGGTCCCCTCCCAAACATACCCCAAGACATATCACAAAACAGCCAATTTATAACACATTGGTCATACCCCAGCTCTCTCTACTAAGGTCAAGTACTCCTTTATCTCTAAGGGAACGTTGGCTCTGATACCAATTGTAACGGTCCGGTTCGAGTGAGCCGGATAACCATATGAAAATATGACTCCGGTTCACCACTGGACACTTAGAGGAAAGAATCTCATCCAAGATCGACAACGTTCCACCGATAAAGGAATATAACTAGGCGGAAAAATTAAAGCATACGATAGCGACGAGATTATAAGAGTTCCATATTACAACTTGAGAACCCATCGGCCTCTACTAACGGAAGGACAAAACAACTATACTAAGTTCCATTACATAAACGTAAATTATTTTCTACTATAGGTCTTATTACATAAAACGCGGTCTTGGATGATGTGATCTTAACTTGAACCTCACTCCAGTTCCCACCTGCAATCAACCTGCTAGTCGTCGATCGACAACGAAAACAGGTTCCAAAGAACAATCCAATACACGTCAGAGACTACATACAAATTATCAACAAGTGGAAAACAAGCAATGTGTTCACCCTAGCATGCAAAGGCTCTAATATATTTATTCACAAATCCCCAACTTGAACGTTGCCCGTCCTGTTCGGGTCGTCCAAATAATAATCCAATTCATTTGGAGGAATACACTTCGGAGAGCTAATCCCAAGGCAACCACCGACCTAAGACGTTGCCCGTCCTGTTCGGGTCGTCAGAGGTTAAAGTATGCATACCCCCATGGTGACCGTAATGATCCAAAATTGTCATGGGAACAAAAATTATATAATCCATTCCAAATTATTAAACCATTGGGATAACCAACACATCCATCCTCAATTTCCAAGTTTAACTTCTTTCAAATTATTTGAGGTGTCTAATCCTTATGTGAGTCACAATGCCATATTCAAGAATGAAACAACATTACTTGCACAACCACATAATTTGTATGGTCTAAGCGTGTACCTTTAAGCACGGCAAACAATGATATTCAAATGCTACAGGAATTTCACCCTCTTATGAATCAAGGTCCTAAACAACACACACACAAAACGAACACGTATTAGAATGTGTTTACACTTCTAACCCATTCTATACCACTAAGATATCAATAAGACTTAGAAATTTTAATTAATTTCATCAAATTCCTAATAGTTCAAAATTCCAAATTTTAACCAGAAACTTAAACTGCCAATTTGGACAGTTTAGAAAATCCAAATGAAAAATCCGACTTCACCACTGCGTCCGGAACGCATCAATTACCTTGGACACCAATTTTCATAATTTCTAAAATCCATTTACTATTTTTAATTATTTTGAGCGTTTAAACGACTTTTAACATATCGGTTAAATAAAACGACAACGAAACGCATCCCACCTAATAAAATATGAGGCGTCACTTCCGGGGCAGCTACTGCTGTTCGGAATGTTCGTGCCGCGTACTCATTATATCACATATCTATCATTTCTTTTATATAAAAAGAAAGATCCACTTTATAATTCATAACTAAGAAAACTAACAAAAAACCGAATCATAAAACAACACAATTCATATACTTTATCACACAATCACCTAACATTTCCAACCACATATAATATTATCTCACACATAAATTTATCCATCATCAAACACAAAACCATTCAAACACACATTAAAAAAAAACGATAAAAAAATAATGGAATTAAATAATTGATCTTCTCACAATTCGAATTTTGTAGAAGATCATAAGCCAAAACACCCATATGATTCTAATTGTACATATAAATAAATTCAATCCCTTAAACAAATCAAATTTTGTTAAGGAATTTATACACAAAAATAAAATAAAAAAGACATGAATGTTTATTTCACTTAATTCACACTGTAAAACTCCTTCTAGCAAATTGAAATTTTGCTAGGGATTTTTAGACTATGAAATAAATTTAAATATTAAAAGATTTTATTCTTATATCAAATTTGAATTTGTTAAAGAATATAAATCAATGAAAACTTTACACAATTTGTCTTAACCCCTTTTAACAAATCAATTTTGTTAAAGGATTATATAAATAAAAATTACATAAAAATACTCAATCCTCCTAGAAGTCATAGGATATCATCATATATTACATATAAAATATAACTTTCTTTAAAAAGTAAAAATCTCATATTAACAATTGAACTATACTCACCCTTGAATTATAGATTGAATGATCACAAAAACTCTTTTTTTTTTATATAAGAGCCGAAAACAAGAGGAAAGAAAAGAAGGTTTTTGTTTTGTTTCTATGAAGAAGAGCAAAAAAAAAAAGAAAACCATCTCCCAATCAAGTCATTTTATACACAAATCCACAACCCTTAAGCTACCATAACTCTCTCTTAAATTTTGTCATAAAACTCACTTAAGAAGAGAGTTACAAAACCCTCCATTATCCCCAAGACAACCGGCCACCCATAATTACTACTAAATTATATATATATATATATATATATATATATATATATATATATATATATATATATATATATATATATATATATATATATATATATATATATATATATATATATATATATATATATATATATATATATATATATATATATATATATATATATATATATATATATATATATATATATATTTTTAATTAATTAATATTGTGTTTAATTGCCTAGGTTTAATTTTAACACACAAGCAAAATTAAATTAGATTAATAACGATAACCCAATACGCGACAAATATTAACTCACTCAAATTCTTATACTTGAGTATTATTTTATTTTAATCTCGAATATTAATTCACTCAAATTCACGGGGTGTTACAGACTACCCCCCTTAAAAGAAGTTACGCCCTCGTAACTTACATGAAACCGACCAGCACGTAACTTACATGAAACCGACCAGCACACAACACAACACTACACATACAAAACTCAAGTCAAAGAAGTTTACCAAGAAAATATGACTCCGGTTCACCACTGGACACTTAGTGGAAAGAATCCCATCCAAGATCGACAACATTCCACCGATAAAGGAATATAACTAGGCGGAAAAATTAAAGCATACGATAGCGACGAGATTATAAGAGTTCCATATTACAACTTGAGAACCCATCGGCCTCTACTAACGGAAGGACAAAACAACTATACTAAGTTCCATTACATAAACGTAAATTATTTTCTACTATAGGTCTTATTACATAAAACGCGGTCTTGGATGATGTGATCTTAACTTGAACCTCACTCCAGTTCCCACCTGCAATCAACCTGCTAGTCGTCGATCGACAACGAAAACAGGTTCCAAAGAACAATCCAATACACGTCAGAAACTACATACAAATTATCAACAAGTGGAAAACAAGCAATGTGTTCACCCTAGCATGCAAAGGCTCTAATATATTTATTCACAAATCCCCAACTTGAACGTTGCCCGTCCTGTTCGGGTCGTCCAAATAATAATCCAATTCATTTGGAGGAATACACTTCGGAGAGCTAATCCCAAGGCAACCACCGACCTAAGACGTTGCCCGTCCTGTTCGGGTCGTCAGAGGTTAAAGTATGCATACCCCCATGGTGATCGTAATGATCCAAAATTGTCATGGGAACAAAAATTATATAATCCATTCCAAATTATTAAACCATTGGGATAACCAACACATCCATCCTCAATTTCCAAGTTTAACTTCTTTCAAATTATTTGAGGTGTCTAATCCTTATGTGAGTCACAATGCCATATTCAAGAATGAAACAACATTACTTGCACAACCACATAATTTGTATGGTCTAAGCGTGTACCTTTAAGCACGGCAAACAATGATATTCAAATGCTACAGGAATTTCACCCTCTTATGAATCAAGGTCCTAAACAACACACACACAAAACGAACACGTATTAGAATGTGTTTACACTTCTAACCCATTCTATACCACTAAGATATCAATAAGACTTAGAAATTTTAATTAATTTCATCAAATTCCTAATAGTTCAAAATTCCAAATTTTAACCAGAAACTTAAACTGCCAATTTGGACAGTTTAGAAAATCCAAATGAAAAATCCGACTTCACCACTGCGTCCGGAACGCATCAATTACCTTGGACACCAATTTTCATAATTTCTAAAATCCATTTACTATTTTTAATTATTTTAAGCGTTTAAACGACTTTTAACATATCGGTTAAATAAAACGACAACGAAACGCATCCCACCTAATAAAATATGAGGCGTCACTTCCGGGGCAGCTACTGCTGTTCGGAATGTTCGTGCCGCGTACTCATTATATCACATATCTATCATTTCTTTTATATCAAAAGAAAGATCCACTTTATAATTCATAACTAAGAAAACTAACAAAAAACCGAATCATAAAACAACACAATTCATATACTTTATCACACAATCACCTAACATTTCCAACCACATATAATATTATCTCACACATAAATTTATCCATCATCAAACACAAAACCATTCAAACACACATTAAAAAAAAAACGATAAAAAAATAATGGAATTAAATACTTGATCTTCTCACAATTCGAATTTTGTAGAGGATCATAAGCCAAAACACCCATATGATTCTAATTGTACATATAAATAAATTCAATCCCTTAAACAAATCAAATTTTGTTAAGGAATTTATACACAAAAATAAAATAAAAAAGACATGAATGTTTATTTCACTTAATTCACACTGTATAACTCCTTCTAGCAAATTGAAATTTTGCTAGGGATTTTTAGACTATGAAATAAATTTAAATATTAAAAGATTTTATTCTTATATCAAATTTGAATTTGTTAAAGAATATAAATCAATGAAAACTTTACACAATTTGTCTTAACCCCTTTTAACAAATCAATTTTGTTAAAGGATTATATAAATAAAAATTACATAAAAATACTCAATCCTCGTAGAAGTCATAGGATATCATCATATATTACATATAAAATATAACTTTCTTTAAAAAGTAAAAATCTCATATTAACAATTGAACTATACTCACCCTTGAATTATAGATTGAATGATCACAAAAACTCTTTTTTTTTTATATAAGAGCCGAAAACAAGAGGAAAGAAAAGAAGGTTTTTGTTTTGTTTCTATGAAGAAGAGCAAAAAAAGAAAACCATCTCCCAATCTAGTCATTTTATACACAAATCCACAACCCTTAAGCTACCATAACTCTCTTAAATTTTGTCATAAAACTCACTTAAGAAGAGAGTTACAAAACCCTCCATTATCCCCAAGACAACCGGCCACCCATAATTACTACTAAATTATTATTTTTTTTTATTTTTTAATTAATAAATATTGTGTTTAATTGCCTAGGTTTAATTTTAACACACAAGCAAAATTAAATTAGATTAATAACGATAACCCAATACGCGACAAATATTAACTCACTCAAATTCTTATACTTGATTATTATTTTATTTTAATCTCGAATATTAATTCACTCAAATTCACGGGGTGTTACACATAAGCTAGATGAAACTATGGGAGCATATAGAGGAGATCATAGAGGAGGAGCTAGAAGACTATGCAACAAGCTGGAAAAAGGCGTTAGAAATAACGTGGCACCTGCTGCTTGCTTGATTCTGTTTTGCCTTAGCTTCCCAAGTCCCCCATTGGCCTATTTATATGTTTAGTGCTATATTGTATAGTGTAGAGTTATGCTAAGAGCTTGAGCCTCTTATTATCCTTACCATACTCTCTTAATTCTACTCAAATGTATAGCTTATTAATGGTGAACCACCTTAAATCTTGGTGTTAATGTTGCTTTACTTTAATTACTTAAATCACCTTAATACTTGCACATAACCATTTTTCATTAGTGCATCTTCAAGCCGTGGTCATTAACCTTTCGTGCCACCTTTAGGCCCACGCTTCCGGATTCTTTAGCCTACTCAAGCACAACAGATTCAAGATAAAGAGTATGCACACCTCCTATGGTGACCGAATGATCCACATTGCCAAGGGCCCAAAGTAATAATTAATAATCTCAACCCTACAAGGGTGCCCAATTCCACTATAACAACCCATGCGGATGATAACCACAAACGTCCTCAAACTTCAAAATTAAACACTTTTCAAATCATTCGGGGTGTCTAAAATTCAAATGGGCCGTAAAGACTCAGCTGCTCAAAAGGATAGCAAAACTTTTGTGCTCCTTGTGTGCCTAATAATTTATTCTTTATTTGTTAGGGTAGGATTCTGTTAGTTAGTTGGTAGTTAGTTATTAGTTATAACAAACAAAGAGTCTGTTATCTTGTTGTAATTAGGCCAACGAAAAATATTTTTTGGGCTTGGATTTGGACCCGGACCCTTAGGGTCCATAGACCCTTACCCTAAAAATTGGACAGGGTCCAGTAAGGTCTGGGTAGGGTCTTGGACCCGTGCCCATCTCTATAAATATTAATTCACGAACAACAACAATTTAATCACAATGTAAAAAAAATGGCAAGCAATTTACAATAATAATTGAAGTTAAACATCTTTACTCTATCTTATTTATGAGATCCAATTAATTTTCAAATATAGTAAACCCTTCTTTTTCCAGTTCACCCTTGACTCTTAAGCATTTCGATCCCTTATGTTATCTTCATCTTTCGGTCTTATTTATCACAACTTTTTACTCCAATTGATTCACAAATAATCATATTCAATACACTCACAAATCCAATTGGCATCACCCTTTTATATGTTTTATGTTTTCTTCTTCATTTCTCTTTTTACCCAAAATAAATAAACATAAATTTTAAATCCAAAACAAAATTTTGAGTGGAAAAATAAAAAGCTTATTCTTGCCAATTGTCATACTTTAAGTCTTTAACAAAGATAAGGAGATGTAAAGAATAAATGAGAAGTCTGGTTTATTGATGTTTTTAATTGATCCCAGAAGCCAGCCATGAAGCTCTAGCCTCTAGGAGAAGTAAATGTTTACCTTTTCAAGACATTGGAAAATTGTGACCGTGTTACTTTGCTTTTTCAGACTTTAGTCTTCCTTTTACTTGGATTACCACATTGGATCTTTTCTCACTCATTGTTGTTATAGTATTTTAATCTTTTAAGGACCCCTTTACTCATCTGATTTCATCATTAAAATCTTGGGCTCTGGGCGGTAGCCTTTTGGGCCTACCCCAGACCCCGCACTGATTAGAGAGGGGTAAGGGTCCAACATCCTATCTAGATCCTGTTGGACCCTACCTTTTTTAAAGGTAAGGGTTTACGTTTTTGGATTCTAAGGATTTGAGTTCGGGTTTGGGTTTAAAAATATTTTAAGGGTCCGAGTCCGGGTAGATTCGGACTCGACCCTTGGTCTCTTATATGTATTTTTTTTTAGTTTTAGATTTTAGAGTTGGAGAGCAACTAGCAAGAATCCAAACTGACAATTTGCTTCTCTCTCAAGAATCTAACTTTCATACTTCTATTTTGGGTAGATTCAATAAATTTTTGAAGAATGAGCTAATATTGAGTGAAAAGCAGTAGGAAAAAAAAAGAAGATTTAAGAGAGGAAGTTGGTGTCTTGATTTCTCCAGTAATATTTTCAATGGTGAAAGGAATATATTGATTGATTTGGGGTTCATTCGGTTGTATCATGTAAATGTAATACCCTTCAAATTTTGGGTTCTTGAAAACCCTAAATCTTAAGTCTATCATGTATGTTGTTTTTGTTTGTTCCAAATTTTCTCAATTACTTTTTGAATGAAATTAAAAAATTCATGAATATCTGTATTATATGAATTTGATTGTCATGAAACTTTTAATTTATTTAAATATTATTATAGTTATTTGTGCACTGATCACTACCTAGACTAGCAATTTTCTCATAGTATTCGGCCGTTGAGCATTGATTTAGAAGATTTCAAGTAATTTTTTATGAATGTGTTTAGATTAGGATCTAACAAGGGTCTAAATTAGGATTTATTATTTTACCTTAAAATTCACTTACCAAAATAATTATTTTAGGATAAGGATCTAGACCGTAGGGTTTGAGTCTAGATCCTAAGAGTCTGGATCTGATTCTAATTTCTAAGACCCTTAAAATTAGTTTTCGAGTCTAAAACTTACCCTAAAGTTAGAGTTGGTGTCTGGGTAGAATCCAGACCCAATCCAAATCCAGACTCGACCAGGCCCTTAATTGTCGATCCCTAACTCTATTCTAATTATTGGACATGAGGGAATTTAACACCAAATTTGCAAAATGAAGTATTGTGCAAAAATACATCCGTGGGTCCCATCATTAATTGGTTCTCTATGCAATTAAAAAAGATCTCAACACTAAAGCCATTAGTTAGGATCCAAAATAGCAGTCTAGAAAAACAAATTCTTGTATGAGATGGTGTCATCGTGAGACGTATCTCATACTTGGTTAAATAGTTCAATAATAGAAACTTTTATCATAGTAGACTTTTTGTATGGACTCATCTCCGGTGAGACGGTCTCATACAAGAGGGGTTGATCTAGAAAATATATTAATTTTGACAATCAATGTGTCAAGAACATTCACCTACCAATTAGTGATGGCAATGGGTCGGACTCGGTTCGGATTATACATACTCCGACTTTGCTTCGGATAATTGTCGGACTTTTTTCCAGTCCACCTCCACTCGGAGTCGGATTTTTTTCCAGTCCACCTCCACTCGGAGTCGGATTATACATACTTCAAGTTTGCCCCGACTCGGACTTTCGGACCTCCAACGGAGTTGGATGCGAAGTCAGACCAGTATCGTTTTGATATTGTACTAATAAATTTAAAGCATACAAAATTAACAAAATATATTTTTCAAATACAATTTATGAAAAAAATATGTATTTTGATTTCAAGTTTAACAAGAGAAATAGTCCTGCTACTATAATTTAACAAAGTTTTGTTGTATTTTGGTTTGGCATATTTTATTTCTCTTGATCTGATTTGACGTATTCTGATTGATTAATCTAAATAAAAATACCAAGTAGTTTTTCAAAATCGAAAATTACAATTAGTATGAAAGAAAGCTTGAATTAGTCACGTCTAGAGCTTTAAAGGAAACAAAAGATTGATATAAAAGTCAAATTCAAAGTCAGATTTTCTTCACGGTCGGAGTCAAGTCGAAATGTTTAATTTTTAATAAGGTCCAACTTCAATTCGTCTCTAACTTGAACTTGGATCGTAAAGTCGGAGTCGGAGTCAGATGACTTTTTCCTCGGATCGAGTTGGACTAGGGTCGAATTCGAACTACTACCAATACTATAGATGAAGGAATGAAGAATACACCTAACATTTTGCCAGCCTTCAATACCAATGTACAAAACTGTTACTACTTACAAGGCAATAACCTTCAACAATCAATCAAATTGGAATACTTGTACATCTTAAAGAATGCACTTCTGAACACACAACATCCATGAACTTGATCATGCCCATAACAGAAGAACACAATTTAGATATTAGTCTAATTATTAGTACGAAAACAAGCATAGTTATGCTTTAAATCAAGTATTGTGCACAGATGACCATCCGAAACATGTACTACGCGCTAAATGATATCAGACACTTCTATTCTATAGACAATAGCCAATGAAGTTGTACGCTGCCATCCAAGCAGATCATTCGAAAGCCCACTGGTTTTCACGTCTAACCTCCTCTTCCTCCTCTGGGGTGAAGTCATTCTTTATGTTGAATGTCTTTCTGATTTCCTCAGGGGTTTTTCCTTTGATCATGTCAGCAACTGCTTGGCAGGTCAAGTCAAGCAGCCTCTTAATGTTCAGGAAGTTAGCAGCCTGAAACAAAATGTTATCAAATGATTACCAAACATATTTATAGATTAATTATTCATGTCAAACCTGATTAAGCAACTAAATCCAACACCTAAAATTTTAGTATCAAATTAACACTCCTATTTTTATTGGAAGAAACTGAGATGCACTCCTATTTTAGTATCAAATTAACACCCAAAACTATAGTATCAAATTAAAAAGTGATTTTTTAGCTATGACTTTTTTGCTAAATTTTCATCCAAAATTGAGATAGCCCTAAAGCTATGGGAGAAACTCAGATAGAATAAGACAATACAATATGAGATGCACTCGTTAACATGAATGATTATATATATAAGGATGGAAATCAAAATATAGATTAAGAAAGGTACATTCAAAAATATTAACAAGAAAATGAGAATGAATTGTCTGGTTTGTTAACTTGATTGATTTTACCTTCATATCACAAGAATGAAACAGAATACCCTCATTATCATACAAAAACCATCAACAAATTAGCTACACTATTTTGACAAGCTTATATATATAAGCTTAATTAAATGCTAATTCCCCATAGCATAATATGTTTATAAAATGCCTAACAACCAAAGAATCATTTGCAATCATAAATTTTTTTGTTTATTACGCAAACTATTTCAATCGAAGAACCAAACCCACTCTACATATGAACAAGATCTTCAAAAGACTTAAACTCAAAGTCTCCCAAGCTATTGTCAAAACTCTAGATAGAGTCGAAAACAAACCACGAAGAAAACTAAATTTCGTTGAATATTTAATAAAAGAACCACGTCTCAGTAAAATCACAAATTACAGAACAAGCACTTTCAACAAAACCTAATCATCTTTGATATGCAACAACAAATAACAATGATGTCGGTGACTTTACTGGCCTCAAAGGTCATGTATGGACAAATATTTTAATATAAATAACAATCTACAATAATTCAAGCATCATACAATGAAAGTGTAAATCAAGAATAATAACACTACTTCATTTAATCATAAAAAAACTGTTATGTGAGATTAGTAAGGACTTCAGTAAAATCGCTCCTTAAATCATGTGCCTTTCTTATTTATATGAAATTGCACATGACATTTCCTATCAAGGGTTAATTGAAA
The DNA here is from genome assembly GCA_019425755.1 of Amaranthus cruentus. Lineage (NCBI taxonomy): Eukaryota > Viridiplantae > Streptophyta > Magnoliopsida > Caryophyllales > Amaranthaceae > Amaranthus > Amaranthus cruentus. Next base: position 9,286,070 of record CM033450.1, read on the forward strand.
ACAATCTCTTTGTTAGTTTTATCATTACAGGCATTGGGATGATAAAATGTTGTACATGAGACTAATAAGCATGTGTTTTGCACATGATATTGGTAAAATAATGAAGTTTGTACGCGTTTTTAAAATCAACAAATGAAAAGGTGTTTTCCTCATCTATCTCTCTTATATCTCTTATCATTGATAGTTGAATTCTCGATGACATGATTACATTTTTTTTGTTCAATGGTAAAATTGTTACACAACTCGCATTCTAGGGTTGATAAAAACATTGAGAAAACCTTTAAATAACACAACAAATGTTCATGGAGTTACTAAAATTCTTATGTTTATGGAGTTCAAAGACCAATGGGATGTATATCTTGACTATAGAGAACTTCACAGTTGAGGCCAAGGTCACATGATGATGATACATGATTCTTTTGATTTGATGTACGAATTCAAGCTTGCAATTCGTTTGATAGCTCGTTTGCTGTTCACTTGGTGTTGTTTGATTTGATTTGATTATATTAAGTTTATTAAACAAAAAAATTGAACTCACATGAAGGCTAAAAATAGTACAAAAGTAGGTAATAATCAAAAGTGAAAGAAAACAAAAGTAGATAAAGTAATAGTCACATGGTTAACACAAAAAACAATGGATTAGTAGAGCACAAAATGGTTAAGCTCTTCATCATCAACATTTTGAAAACTGAAAAAGTATTCTTCCCCATTTTCAAATCAAAAAAACCCTTCTTCTTCCCCATTTGTTTCACCCAAGGTTACTATATGAAGAACTTCAGTGATGGATCTTCTTCAGTAACAAAGCTTTTTGAATATATTTGTAAGTTTTTTTGCTTTCCTACTCTCTTAACAGTTATGTTGTCAATTCAAATCCAGTAAACTGAGACTTAGTTTTTCCCACTCTTGTTAGTGTCGTTCGAACTCAATCAAGATTCACATGGAAACTAATCAATGTGACACTAGTTGAGGCCACTATTATTTGATCTCTAATGGGTTGGCATCGGGTAACTTGACTATTGAACTAAAATGTGCAAAGAAAACACTGCAATCAAACTTTGTTGGAAGCCATATGAGTTTGTGGCCAATATTAACTGATATGTCCATTGAAACTTGAAAGTACAAATAGTTATTTCTAGTGGTTTTTTAGAGTATTTAAGATATAGGAAGTTGATGTCAACATTGATGAAATGACCTTACTTTTTGTTGTTCTATGACAATAATTTGAAGGTTAAATTCAAAAAGAAGTCACAAGTTGTCAAGAATCAAGATTTAAAAGTCATTAAGTTGCTTGAGCATTGCTACAAGTGAAAATGTTGAAAACAATTTCTTATTATGATTTTTACCATTGTAGTTAGTGTAATATAATTAAAATCGTGATTTGCTTTGAATGGCTAATTAAAATCATGTAACAAATTGTGATGATGCTAATGAGAATGGTGTGATTTAGAGATTTAGTTTGTTTGAGTGTGCCAAAAAACATTTCAAGTATCAAAAACCATAGTTTGCTTTCTTTACCTTTGACTTTAGTTAACTCGAGCCTATTTTATCAATTTAATATGATTTGAAATGCTAACGTAGTATTTAATATGAATTTCATGTTGTTTAAGTATTAAAAAGGTTGAAAGATTGATATTGGAGCTTTACAATGAAGTTGTGCACCTCACATATAAAACGTCAAGCGCCTTCACTTTGCGCCTTACACCTCGAAAAAAGACCTTTTGCACGTGCACCTCACGCCATTTTAAATCTAAAATGAGTTCTTAAAATTAATTAATGAAAAAATATTGTCTTCATCCATGTCTCTTCTCTATCTAAATTTCTATATCCCTATGTGTCTATAAATTTACTATATGCTCTTTTTCTTCATCATAATCCTTTCGTTTATAAGCCATTACCCATATTAGTTGTCCACTAACATAAACAAATTAAGATAAATTTAACCGGAAAATGTAATGATATAACATGAAGATACACTAGAGTAACAAAATTAGTGAATCAATTGCAATAGAAGAAATAGAAAAACATAATCAAAAATCATAAAAAATCAAAAAAAGGAAGTCGCCAATAATTCTACAAATCCACAATTTAAAAAAAAATTGACACAAACCCTTCAAAAAAATTTAAAATAATCCGCAATAATTCAACAAAATCCTTAGTTTCGATAGTAACAGACACAATACATAAAACGATTGTTAGATTGTGGCTCATAATCTCAATATTGGGTTGGGCTTATAAATACATCTCATTATTTGTGGTGTGTGAATAACATTGTATTCAAGAGAGATAAACACAAGTGAGATAGAATTAGAGAGAGAGCCACATAATTAGGGTTCTTGAGTGAATAATCTCTATAGTTTACCATCTCCATTGTTAGAATTGATTAACGTGTATAATCAAAAACTAATCAATACAATTGTGTTCATCCATTGGGTGGTTTTATAGTCTAATATCAATTTGATATTAGGATTTTCCACTTTCCAATTCTTGGTGCGTTTGTTTATGTTTCTTTACATTTTGCTAATCTTTCTCATTCTTTGTATTTAGAATCTTCATTGGTAGAGCATTTGCTCTAACAACGATCAATCAAATGAACAAATGAATTACAAGCTAGCACAATCATACCACAAATAAAAATATCAACCAATAAATCAAAATAAACCCACAAAAATCAAAGATCTACAATCTAAAAAGAGAGAAAGCTTTACCAAGATGAGATCGAAGAGGGTATTCTGATCAACTTTAACAAACTCCGCATCCCAAGTCTTAAGTTCATCATCAATAGCATTTGAAGATCTTTCTTCAGAAGCAGATTTTGCAGCAGCAGCATCCACATGCTTTTTACAATATTCCAGAACCTTCGATAGGATCTTCCCAGTCACATTCGGAAGAGGAATTGCGGTACTGGCACAATCATCCTCGATCATGTTTTTGATTGTTATGGATTCCATAGCAACTGCTTGATCAATCTCGAAAGTCTCGCCATCGTTGGATCTAAGGGTTATTTTGTTCTCAGAATCAGCCATTGAAAAGATTTGAATGGAAACCCAAAAGGAAAACTATAGACCCTAATTTGAAAGAAAGAAAAGGAATTGGTGTTGAAGGGATGTAAGATTTGGGTGTTATTTATAGTCTTTTCGAGGGTAGTTGTAACTTGTAACTTTGTAAGAGGAGTATTCGAAACGGCACAAGATTAGGAAAGTCGTGGAAATTAAAACAGTGAGAATAATATTGAAAGGAAACAAAATAACCAAATCTATACTCTTAAATGATTTTCATAATTATTAAAATTTATTTAACTTTATATAATAATTTGAACAATTAATATGTGCTTGGCACGGGTTTCAAGTTAGTATATTCCTAAATGAATATATGAAGTATTAAACATATGATAGGACATCTCAAAATATAAGAAAATTGTAAAATAAATCAACTTAAGCAAGTGTTGTATAAGACCGTCTTATTGTGAAACGGACTAATATAAAAATCTATATTATTTATACTAAACAAAAAAATTTTAATACTAGCTCTAAATTGTTTCTAATTTTTATTAGAAATTAGAATTGGGTCAGCCCATATAAATTCGTCTCATAATGAAACGATTTAATAAAGAATTGGTCAAAAACTTTAGTGGATCCGCTCAAAATAAACTCAATTATTGTTTATTTTTATATAAACTCACATACTCCCTCCAATTCACATCTATTGTCCCATTTGGTTGGGCACGAATATTAAGAGTGAGATGAGGTCCATCAAAAAGATGATAGTTGGAGTATTTTAATTGATTAATTTAATTGTAATGTAGTAGTAAGGTTATTGTACGTAATGAAAGTGGGGATATTTTGGTGATTACTCGTGCGAAAATGAGATATTTAGGTAAAAAAAATCATGAACATAAATAGAAATAGACATTTGAAGTGAACTTACCCAATAAGAAAATAGGATAATAGTTGTGAATTGGAGGGAGTATTTGTCATAATTGTTGTAGATAAAATCAACTGTTTTTTTACTTTGAAGAACAAATAAGATGAGCTGTTGATATTCTTAGTTGCTTGACTTACTAATAGTTTTAAATAATAGTTTGGTTTATTTTAACAAATATATGTAATAGGTGATTTTATTTAAGAAAATAATAGGTGAGTATGTTTCGGGTGATCAAACGAATGTTCATTTATTATTAATAAATTCTCCAAATCTCTACTGATACGTACTCTTTTTGTAAGTTGACAAGGAACAAATTGCACAGAAATTATAAGGTTGTGGATGAGATTAAATGAAAGAAAGTGTAATCATTGTCAAAAAAAATAATGAAAAATCAATGGGACAAACTAAAATGAAAAGTTGTTTAAATTAAGAGTGACGACGGAGTACAAAAAAAACTTGCTAAAGCTAAAACTTTCAAAATAAAAGTATTTTCTTCATCCCAAATCAATTTCTATTTTATTCTCATACTTATTTTGCATTATTTTTTTCTTTACAAATGAATTTCACCATCTTTTTTGTGTTTGAACCACACATTTAAAATCTCTTTTAATATGAGCCTTATAATTACTTACTTTCTCTTTAGTTCAATTTCACTTTCTCTTTAATTCAGTTTCACAAGAACAGAAGGAATAGCTTACTGTATGAGGGATGTTATCTCGCTGATACAACTTTAAAATAACTCATTCTTATAATTTCTATTAGTTCTGTTATTTAATCCAATAAAATTTTCATATAAACATTGGGACATCATTTTCTGATACAAAAATACGGACGGGAAGAAAAAAATCCAGACGAGCCGACTTAATCCTAAGGTGCACCTCACCCAACATCTTAGAGAACTGCCTCACCCTAAGTCCCTAACTAATCTAAGGCGTTCCCGAACACACCTTGCATGAGGCATGGCTTCTAAATTAAGGTTGATCCAACCAAATCCTCGCTTCAAATTAAAACAAATGAAAGATGAAGATAATAAAATCTCTAATAAGTGTATCGAACTAACTCAATCAAACCCAAAAACATAGTAAAACTAATACAAAAATCATTAAGAACCCAAAACAAAAACTATAGCCAATTATAAATAAAAGTGAAATGAACGGCATAAGAGAGGTTCAACAATAAAAAACACAAAAAATTAAGCAAAAAATGAACATAAGTGTTTATGAGGTATCTTTGATACCTCCCCCTCAAATGACGTTTATTATATTGAACTCAACAATTACAAGTATAATAAACCCTCCCTATCTTGAGAACAGTATCCCAAGATCACAAAATACTAATACAAGGATAAACACTCTCAAATTTCAAGCAAAGTATTAGCCTTCACAAGTATGTATGTTTGTGGTGATCTTATTCTATGAATGATACTCCCTTTTATAGAGGAAGGTGAGTATCATTCTTAGACTCACACAATTAATCACTATTAAACACAATAAACACCCCAATTAATCATCACAATAAGTATGATAATAAAGCATCACAATAAACAAGCATTAAGCAACCTTTCAATACCCACAACCGTACATAAAACAGTCCAAAAAAGCATCCTAGACAAAGTGCTCGTTCAAGGCACTAAAGTGCTCGAACAAGGCACCTTGTCAGAACCTTCTGTTGGCTGATTTCACATGTGCTCGAACGAGCACATATTATACTCGAACGAGCACCCTCTTCTGGAGCATTCTGACTTGCTTTTTCATGTTGCCTCGAGCGAGGAACATTCATACCATGCCTTGCCTCGTTCAAGACATGGTTCCACCCTTTAGTGAAGCCTCATTTGCCCCACTTTAAGCCCCTCATCGATCGTTCCAAACCTTAATCCAACAACACTCGACACATCTTTACCATCCTCCTCCAATGTACATGATAAAGCATGTTCGACAATGTGATTAAAGTTAACGTCATAGTCATGAATATTGACACTTGCTTTAACAAAAAGAAACATACTTTGTTCACCGATCCTGACAAAAATATGGATTGAGATACCCAGAATACCAAAACAATAAATCTCAAAACAAAAACCTAAGAAACAACTAAAAATTAATTCAAACGCAAAAACATAATAAAACTAATACAAATATCAAAGAGAACCTAATAAGTAAATATTTTAGCTCCAAAACAATATTAGCTTTACCTAACTCAAATCAGAAATGTAAAGACAACATATAAAGTGTGAACGTTTTTGAAAAATTAGTAAAATTCTAACACAAATAAGCACAATTATAAATAGTCTCAAATCCTTACATACATTGACAAACAAGGAGTAACTGAAACCAGATCCAGAGAAAAATTAATCTACTGTCTACAAGAACACAAACATGTACAAATGCAAACTTGTTAGATCAGTTTCATGAAGCAGTATGATGATGAACAACTTTCAAAATGAAATCAGTAATCATAGCTTCAAATCATAATGAACAAACTGGGCAAAATACTTGGTTTTTTCAACAAATCAACTCAAATAAAAGAAACAAAAAAATGATTTAACATAAAAAAACCCATAAACTTGAACTGTTGTCTTATAATATCAAATATGTGTTCCTTTTGTGAATCTCACCAACCAAAGTCATTGGGATTGATCAATTTATAAATTTATAATTACAAACTCTTAGAGTGAAAGCCTACATAGCTATACATGAATTTATAATATAAATTTTGGTCAGTTAATATCTTCATAAAACGATCAAAACAAAATATGAATGGAGATTAAATCAAAAAATTAGCACCCACATGGATAGATAAAAATATTTGTAACACCCTTGAATTTCTAACCCCTTTTACGGAACCAAAATCGCAAAGGACGGGAGTCGGGTGTTACATTAAAAATATCGTAAAATAATAATTTAAAATTGTGAGTAGAAATTTCAACAACATTTCTGCTAAAAATCGAGGGCGAGATGGAATATAAATAGAATAAAATAACTAAACTTATTCAAGGCATCATCGCCTTTTTAATCTTGTACCGCGATGGAATGATTATCGCCGGCTCCTCAAATCATCATGACAAGCATGGACCGTGGTTTCAATGTTAACTCTCAAGTTTTAAAAAGAAATAACACTTTAATAACATACAAAACCATAAATTACGCATCGAAATTATGAAAATACAACAGAAGACACAATGCCTCATACCAAAAACCTATACAACCTAAGTTTACAAAAGACATAAAAGAACTACGAAGTCAAAGGATCAATGCATAACTCGTGTTATGCTTCGCACTCATCACTCTCCCTCAATGCAATACAGAGGAAGCTCCAATACATGTTACACCTATCTAGGATGTTCCTGCTACTCAACATCAGACCATAAGCCAAATGTATCTAACAGAAGCATCATAGAAAGTGGTAAAAAAATCAAAAATAAACACTAACACATATATGTCAGTAACTAACACCAAATATAATAATGTCAACAGACTAGCTAACATTATATTATATAATTGTATAAAGATGATTTCGTAAAACATAAAGCATAACTTGTCACTATTTATCATCGAACTATATTTCTTGATCTAAATTCTTCTTTTCCAACACCAACTATGTGTTTATGGGTGGAATGCATATCTTAAAACTCCTCTTCTCAAATTCATATCATCTCTATAAGACACGTATGATATCAACTTAACTAAAGGCGTTAACAGACTACCTAACGCCTCATGATAAAGCATGGCTTTACGGCGCTTGTCTACCTTAAAGTAAATGTGATCATAGTATATCCTTGGGATTCTTAACTCCCATGAGGTAACTCAACTTAGGCATAATCTTTCTATAAAGGAAAACTCTTGGGGTTTGCAAGACCCAAGGGGCATTTCTCACCAACATAATTATTCTATCAATGAAGACCTTGGGGTGTGCAAGACCCACGACAATCTCAACAATGAACCTTCTATCATTGAATAAACTTTCTTTCAATGAGAACCTTCAGGATTGCAAGACCCATCGGTAACTCAAATACACTCTTCTTATCAATGAGAACCATGGGGTTTGCAAGACCCACCGGATTCTCAAACATACTCTTTCCATCAATGAGAACCATGGGCTTTGCAAGACCCACCGGTAACTCAAACATACTCTTGCTATTAATGAGAACCATGGGGTTTGCAAGACCCACCGCTAACTCACATATACTCTTGCCATCAATGAGAACCTTGAGGTTTGTAAGACCCAAGGGGCACTTCTCACGAGCATAAATTACTCTATCAATGAAGACCTTGGGGTTTGCAAGACTCACGACTATCTCAACTATGAACCTTCTATCAATGAAAAAACTTTCTTTCAATGAAAACCTTGGGGATTGCAAGACCTACCGGTGACTCAAATATACTCTTGCTATCAATGAGAACCATGGGATTTGCAAGACCCACCAAAAACTCAAACATATTATTGCCATCAATGAGAACCATGGGGTTTACAAGACCCACCGGTAACTCATACATACTCTTTCCATCAATGAGAACCATGGGGTTTGCAAGACCCACCGGTAACGCACATATACTCTTGCTATCAATGAGAACCTTGGGGTTTGCAAGACCAACAGTAACTCACATGTACTCTTGCTATTAATGAGAACCATGGGGTTTACAAGACCCACCGATAACTCACATATACTCTTGCTATTAATAAGAGCCTTGGAGTTTGCAAGACCAACCTGTAACTCACATATACTCTTGCTATCAATGAGAACCTTGGGGTTTGCAAGTCCCAACGGTAACTCACATGTACTCTTGCTATCAATGAGAACCATGGGGTTTGCAAGACCCACCGGTAACTCACATATACACTTGCTATCAATGAAAGCTTAGGGGTTTGCAAGACCCATCGGTAACTCAAATATAAACTTAAATTTATATATAAAGGAATCATTCTGACTTAAAGTAAATATAATGTAATTCTATCAATAAGGGAATTGTGCTCAACTTCTAATCACACCTTAGTTCTATGCGTCTATACCATTATAAGTTCAGGAGACACGCAATTAATAGCTATTCATGTATAAGGCCTACTCTAGCACTTCATATATTTAAAATTCAATGCATATAGTCGTAAATATTGATAATACTTTGAAACATAAGCATATAAAAGTTTGTTACTGCGTGTACTTATCTGAAATTGCTACAACACGTCCAAAATCCATATTAATCAGCCTAGGTGAGATTTTTCACCCCTCTTGAAAAACTGAGTACAATTGTGAAATTAGGTGGTTGTTGTGGTGGTGATGCAGGTGGAGCACGGTGATGGTGGGAGGCTAACAATCGCGTGATGGCGGCACAATAGGCAGCCGCTACTTCTAGTGGGGGGAGAGCCGCAGGCCCGCAGCTACTGCTGCTGGGGAGGCAAAACGCGACTGGTGTGGTCGGCTGCTACACGTGGAGGAGGAAAACGCAACCTGTACTCCGGTGGCTGCTCGTGAGAGTTAGAGAATGCCACTGACATTGATAGAGGGAGGTAAAACGCACTGTGATGGTGGTTGAGGGTGCATCAGAGAGGGAAAACGTGAATGTGTAGTGAGGCAATAAGTGATTTTTTTGACTTAAAACCCTAACTCCTTTTTTTACTAGTATAACCCTCTAGTCAAGCCCAACTAAAAAACCCACATTTGCTTTGTTCATAGATTTTAATATAATAATAATTTAATTAATACCTATTTATTTTTGAAATCGCAAATCTATTTATTTAATAAATATAAATATGTTAATATTTAAATTCGTATATGAAAGAAATTTATTAAAACTAATTAAAAAAATAAATCTAATATTATATAAAATCTCCAAAAGTCATTAAAATATTAACTAATGACGTCATAAAATCTCGGGGTGTTACAAAATCACTAACTCTAATTTCGTTAAAACTTCATTGAGGGACATGGCTAGTAAATGCATTGAGCAAGCAATACATAGAAGTAAAAAATAAAGTTGCACGCAACGCAAAGAAGCAGAATACTTTTGCTTGAATTTTTGGATGTTCCGAACAAAATGATATATATATACGCCTACAAAATAACAAAAAAGTAAAAGAATAAAATAAGGAAAAATACCTAAAGAAAGGAATTCACAGATCATCTAGATGCACCCAAAATCTGCAGAAGCCCATATGCTATGAGCTCCACAATTAAGCATGCTTGGTGTAAAGCAATCTTAGGATGGGTGACCTCCTAGGAAATTTTTGTGGGTGCGCACGATTGAGGCAAAAATATGCTGAAAAGACTTGTGTTGGCCTGTAGGGCCAATCTGCAGTCTCCATGGGTATTCACCAGCGGTCCTATGAACCTGGGTGTTACACAATATCAGAATCATCCCTACAATCATCAACAAACAGAGATCTTCTTGTCTTAGGCTTGACCTTCCCCTTGCCCTTAGGTGATGGTTTAGATTTAGCAACTGGTGGAGGATGTTTTTTCTTCCTACCAACTGGTTTTTTCTTCTTAAGAAGAGGAGGAGATGGAGGAGGAGGTAAATGTGATGGAGGAGGAGGAGGAGGAGGAGGAGGAGGAGGTGGTGGTGGATTATGTTTTGGAACAAGAGGAGGTGGAGGTGTTATTAGAACAAATTAAATTGTTGCTTCTTTTTAACAGGAGTAAGATCTCTTTTGGCAGCTTGATTTCTCCTTGGTGTGGACTGTGGATGAAGCGGTAGGGGAGGAGGTGGTGATGGTGGGGGAGATTAAGGACGGACTAACTTTCTTTTATAGGTAGTTTTCGGCTTGGGACTTTATAGGTTTGGAATTTTTGTAGAGTGGATTTGGGTGGTTGAGACACATCAAGCGGAGGAATGTTTAATACCTCTAAAACCTCACGATTGTGTAGAATGAACACTAAAAGATGGCTTATATATTTGGGATCTCCTGGGAAAATGCTTGAAAGATGTGGTCAAATTCTTAGGGCGATCTCCTAATTACATGCTCAATTTTAGTGGTCCTCTTTTGTGGGCTCCCTTCCTCGATCAAAGCGTATAAACTAACAAAACCTTCAACAACTAAAGTCCTTAAAGTTAACACAACATCATTTTCATTCTTTATGATCTTTTTACCTTCTTCAAGACTTTTTTCATCCTCCTTAAACAAAATTTTGAACGTAGATTTCAAACCCAATGTACTTCTAATAAATATATTTGAAAGAAAATTCAAAAATTGGTGCAACAATTCCAGTATGCACAAACCCATTGACATAACTAAGTACATTTCCTTCTTTCAAAAACCTACCGCATGTAAAATCCTTATTGTAATTGAATCATTTGAGATAGTCATCTTTAAGTAAAAAATTCAACAAACAAAAGCATTTCAATGGAAAACCCTAACTATTTTAATCAAAGAAACAAACTTTAAAAAATTCAACATTCAGAAATTTTATGTTAATATCTTTAAGTTAATTTTATGTTAATTGACACAATTTAACCACTTTAATCCTAATTTCATAGACAAATTTAATCATCAAATCATACTTGAATTATAGATTCAAACCCTAACCCTAGAAAATGGATCTACTCACTATTCATGGTGGAAACAATGAACACAAACCCTAAGATGATACTAAGCATGAATAATATGATAATTTTGAAATTTGCAAGAGAGGCAATAATTGAACAATAAAAAATACAATAATGAATCAAGAGACAATTTATGAAGAACAAAACTAATTTTCTATTGAAGGATGATTAATTGAAAACATTTAAAGTTCACTAATGAAAGAGTAAAACTAGTACAAGGAATTAAATGCAAAGGAAGATTAAAATACTAAAAGAAATTTACAATCCTTGAAAGAAGATTAATTCCAAGCTTAATGATGAACTTAATTAAAGGATGAATTGAAAAGCAAAACGAATAAAACGGAGTAAAGTACTCAAAAGAGAAGGAAAAAGAAAAGATTAGAGGATACCCTAGTCAGTTTTTTTTTGGCCTATTTATACTAATAAGGACTTAACCCTAAAAGCTAATTCAAAAATTAAAGTAAACAGTCGGGTGAAAATCTCGTGCAGCAAAACAATGGCCCAAAGCAGTCGACTGGCCAAAACAGGACAACAAATTCGAGTCAGCTTTTTGTGCTGGAAAATTGCAGCAACTTTAAACGCTCGTCATTTTTTGCTCGGTTATCAAAATTGAACATATAATATACCGTTGAAAAACTCTTGAAGTCTAGTTTCCAATGCCGAAAATCTTGCATTAATACAATAATTCTATCAAAAGTTATGACCAAACGAATAGACATGTATCAAATTTCACATCAAAACTTTTGCATTGTAACACTCTATAACACCCCGTAATTTTTATAGAATATTAAATATTAAAATAAATTAATAGTGGACTGATATAAGACATTACGTGAGTTAATATGTAACAAACGGTAGAGTGTACAAATATCGTCATTTAGTTCTTAATATTTAAAAAAAAATATGTGTATAATAAAATGAAAATAAGGCAATAAATACATTAGTTAATTAAAAAAAATATTTATGAGGGAATGGGGAAGGGGGCCGGTTGTGTGAGGGAGACCAAGGGAGTTTGTAACTCCTCTCTTAATTGTGTATTATGGCACAATTAAGAGAAAAATCCCTCTTAAAGCCTCTAAAACCTCTTCATCACCCATCTTCCTTCATTCTACCTTTCATTTGAGTAAGAAACAATATAGCTTTTCTTTTCTCTTCTTGTGCTCTAATTTTCGGTTTTCCTCAACAAAAAAAAAATGTGTTCATCCAATCTCTTAATCAAAGGTAAGTGAAATTTAGTTGTTAATGTTAGATTTTTAATTTTAAGATAAGATTATGTTATATATTTTATATATGATGATATCCTATGACTTTTTAGGAGGATTGAGTATTTTATATAAGTTTTTCTTTAAATAATCCTTTAATAAAACTAATTTGTAAAAGGATTAAATCATATTTTTTTTATTATATAAAATTTTTCCTTAATTTACATTCTTTAACAAAGTTTAAATTTGTTATAAGAATAAAGTCTATCTTAATATTTAAATAAATTTATTTCATGATCTAAATTTCTCTAGCAAGATTTCAATTGTTAGAAGAAATTTAAAATGTATGGATTAAGTAATGTAAGTATCCATGAGTTTATAAATCCTTTAACAAAATTTGATTTGTTTAAAGGATTGTGTTTATTTATTTGTATATGCTTAGATTCAAAAGGTGTTTTGGTTTACTTTCAAAAAAAAAGGTGTTTTGGTTTATGATTCTCTACAAAATTTTAATTTGTTAAGAGGATCAAACATTTAATTCAATTATCATAATTTATGAATATTAAAGTGTTTTGAAATATTCAAAAAAAAAAAAGTGTTTTGAAAGATTTTGTGAATGAGAATGTTTAAGTTTGATGACTTTATGTTTTGATGATGGATGGATTTTTGTTTATTATTATATGTGTGTGGAAATATTAAGTGGTTGTGTGATAGAAAATATAAATTGTGTTGTTTGTGGATTCGGTTTTATTAGATTTTCTTGGCCATGAATTGTAAAAAGGATTTTATAATTTGAATAATAAATATGAGAAATAATAATTAATTAACGAGTATTTTCCGGACAGCAGCTGCTGCCTCGGTGTGGCACCCCTTTTTCGAAGTGTTAGGTGCGTTTCGTTGTTGTTTTATTTAACCGATGTGTTAAAATTCGTTAAAACGCTTAAAATAATTAAAAATAGTAAATGGATGTTAGAAATTTTGAAATTTGGTACCCAAGGTAATTGATGTATTCCGGACCCAGTGGTGAAATCAGATTTTCCATTTGAATTTTCTAAACTGTCCGAATTGGCTGTTTAAGTTTCTGATTAAGTGTTAAAGCTTTGAGCTATTGAAAATTTGATAAAATCAATTAAAATTATCAAGTCTTAGTGATATTTTAGTGGTATGGAATGGGTTAAATGTGTAAACACGTTCTAATACGTGATCGTTTTGTGTGTGTGTTATTTAGGACCTCGATTCATAAGAGGGTGAAATTCCTGTCGTGCTTGAATACCGTTGTTTGCCGTGCTTAAAGGTACACACTTAGACCATATTGTTTATGTGGTTGTGCAAGTAGTGTTGTCTCATTCTTGTTATTGGCATTGTAAATCACATAAGGATTAGACACCTCAAATAACTTGAAAGAAGTTAAACTTGGAAATTGAGGATTTATGTGTCGGTTACCCAAAGGGGTTAATATTATTGGACTGGATTATATAATTATTGTTCCCATGGCAGTTTTGGATCATTACGGTCACCATGGGGGTATGCATACTTTAACCTCTGACGACCAGCATAGGACGGGCAACGTCTTAGGTCGGTGGTTGCCTTGGGATTAGCTCTCCCAAGTGTATTCCTCCAAAAAGGATTGGATTTTAATTACTGGAACGACCTGATAACAGGACGGGCAACGTTACAAGTTGGGAATATCTGAAAATGAACGTATTAGAGCCTATGCATGCTAGGATGAACACATTACTTGAATTCCACCTGCTGATTGTTTGTATACTGTCTCTGACGTGTATTGAATTTGTTCTTTAGAACTTGCTATTTGTTGTCATTCGACGACTAGCAGGTTGATTGCAGGTGGGGACTAGAGTGAGGACACAATCTAGGACCTATACCACCAAGACTGCATTTCTTATGTAATAAAAATTATGAAAAAAATAATTTTCAGCTTTGAACAAAACTTAGTTGGTTTGTTTGTTGTTTCGTTATTTTGCTTAACTCGTTTTAGAGGCCAATGGGCTCTCAAGTTGTTTCTTGGAACTATTGTAGACTTATTACCATCTTATGTTTTATTTCCGCTTAGTTATATTCCTTTATCGATGGAACGTTGACGATCTTAGAAGGAAAGTTTCCTCTAAGTGTCCAATTTGTGAACCGGAGTCATATTTTCATATGATTATTCGGGTCACTTAAGTTGGACCGTTGCACACTCTTTGACACTTTTGCTCATTTTCTTTATAGAACATCTTCAACCGAGCTAAAATCCCCTTAGTAAACTCCGTCATCATCAAAATCATAAGATTATACGTAAAACAATTAAAACCACTCAAATTCAACATGAATAATCAAAATGAGTAATATAGCATAAATCTTCAAATAAGCACGAAATTACTAACAACAACCATCATTAAGGAGTATAAAATGATATAAATAAGTGCTAATAACTACACCTATCACCTAATATGTTATACCTTATATTTTTCATTCAATTATCATCATATCATATATATACTAATAAAAATTTTGAAAATGACAAATTTCATCCTTCTGAAACCTTAACAAATAGAATTATTTAGTTGATTACATGAAAATATTTACCTAATATAAATATAGAATTTAATTTTTTATAATTCAGAGAAAAATTGAGTAAAGTATTTGTATAATTTATTATAGCAATTTATATGCCTAACCTAAAATTTGATACATTTTTAACAAATCATTACTTAGTTTTCATTTTAAAAATCAAGTCATCATCATCATCATCATACCCAGTGTATCCCGCTCAAAGAAAACTATGATCAGGGTCTGGGGAGGGAGGAACGATGGTATGCTCAAATCCATAAGGAGAGTGCGATCAAAGAGTCCCCCGGCTCGAGAACGGTCTTCTAGCAAGAGGAACCTGCAGTTGACAAATAGAATAGAAGCACACACACAAAAATCAAGATAAGATCAAAGAAACAGGTAAAAAGCGACAAAAAGGCAAAGGATAAAGACGAACGAGGGGGTAAAGGGACAGGTTTACTAATCTAGGACTTGGATAAGGCGCCGCCAACTGGCCCTATCCCTGGTCAGGTCCTTGGAGAGGTGAAGTTCATGCATATCACTTTTGATTTGTTCCTCCCACGTTCTCTTAGGTCGTCCTCGACTTCTCTTACCCTCCACTATGATGCATTCGATCCTTCTTACTGGGGCGTCATGTGTCTTTCTCTGCACATGCCCAAACCATCTCAACCTGTTCTCCCGCATCTTTGCGGAAATAGGTGCAACCCTTAACGTCTCCCTGAACTCCTGGTTTCTTATCCTATCCAACATAGTCTTACCACACATCCACCTCAACATACGCATCTCCGTTACTTCGATCCTCTGTTCGAAAACCTTCTTTACGGGCCAACATTATGTCCCATATAACATCGCCGGCCTAATCGCAACGCGGTAAAATTTACCTTTTAATCGCCTCGAAAACTTTTTATCACAAAGCACCCCGGTTGCTGCTCGCCACTTAAGCCAGCCCGCTTGTATACGATTAGTAACGTCTCCATCAATCTCCCTGTCGCTCTGAATCACAGAACCCAAATATTTGAACTTGGACGTACACGCAGGTATTCTGTCTTTGTACGGTTTATGCGCAACCCCTTTCCCTCCAAGGCTTCTCTCCACTCTCCCAATTTACTATTAGCCTCCTCCTTGGTTTCTGCGGCCAAGACTATATCATCAGCGAAAAGCATGCACCATGGTACGGTCTCCTAGATGGATTTAGAGAGCTCTTCCATAATGACCGTAAAAATGAAAGGATTTAATGCTGATCCCTGATGTATTCCCACATTAATTGGGAAAGACTCAGTCATACCCGCCGGTGTATGTATGTTAGTCGCCACTCTGTCATACATGTCCTGTATTACCTCGATGTATCTTTGTGAAATACCTCTATTCTTGAGGCTATCCCAAACCAGGCTTCGTGGTATGCTGCCGTACGCTTTCTCCAGATCAATGAATATCAGATGCAAATCCTTCTTTCGCTCCCTATACTTTTCCATCAATCTCCGCAAAATATGGATTGCCTCGGTGGTTGATCTTCCCGGCATGAATCCAAATTGGTTCTCCCTAATTACCGTCTCTCGTCTAATTCTTTTCTCGATCACTCTTTCCCATAGTTTCATAGTGTCGCTTAGAAGTTTGATCCCTCTATAGTTCTAGCAACCTTGTGCGTCACCCTTGTTTTTAAATATTGGGATAAGTGTGCTAACCCTCCATGCTTCGGGCATCTTCCTGGTCCTCAGGATGACATTAAAGAAGTTAGTAAGCCACTGAATACCCTTCTCTCCTAAACTCATCCACACTTCAATCGGAATGTTATCCGGTCCGACTGCCTTTGATCTCCCCATTTTTTTGAGAGCTTCTCCTATTTCCGTCGTGGTAATATCGATAATCGACCCATGCTCCTGTGCTCTTTGGAGGTATGACGTTTGTTGAATTTCCTCCTCTCGACCCCTAGTCTCATTGAGTAATTGGGAGAAATATTGATGCCATCTCAGCTTGATGTCCTCTTGTCTAAGCAATACTCGTCCACCTTCATCTTTAATGAACTTCACTGTTCCCAGGTCCTTCTTTTGCCTAGATCTTGCTTTTGCCAACTTATAAATATACTTCTCCCCCTCTTTGGTCTCAAGCTTTTGATACAAGGCTTCAAACGCTTGATCTTTTGCCTCCGCTACTGCTTTCTTAGCCGCCCGTTTGGCTTCTTTATACCTCTCCTTCTTATGTGTCCTATCCTCCTCCTCCGTGCAAGCCATGAGCTCCTTGAAACTCTTGTTTTCTCTTTTATTTTCTTGTGCAATTCTTCGTTCCACCACCACGACTCTTTGTACACCTTTGGTTTCCCCGTCGACACCCCTAATGTCTCTGGTGCCACCTTTCGAATGGTTTCCGCCATGGTCTCCCACATTCGGCTTGCATCGTCTGATAAACTAGGGTAGCCCATCGTCTTGATCTTATTTGACACGGTAGCGACTATATCCCCCTTAAGTCGTCCCCACATGATCGTTTTCCTAACCTTTTTCTTCTTCTCCGCAATCTTTCTCCTCATACGAAACACTAGTACTAATAACCTATGTTGAGTGGGCATCTCTGTACCTAGCACAACCTTACAATCCAGACACGAGCTCCGATCGACCTTTCGTACCAAACAGTAGTCAATTTGGGTGGCATGCCCACCACTCTTGTACGTAATCCAGTGTTCATCCTTCTTTCTAAAGATCGAGTTTGCTATGACCAACTCCTTTGCTAACGCAAACTCAAGCAAGATCTCTCCACTCTCGTTCCTTACACCATACCCAAACCCGCCATGAACTGAGTTATAGTTAGCTGCCTCTTTACCTATGTGTCCATTGAAGTCGCCACCTATAAAAACTTTTTCCTCGGCAGGGATGGTATCTATAAGGTCCCCCAGGTTATCCCAAAACTCACGTTTGACTTCCTCGTCTAGCCCAACTTGCGGTTCATACGCACTAATGATCGAAATGACCTCTTCTCCCACCACGATTCGAACTAGCATAATTCTATCATTGCACCTCCTAACTTCTACGACTTGCTTTAAAAGATCATTAGCTACAAGAATACCGACTTCACTACGCTTTCCATCCAAACTTGCATACCATAGCTTATAACCCTTTAAAAATCAAGTATTCAATAAATTTAATCACGATAATATATACGTATACTCTTTCAACACGAGCTAGTTAGGCTGAGGAAAGGAGAGGACTAAGGCAAGGATGGGATCCTAAGACCTTACCTGAGGAAAATGGTATATGCTCTAACTGAGACATGATCTGATTCTCAATGAAAATATGATTCAAATGAAAACATTATATGAATGTATAAGAAAATACAACATGATGTCAATATATACACTATACTTGTTACATATATTTCCATCAAACTCTCATAGACTGAAACTTAATTATTGCAGCAAAACTCTACTAATCGTGAACCTTCAATTTCTACAGCTTCGAAACAGGTAAACCTGCAGAGTAAGTGCATATTCAGTCAATACTCAGCAAAAAGCAATGCAAGTATGTTGTGTACAAAGATGACGTGAATGAACTTACTTAAAGCTTTAGCATTGACAATGCTCGGGCTAGCTTGAGGAGGAGAAGCATTCTCATTCAAGAATGGCTCAACACGATTCGGGTCAGACCACACAGGGTATCCTTTAATCTTTCCCTGAAAATCAGAAATTGGTTTCAGAATCATAATACTGTCAAAAACACTAGTTTATAAAGCACCAAAATTTCATTCGGAACAACATCATTTCAGAGGCTCCCACCTAGCATAGAGTTTAAGGGGTCGGATAATTTTATTCTTGTCATACACTAATTAGTGATAATAAAGAGGTTGTTTTCAGTTGACTCTTGATAGTAAACATTATCTGCAACTTCACATAAATGAAAAGTGCAAATAATTTACACTGTTTAGATAGAGAGAAATGGAGAGAAAGGAAGGGGAGAAATTTAGAATGATAAAGGATTTATTGTTTGGACTTTCATTAAAACAGGTTACCTAGTCGCCTCAAGTGGGCCAGTTAATGTAAGGTAAAATTTTAGAGACTTGAAATATGAGGCACTCGCAAGCTTGACTAGTCCAGGCCGGCTAAACCTAAGGAGCCTAACAGGGTTAGTTTCTGTTAGACCAAAGCTAACCCCACCCACTAACCACGTCTTATATGGGTCAATACTCAAGTTAATAGTTATACCAGGACGTTCAGAGCTGCCAGAGTAGCCATTCCTTCACGTGTCCACTGCAAAGAGAGAGCACAAACGTTTATTGTTAACGCATCGGAACTAAGACGTTCTTATGGCCCGTTTGGTTAGTGATATTAAATGGTGTTAATGGAAATGATTTATAGTGTAAACCTTCATCAAAAGTTCCATGCCATTCCCATGGTGATGAAACTTTGATCACAAAAAAGTTTTTTTGTTTTACAAATTTCCATTAGCACCTAATACCACCTCAGCCTCTCCCAATGGTGATGCATTAAAGTTGGACAAGCATATCCATCAAGATAGCCAAGAGATTTTTCAACTAAAATTACACTAGTTTTCATTCCCATTACAACCATTTAAGTAGTACCACCTACCAAATGGGCCGTCAGATTTAATAAACAAAGTGAAGAATAGTAAAAAGTAAAAACATTGCATCAGGTACCTTTGAAGCTGATGCAATGTGTGGTACAACAATCGCATTCTTCATGTCAGCAAGACCGGGTTTCATGAGCGGCTCATCCTATGTAAGATGGAAGGAAAGCGTTGGTATAATTGTGAGATGTGCAACAAATATCTGAAGTAGTAATATAAGAAAGTCGAGATTGGATACTTCAAAGACATCAAGACCAACACGAAACATGGGGTTTGCTTTCAAATGTTCAACAAGAGCTACTTCATCAATGACAGGACCTCTACTGCAGTTAATGAGAATTGCTTCCTGTTGATTTAATTTACATGAATTTTAGCCACATTTATCACAAATTTACTAACAGAGGTAACAATGTGGTTTGGAGTATTTTTTGAAATACCTTTTTCATCATCGAGAGTCTCTCTTTGTTGACAAGATGATATGTTGTTTTATCCAATACAGGGTGTAAACTTATCTGCAAAAGGATTCTATCATGAGGAACTCCAAATTAATTACTGTTTTATTCAAGTTATACGACTCATCATATGCCTCAAGGCGCAAATAACCAAACCCCCAAAATGCCTCTTCGTAAGTCCTTTTAAGATACCATCACTCGGCAAGGCTCAATCGATATTTAATGTGTTGGACAATATTGACCAGTGTAACTTAAGCCTCCAGGTAATTCGCCTTTTGAATTCGCGATTCGCTCAAAATGACCCTAAAATAGCCCAAAACTAAACTTACAAGATCAGCCTGTTGAAGTACTTCATCCATACTTGATGCTCTTTTCCAAGTGACGGGTTGCTCACCATTGGCCTTCAGAAATTCACCGTAAGCTGCAAAATATAATACATACAATATCACTCAAAAGTAAAAACATCTTAGGGAATCAAGAAGTACGATAAAACTATTGTCAAATGGAGTATATACCAGTAACAAACTTTTCAAGGCGAGTTGATTGATACAGATCAAAGTAAATGAGATTCATTTTAAATCCCTCAACCTGAGTAAAATAATAGCGGTACAAGTGATTAGTTAAAGATAACCAAGTCGAATTTTGATATTGCTTATCAAAATTGACTCGTGCAAACATCATCATCATCATATCTAGTATATTCCGCTCATAAAAACGATGGTCAGAGTCTAGGGTGGGAAAAGACGACAACTCATACCATAAAGAAGAGTGCAGTCAAAGAGTCCCTCGGCTCAAGAAAAAATATCAACTATAAGTGCCAATAAATCAATGCTCTATCCAACTACAATTCCAAAGCCGTACTCCCAAACTTTTAGGTTATAATTAGTTTGTTACCATCATTCTGGCATAAGCAGACCCAATACGACCAGCTCCAATCACACCAACGGTTTGTCCTTTAAGCAAGTTTCCAACAAACCTGGTCATGAAATATGTTCAGAGTCTCAATAGCAATTCACTCTTCATGTAAGTTGAACTTGAATAAAGTGAAGAGACAAGAAAGGCCTCTTACAAGTGAGGAAGCCATCCGTCATACAGACCAGCCCTCATAAACTCATCTGCTTCAACTATCCTTCGGGAGGCTGCTAAGGACAGTGAAGCTGCTAGTTCTGCTGTAGTCTCTGTGAGGACTCCCTACAAAAGAAAGTAAACAAATCATTTCATAATTCACCAGTTTCTTCATGTAAAACAATGCTGTTAGTTCTGATACATCATGTAAAACGAACCAAGCTTAGTAGTTATAGAACTACTGGTTTAGCTGTCTGTCTCCATACAAGGTCGGCAACACTTCCCATGGGGTTGTAGATTGACCTCATAAACTAACACAAGCCTTTTCTACGTTCTCACTTCTGACTCGTGCGCACTCTATAAACTTCCCAAGACATCAGATTACTCTATACTACAGGGTGTTTTTAGGTATGGAATTTTTTGAGAAAAAGATGTACTTATCAATATACTAATACTATCAATCCTTTTAAATTTCTTATCTTTTTTTATCTCAACCCGGGTATTACACTTTCAAACATTATTTTACGATAGTGAAGCTATAATTTTTTTTTTGAGTGATGAAAAGCTATAATTTTGTTAACATACAAAACTTAATAGTTGTACAATTTGAAAAAACAAAATTACTGAATTAATCAAAATTGAAATCTTACAGGAGTGTTTCCAACAGCAATACCATACTTAGTGGCAACATTAACATCAACATTATTGTAACCAACAGCCATGTTACTGAAAGCTCTACCACCTGCCCTGCTCAATGCAGAGAACAAAGTCTCGCCCCAATCCTCAGTTAACTACAAGCACAATAGTTCCAACAAAAAAAAATCAATTAAACATGAATTGCCCACTAAATTTATCTCATTGTATCATAGAAATACATGCTAACAAAGGGATGAAAATTTTACCTGTCCAATCACCCCATCACACTTATTTCCAATCAAAGCAATAATATCCTCAACACGTAAGATGGTTTTCTTCTCAGTACAAATCTGAATTCATAAAATTTTAATCAATCATTATTAAATAATGTAAATTACGTATCTAAATTATCATAGAAATTGTTAAAAACTATCTAGAAAAACCAGTGAAAAACTACCTAAAACAATTTTTTTTTTTTTTTTGTCAAAAACACAACCGCCCATTTTTTCGTTAAGTCTGTCATGTGCAGGTCACGCCACTGAATCTAAGTGACCCATTAAAGCATCATAAGCAACAACTTCTTCATTCAATACTCTTATTCCTAATGTTATTAAGTGCTCCCAACAACACCGGTTTTAAAAGGTAAAATGTATACAACCCCATGTAAAAAAATGTAAAAAAAAGCATAATAGGTGTAGAAGGTCCATATCGATTATAAATTATAAAGTAAAAAGCCTCAATATAATATTTCGGGCAGGACCCAAAATATCCATGGTCGCCCTGAGTAGTTAGTAGCATAACAAAGAGATTGTATTGGATTGACCCTCGATAGAAAAACCAAAATAAGGAGTGGGTAATAAAAATTTCAAACAATAAAGAAAAAGATTACCTCAAGTCTAACATCTTGCTCAACCAAGAGATTGATCCACCTAGTACCAGGCATGGGTTTTGTGCTAACAACTCTGTATTTTCCATTGGGATTATACAGTTCAATTGAAACAGGCTTTGCCATGTTAGTTGTTGATGAGAATTTTAGTTTTCGCAATTTAACAAACAGTTGGTGTGCAACTTCACTCTTGAAGTATTTATACATAGAATATGGGCATGCTGTAACACAACCAACGGTAAGATTTGTCTGTATGTTCAGAAAATGATTATCAGAACAATCATTTGATATCTAATAGTGTATAAATGTGTAATCTTATAATGAAGTAGAGTAATATAGTGAGATTGGATGCATGTGGCATATTTGTTTTTCTTTGAAGATTAAGTGACTTTTTGTTGGTGGTATAGAAAGGTTTATGAGAACCTCTCATTTTGTGGTGATAGATAATGAGATTGTGGTATTCAATTTGTTGATCATTCCATCAATCATCAATGTTTTGAGTTCTTGATGGCAAGAAATTGTTGATAGGCCCCCTTTTAGTTGTTCAGATTTTGGATTTTTTTTTGTTTGGTATTATGCCTAGCTTTGGCCCTAATGAGATTAGGGCGGGGAAAAGTTAACCTGATCTGCTAATCTGATCAGAACCTAACTTAAAATAAGTGGGTTTGGGTTGAGACTTTTGACCCAATCAATTAAATGGATCGATCCGACTTGATCTGTTTATTAAATGGTTTAGGTATAGGTCAAAATATTAAACCTGAAAAAAAATCAGTATAATCCATTTAATTAAATGTGTTTATTTCGAGTTACATTAATAAGTATAAGCTAAACTTAGTTCACTTAATATTCTTTTATTTTTCAAAGTAAATACAAAATAAACAACAAAAAAACATAAAGTTAAAACTAAAGCGTAAAAAGTTAGATTTAATCAACGTTAAAAACCTTAAAACGAAAACAAAAAAAAATTAATTATAAACGGGTTAAATGGGTCGAAATCAGGTCAACCTAATCTGTTGCAGGTCGGGTCAAGGTTGTGATTTTCGACCCAATTAACTAAATGGGTTGGGTTCAGGTCAAGAGGTTTTTTTACCTGTTTACATATGACCTGAACCCAAACCCTGCCCAACCTAATCTCTTTGACATGCCTAAATGAGATACAATTGGACTTGAATGAAGTTCTCTTGGATGGACCAATGTAACAGACTCAAAATTCTAAATCTTAATCTTCCGATTAATTATTTCGAATTTTCAATCTGAATCCTTAATCCTTTGGTTATCTAATTCAAATCACCTTTAATTCCTATACCTTTTTTCCGATTTTTTTTTTAATTTCTTCCAAATATTAAACTTAATATATATATATATATATATATATATATATATATATATATATATATATATATATATATATATATATATATATATAATATATATATATATATATATATGTATATATATATATATATATATATCAAGCTATCACCATTTTCTTATATATTCACTTGGATAAACTAGAACAAATTGATGAACCAAAAATTATTTCTATAAAACCCATGTTTTTCATCACTTACACAAGCTATCACCATTTTCTTACACAAATTAACCTTCTCTTACACTCCAACTCTTACAAATTCACTTACACACTGTAAATCTCTTACACAAGTTAACCTTCTTCCATACTCATAACACTCTTTTTAATACAATCTAAGAACTACAAAGTTGCCCACACCCACTATAAATACCCCCCTTATCCATGAGATCACTTGCACGGTTGCACCCCTTCATCAAATTTATTACATCTTCACTTTATTAACATCTTACTAATTTTATACCGTTTTTATTAGTTGAAAAATCAAATGAAGATGGAGCTTGATCTTATCACTTCTTAATCCAATAGTCATCAACTTTTGAAAAGTCAAGTATTATCATTTTGGAGCTTGGATATCATTCCTTTTGGGTAATTGAAGATCTACGTCTTTAAAGCTTGGAGTCTTGAAGACATTCTCTTTGGAGCTTATTTATTTGAGTTCTTATTTTCTTATTATTCTCTTGTTTGGTTTAGTACCATCTTTGGAGGAAAATGGTACACATTTCTTAACTCTCTCGTTATGTGATATTTATTTATGTTTACTTGATGATATGAAAAGCATGTTTAACATGATTTTTAATTTAGGTATTTAAGCTTTACATGGTTATATTAAAGTCATATAAGGTTTAGTAACATTTTGTAAACACTATATCACTTTTAAGTCACTCTAGAAAAGTTATAAATATGGAAACTTTTATTAATATGAAAAGGTAGATGCATATGAGTTTATCATGTGAAATATCATTTTAAGTTTCATGTATGTTTGTCTTATGAACTTTTGCATTGAGAAAATATTTAAAAATGATGTTTAGTGATGTTTTTATGATGAAATCTTAGTAGATAAAATTGGTAACTTAAGAATTTTAATTAAAAAGAATATTTTATAAGTACTTTATAGTAGCTAAAAGTTAGGATATAATTTTAGATATGTTCCTTGAAATTTTATTTTTTTTTACTTTATTAAAATAACATTAATTGAATTTTTGGTTAAAAAACTTATCTCTTTAAAAAGATTTCCATATATATATATATATATATATATATATATATATATATATATATATATATATATATATATATATATATATATATATATATATATATATATATAATATATATATATATATATATATATATATATATTATATATATATATATATATATATATATATATATATATATATATTTTTTTTTGAAAATTTGGAAATATTATAAAAAGGAGGAAAAAATACACCACACTGTAACTTGGGATCCCCAACCCGCCGGCATAAAAAAACCCCTGTAGGAAAAAAAGATTTCCATATTATCTGGGTATTTTGATAAAAAAAAAATTTTTATTTTGGACTTAAGTAAATATAAGGAATTATTAATCAATTTATCGGTAAAATAGTCAAATTAATTTGTTAAGATATTTAACATTGTTTTTCTTGAATTTTTTTAGTCAAAAGACTCATTTCATTTATATTTTGGACCCTTAATAACTATTCAGATTATTTTACTTTGTTATTTGATAAAATATGTTATTAAGTTTTTCGAAATATTATCCTTAACTTTTATGATTATTTATGACATAATAATGACTTAGCTTAGCCTCTAGAATCTTTGTATAATTGTGGAAATTTATTATTTAATTAATATTAATTTACTAGGTAACTAGTATTTTATTTCTATCCAAAGAGTAAGATTGTCTAAATTTTGACAGACTTATAAGAATGTAAACTATTTCGGTTTAGAGTCTTGTTTGATATTGTATGATATTGATTGTATGACTCTGATAGTAAGGTAACGTCGAACCATAGACCGGCATGTAAAATCCCGGCGTCCGTGTTAGCCGGCACGTGAAATGCGGTGTCAGACAGGGGGTCTGAGAAAAACCCATCATGTGAAGTCTCGAGCATAACAGTATTGAGAGGAGTGACGACTCCCACCACAGTTAGGGTTTAGGGCTACGGTTCTCACCTAACCAGACCCTTACATATATCAGTAGTCATTATTGTTGTGATCTTGTGATGTGCTATTACGGTAAAGTTATGAGGCTTAATCGAACTTCATTGAATAAGCATTAAGGTTACCAAGTATCTAGTAGCAGTGAACTTCTGCAAGTATTAAGAATGTAACTTAATGGCTTAATAAAGGTCAATAAAGAATAATAAACTTATATATTGTGCTTGATGATTATTTTGTAAGCATAATTTAACTATCGCATCATAAGCTTGTTAATGATATTGTACTCGGCTTTATCGCTGACCGATTTAATCGGCAGTCATCCGTATCATGGATGACAGTTTTTGCAGGAAATTTTAGCTCAGGTTTCGATCCAGGCCGCAACTTTAATTTATAATCTATCAAGGACTTAGCTGCATTGATTTCACTTGATGACTTTGATGACTATATTGTATTTATGTTCTTTTATCATATTTACGCAAACTTTATGTTATATTTCTCAGTTGTAATATTTCTTTTAACTTAAGTTTTTATCAGTTCGGTATTTTACACTTCCGTATTATTTATCTTAAATATAATTATTAATGTTCATTATGTATCGAGAGTGTCGACCCTGCTACAACCAATTTGAATATTTCTCAAACGAGCTAAATTATCGGACCAGAATAATACATTTAGAAAAGGTTAATAGCTGGCGATAGCACAGAAGGGAGCGGGCAAAGGCATTGATTTCGGCCTTTCATCGTGATGTCTTGGGCGAGACCGTCTCAAATTGAGACAAGAGTGGGCCGGCCCAATTCGCGCGCCTTACATGCTTTCTCTCTTTTTTTTCCATTTTCTGGACATTTTTTAATTTTAATCATAAAGATATCAATTTCAACATTAAAGCTATCAATTTCAACGCAAAGTAGTACTTAAACATATCAATTAAAGTAAAATTTTCAATTTGAACCTATAAGTGATCAATTTTGACGTTAAAGTGATCAATTTCTACCTAATATAATTGACAGTGATAAGTATCGAATTGTATGTTGTTATGTAGTTCTTTTATTTTGTTTATAATTGATATAGTTAACTTCATAACAGAAACAAGATAAGGTTATAATTGATGCATGTTTGGTTAAAATGACACTAATAAGTATTGAATTGTATGTTGTTATGTAATTCATTTATTTTGTTTATAATTGATATAGTTAACATCATAACAGATACAAGATAAGGTCATAATTAATGCATGTTTGGTAATAATTGATACTGTTAAGTTTAATACTTACAGTTACATTGTGTTTTTTGTATTGAATTTTTTTACTGTTTTTTTTTTGTTTCTGATATTTATGCTTTTAATATGTAAACTGATACTATTGATAGTTTTATTGACCATTCATTTGTTGTTTAAAATTCATCCATAGAATGATAAGATAAAATCATCTTATTAACTTCGTTCTCAAATTGTGAAACAAAAACATATTTAGGTGTAAATTGATCAGTTTAACGCCACAATTGATTACTTATAGGTTCAAATTGAAATTTTTACCTTAATTGATATGTTAAGTACTCCTTTACGTTGAAATTGATATCTTTAAGGTCAAAATTGATATTTTTAAGATCCAAATTGAAAAATGCTCAGAAAATGAAAAAAAACCAAAAATGAAAATCTAAATGGCAAAACACGCGCGTGTAGTACACGCGCCTAACAATGAGTCGGCCCAAATATCATCTTAAAATAGGACGGTCTCGTCTAAGTTTCTGTGAAAAGTTAATGCTTAAAGGAGCATTTTAGGGTGAAGTATTCTAACTCGTATACTCTAATGAGCAAGTAGATTGTTCGAACAAGCATGTATTATAAACATATCTTATGTTGTATTGTGACAAATTGTAATAACAATTGGTTTTGGACGAGACCGTCTTAATATGAGACGAATAGTTCAAT
Organism: Amaranthus cruentus; assembly: GCA_019425755.1. Lineage (NCBI taxonomy): Eukaryota > Viridiplantae > Streptophyta > Magnoliopsida > Caryophyllales > Amaranthaceae > Amaranthus > Amaranthus cruentus. The sequence continues at coordinate 9,314,347 of CM033450.1, forward strand.
CAGCCAAAAATAGTTTTAGTAAATATGCACTCAGTACTTAATCCAGGGGCGAAGCCAGGATTCTAAGTTAGGGGGGCCAAATAGTCGATGTACTAGAAATTATTTACCAGTATCGATTATTAGGTTTAGGCTATTCGGGGTAGTCGACCGCCTAAGACCCCAAGAAACAAGAGGCCTCAAATATTGAATGACGTTATTCAGAGCCGGTTCTAAGCAACACTTTTTAAATAATTTGTTTTTTAAACTTTTTTATATTTGAAATAATATAGCGTTACAATACATTTTGTCTTGAATTGAAAAAATTCTATCTTTTAATGTAATAAAGGGTATCATTTTAAAATACATTGTAAAAATAAATAGACTGTCTAAAATTTTTGCTCTGTCCGTATTATTTACTTAAAAAAAAACTAGTTAAATTATAAAATTTTTAAAATTACATAGACTTAAATGAACTTGTATCATAGTAAAAATTATATTCAACAAATAGAGTTTAAGTTTCCCTATAATTATCCCATTTGGAAAACCAAGAGTTTTTGACTCCGTTATTCGCTTATTAAGTTTACAAAATTATACTATTAAAATTAAAGTATAAAAATTTAAATACGCACTGAAAACGATGAATGAAAAATTATGAAAAATATAGTGTAATAACATAATAATATAAATTTATTAGTTTGTTAAAAAAACATGTTGAATTAGGACTTTATCCCTTAACCTTATGTTACAAATGTAATACTCCAACCATTGAACTATAGTAATTTTTGTTATATTTTTACACTCATTAAATTATAAATTTTATATTAGTAAGGGGGGCCAAAGCTAAAAATACAAAGGATTGCGTTTTCGGCAAGAGGGGTCGGACCTCCCCCAGCCCCCCGTGTAGCTTCGCCCTTGACTTAATCTATTTACTGTTATAATTGATACTTTAAGGTTAAAATTTATTCTTTAATTAATCATTTTAAGGTCAAATTGATCATTTTTAGATTAAAAGTAAATTTTTTTAGAACAAAGTAGCTATGAACTCTTAATCATTTCCAAAAAGCATTCAGTTAGTGGATCATTTTAAGGTTTGAATTGATCATTTTTAGATTGAATATAATTTGTTATAATAAAAATAGTCATGAACTCTTGATCATTTGCAAGAAATTTTATCGAATCATTTGGCAAAACATATCAAGATCGACACTTTCTCTACCGCACATCATAGATAAGCAAACACCACACCTAAAGTTTTATTTTCAAGTTCATTATTAAAGGTGTTCATTCGGGTGATCGGGTCGATTTCGAACGAGTGTTCACTTGTAGAATTAACGTCATTTGCTACTATACAAATGTGCTTATTTGCTGCTCAATTTCGGATTGCGGCAAATGGAGGGGCAACAAATAACCAAAAGCTTTTGCTGTTAGTTAAAGAACCACAACAAATAAAAATTATTATGTGCGAAGAGAATCAAAGTAAATAGATTAGTAAATAGTAGTGTAAAGTTTTTCAACTGAAAGAGAAAAGGAACTTGACGTGGGTGACTTGTGTTATAGCCTTTTGCTATTGCTCAATAAAAATTAACAATAAGATTTTTTATTTACTATGAATATTTAAATATAGTAGCAAAAAACTTTTTTTTGCCGTGAAATAATCAAAACAGTAGCAATAATTACATTATTTGCTATGTTTGAGATTTAAGTAGCAAATAAATAGCAGCAAATTAGATTTATTCTACTAGTGGTCATTTGGTTCGGTTGTATTTCGGATCAGTTATATTTCGAATGCGTGTTAAGACGAGTCACACTCGGGTCGGATCGGTTAATCACGGTTCGGTTGAAGATCGGTTATTCGAGCAATTCGACATCGGTTAATAATTGGTTCGGTTTTACCAGTACAGATCGGGTTCGGGTATTTTTCAAGTAGAATTCGGCTACGAATTACTAATTACTATCGATCAAGTCAGTATCAAATTATGTTGTTAGTCATTTTTTAATTGATGATAAGGTTCCCTTTATTTAAATCAAAATAGTTAAAATCCAAATCAGTTAGTGATCATTATTACATTGTTACTTTTACTTATTTGATCTGAAATAAAATTATACAACTCTATTAATTTTCATCTAATTCAATTAAAAGTAATTAAATGAACATTGACCATTGATTATTAACTAAAGTCACAATTTCTAACACAAACTTCAAAGTAACTAAGTCGTGTAACACTCAATCCTAATTAATTACTAATTTATTGTAGTGTAGTATACTAGATAGTGCACGAGCGATGTTTGACTTAATTAAAATTTTTGAAATATTTGTATAAACTAAGATTCTATAATCATTTTAATATAAAAATTGAAAAGATTTTATAAATAAGAATACATTAAAAAATATAAATATATAACCTAAAAATTAAAAACTCAATAAATATGAATAATATTATAGTCATAATTAAAAAGTTGAAAAGTCAAAGACATAAACATTAATCATAATAACAATGACATTATTATTGAGTTTTAGAGGGAAAATTTTATTGAGAAAGTGACACGTAAATAATTTTTAAAAATTATGATATAAACAGATCAGTTTTGTTTTAGTAATAGTTACAGATTGATTGATTTTTTAATTTTTAGGTCGATCACATCGTTTAATATATTAGAAAAATATATATATTTTATATTGATTTTTCCAATTATTTATAAAATCATTATAATGTTAATATATAATATATTTAAATTGTTAAAATATAAAGCTGTAAATTTTAATTTTTGTATTTATACAAATATTTCAAAAAACTTTACATAGCCGTATAACGAACGGGTATGATATCATACAATACTATAAAAGTCTTGGAAAATTCCAAATGTCATCATTTAAAGAGACATGAAAATATATATCAAATTTATAATCTAATAATTTTGTTTAAGTTTGAAACTAAAGTAGGTAAAGTATCTATATGATATACTATAGCAATTGTATTTTGTTAACTTAGAATCATACAATACTATAAAAGTCTTGGAAAATTTCAAGTGTCATCATTTAAAGAGACATGAAAATATTTATCAAATTTATAATCTAATATTTTTGTTTAAGTTTGAAACTAAAGTAGGTAAAGTATTTATATGATATACTATAGCAATTGTATTTTGTTAACTTAGAATTTAATATGTTCAATTGAATGAAAAAAGTTTTGTATCAGGTCAATAATTAAAATAAACATCAGTAATTATGTTTTGATTTAAAAAATCATGAATTTGGTAAATTTAAGAACGATAGTATACAATACTTCATACAATATTATAAAAGTCTTGGAAAATTTCAAGTGTCATCATTTAAAGAGGCATGAAAATATTTATCAAATTTAGAATCTAATATTTTTGTTTAAATTTGAAACTAAAGTAGGTAAAGTATTTATATGATATATTATAACAATTTTATTTTGTTAACTTAGAATTTAATATGTTTAATTGAATGAAAAAAAGTTATGTATCAGGTAAATAATTAAAATAAACATCAGTAACTATGTTTTGATTTAAAAAATCATAAATTTGGTAAAATAAAAACGATAGTATATAATACTTACATTATTATTTAAAATTATTAATACATATATTTAGCACTAACAAATTCGAGCATTACATGAGTTTTTATACTAGTTATCTAGTATTATCTCTCTAAACCAAAACAATAGTCACAAAATAATTAAAATGGTAAGGACAGGGAGTATCAACTTTTCTATATACCGATAAACGTCGTGGGCCTCAAGAAGAAAGGTAGGGTCGGTGGCACACCATAACAGTCATCAATATTCAGTAGCTCCAAAAAGAACACCTCGGAATCCATCTCAGCTATACGTGTCAAATACATAACCTTTAACAAATCAATCCAACGGCTGAAATCCGTTAGCACTTTATTAATGTGGTTTACAGCGATGAGTTGGAGCTGGCTACTTAAAACACTAGTAAAACCACTTAATGCAAACTTAAAAATCAAATAATTTTAATTTTAAATATTTAAAAATTTTAAAAAGTTAATATTTAAAAAATATAAATTGAGATAAATTTATAGAAATCGATAAGAAATCCTATTCACATTTGCATTAAATTCGTAAATTTTATTTGAGAAGAATATTTGAAAACGAAAAGAGTATAATTTTTTAGTTTGACAGATTTTTTTATTTTATTTTTTTTATTTCTAAAAATATATTCACCACTTCTTTAATGTCTTTTATATTTCTAACTCTTTTCTAATTTCTATTGCATGTTTCAATCTCTTCATTTATTACTCCCTTCTATTCACCCAACTAGTCCCATTTACCTTTTTCACACATGCCGAAACAACATTTAAATCTTTAATATCTTTAATTGTGCATAACTAAAAATTACAAAATTTAATATTAATAATTTTTATATTTAGACGAATAAAATAAAATCGCACATGACTATATTTTACTTTATAGATTAAAAATAAAATACAAATTAAGAGTAATTAGTGAATAGTAACCAAAAAGTAAATGGAACTAGTATGTAGAATAGGAGGGAGTATTATTTTGTTTCTTACAAACAACTCATCTTAATCGTGATTGAATTTGTCTAGGTAAATCACTCTTAGCTGTTAACTTTATAAATTATTCTTACGTGGCGCAATTTGATAATTCTTCTGTTTTCTAATATTCGCTATATTTTTTTTCCACGTAATTTAATATTTATTTTAATATTAAATATTTTTATTTTTACAAAACGACAAATTATAAAAATTACATACTAAAAAACTACATGTTAAGACGAATAAAACAAGATCCTATATGAATATATCATTTCTTATGTATGAGTCGAAATTGTCGAAATAGGATCGAAGATGAATAGTGCTACCATAAAATTGTAGCAACTAACAAATAATATGAAACGGAAGAAGTAAAAAGATATTTTAAAATTTTATTTTAGTATATTTTTGTAATGATTTGATTAGCTGGCAATAATAGAAGTATAAAAACAAAGTTTTGTCATATCCAAAACTAACAAAGTGAGATATTTAATTGAAATCATTAGTTTTTCAGCTTTAAAATAGCTCTTTTTTTCTGTAACTATTCATTTTTACTTGATTTTTGTTGTTGAAGAGAAGAACTTAAAAAATGGGAGTGATAGATCATCTTTCTGACATGTTTGATTGCTCTGGCGGCCATGGTCACAGCCACAAGAAACGCAAGCAGCTTCAGGTTTGATAAATCATCCATTGTTTTGCCTTGTGTTTTCGTAACATTAATCTCTAATTTTATAACCTTTGATTGTTGTATTGATCCTGTAATTTGTTCTTTTAAGTACTTGCTAAACTTATTAGGAGTAAGCATAGATTTGAGATTTTGAGTATTAAAAGTGTGAGGAAATGGGTATATTCAAGGTTAGTGAATGGGTTGTTTTGGAATCTGCATAAAAAGTCGCTGAAAAAGGGTTTTTGTTGGAAATTTATTTTGGGATTTGGGTCTTAGTTGAACTGAATATACAGAGATCTTGTAGTATGGTAGGCGAGAATATACTGAAGAGATCTCAATTTGATGTAGGGAGGCGAGTTTAATCAAGCTTTAGAATAAGATGCTGACTGGGTTAACTCAGTTGCTGCCCAACTCAGTTGAGTTGGGATGACTCATTAAACTGGTCCTTAAGCTTAGATATGTTGACCGTTAGAGTATATAACATTTTCGAGGGCCTCATCCCTCAACCATCAGCTTAATTATTGGTTGAGTTGGTTTCTTGATAAGGTATCAGAATCCATCGTGACAAGACTGATAGAATTTACTCAAAGGAGGAGAAGAACTAGTCTTCTCATAAACTCAAAGAAGGTTCACTACTAAAACCAATCAATGATAGTCGGAGTTACTCCTTGAGTTTATAAAGTAATACATACTCTTCTCTTTCTCCGATGTGCGACAACTCACAACACATGAGTACTTCAACAAAGACTAACCTATCACTAATTTAAAGTGGAATATTTAGCGTTAGATATGAGGAAAGCCTGTGTTGCATCTATACTTCTAACCCAAAGGGCTCACGAAAGTATATAACATATTCTGGAGTCTCAACCATCACTTTAAGCTTTTGGATGAGTTGATTTTTGCACATTGACCCTAATTATTCAGTCCATCACCTAGTTGGATGAGTTGGTTAGAAAATTTAGACTTGATTGATTCTGTTTCATATATCAATCGAGTTTTCTGATTTTGTCATGTCGAGTAGAGCAGCTTGAGCCTTGATTAACATGCTATAAATAACCTTGCTGATCTTTTCGTAATCGTTTGAGTAGAACTCTAGTGAGGCTTCTATGTTATGAAAAATTTTCTCTGGTTACATTGTATTTTACATGTTGATCCTAAATTTAATGAAAAGAAATCAAGAATGCATCTAGAGTAGGCTTTGAAGGATCTATTTGATGCAGCTATGATGTTATTACTTCTTTCACTCCACCTCATTTGTTATCGATAATCTCTCATGTTGATTTGTTTTGGTTAGTGTACGGTGTACCGACCTCAAGTCCCCACGTGCTGGTATCAAGGCTTTGGCAACGTTGTTTTCACTTAACATCATTTGATCTATTTATATTTTCCATACTTTTACTTGGCCTATTTGTTGGGATAGTTTATCACACATCAACAAATTAAAGGCTGGTGTACACACTTTATAAGTTATTGAAACCTTTCTTCCCATTGTTATATGGTTTTGAGATGAAATATATCTCCTTGCTTATAAAGTGTGTGCACGTTGTTTTTCCCCGTAAATATGCTGTCATTCACAATAAGTCCTGCCTAATTTAACACTATTCAATTGATATCCTTTTAGAGATCTGGATTAATTGATATAATGTTTTAATTCTATTCTTTAATTGGCTCGATTAATGTAAAGCTTTGTCGTAACTCTTTTCCGCTTGTTTGTAATCCATCTAGACGGTAGAGATTAAGGTGAAGATAGACTGTGAAGGATGCGAGAGAAAAGTAAGGAGGGCAGTAGAAGGGATGGAAGGAGTAACCCAAGTCGACATAGAGCCCAAGCAGCACAAGCTTACAGTCACAGGATATGTCGAGCCAAAAAAGGTGTTGGCTCGCGTCAAGCATCGAACAGGGAAGAGAGCAGAGTTCTGGCCTTATGTGCCATACGATGTGGTAGCACACCCTTACGCCCCAGGGGTTTACGACAGGAAAGCACCAGCTGGGTATGTGAGGAACGATTATAATGATCCTCGTGTCAATCAGCTGGCTCGTATGAGCTCGACTGAGGTGCGCTACACCACAGCATTCAGTGATGAGAACACTAATGCATGTTCTATTATGTGATTGTTCAATATATTGTGAAAAGACAAGTAATTTTCCTAGTACATTTCGCATGTGAACAAGACTCTTTTTTCTTTGGTTGGTTTTGGTAATTAGGTTTATATTTGAACATATTTGTACTATATTTTTTAGGGAAAATTACTTTAAAAACTCCCAACTATTCGCGGTTTAATTATAAAACTCCTAACTATTAATTATTATTCAAAACTCCCAACTATATGCCCATCTTAAATATAAAGCACCAATACATTTTATAACCTGTTTTAACTGGTTACCTTTTGTTGAAATGGGAGAATACGTGAAGGGTCGTGTAAGGTCAAAGAAAGTGAGGTGATTAATAAATACAATTGGGTCTCACTACTTCTCAATTAAAACCAATTTATCCGGTTATAAGTCATCTTGGACTTTAAATATAAAATGGGCCTAAAGTTGGAAATTTTAAATAATAATCAATTGTTGGAAGTTTTATATTTAAATCGCAAATAGTTAGGAGTTTTTAATGTAAATTTCCCTATTTTTTATTGTGTATTGGTGTGATCAATTTTTGTTCCTATGTCTAAAGTCGATGTTTAAGTTGTCAAACATTATTTTGTTATCTAAGACGATTGAGTGCTCTTATTTGTGGAATATAGGAACCCATACAACTGATAGTAATATTTTTTCGCGTTATATGTTAAAAATAGTAGTAAGTATTTTAGACAGATGTTATTTAACTATTATAATAATAGTAATAATAGTAGTAATAATAATAGTAATAATAATACTAGTAATAATAATAGTACTAATAATAATAGTAATAATAATACTAGTAATACTAATACTAATACTAATACTAATACTAATACTAATACCAATACCAATACCAATACCAATACCAATACCAATACCAATACGGATACGAATACGGATACGGAATACGGAATACGGATACAGAATACGGATACGGAACACGAACACTAACACGAACACTAACACTAACACTAACACTAAGACTAAGACTAAGACTAAGACTAAGACTAAGACTAAGACTAATACTAATACTAATACTAATAATAATATAATAATAATAATAATAATAATAATAATAATAATAATAATAATAATAATAATAATAATAATAATAATAATAATAATATTAATAATAATATTAATAATAATAATAACAATAACAATAACAATAACAATAACAATAATAATAATAGTGTAGCGAATTTAATTGTGGATGTTCTGAGTTGTCATAGTCAGTATATTCACCTTGCTGTTTCTCCTGTCCATGGATCCCCGTTTATGTGTACTTTTGTTTATGGCTCAAGTGATAAGGCTGAGCGTCTGCAGTTGTTTACTGATCTAAGGGGCATGAGTCAATCTATTTCGGCCCGGTGGATTATTCTTGGCGATTTTAATTGTGTAGCGAATCTTGATGAGAGGATTGGTTCTTCGATGCGACTAGCTGAAATTCAACCATTTCGAGATTGCCTAGCATTTTGTGGTGTTCATGATCTAAAGTACCATGGTCGGTTCTGCACCTGGACTAATAAACAAGTTGGAGAGTCTCGGGTGTTCAGTAAAATTGATCGGGTACTGGGTAACGACTTATGGGAGGACACATTTCCTACTACGTTGGTCAGGTTTCTTGATGAAGGGGAGTTTGATCACTCTCCTATGTTGGGTCCTTTGGCCCTTCACAGCAGACTCGGAAGCCTTTTCATTTCTTTAACTTTTGGGCTCAAAATGCGGGGTTCCTTGATCTTATTCGTGAGCTTTGGAGTATTGACGTTCAGGGATGTGCTAGTTACCAGATTACTCAGAAGTTGCGGTTACTTAAATCTCGGCTGAAGCATGCCTATGGAAAGGAAAATTTATAGATGGATATGGAGCAAGCAAAAGTTGAGCTGCTCCATATCCAGGGGATGCTTCATGCTAATCCGGGTGATCCGCAACTAGCATCACTGGAGCGTAATGCTTATTCCTTGTTTTGCTAGCTGCAGCAGGAATTACACTCCTCTCTGCAACAGAAAGCTAAGCTCAATTGGGTTCGTTTTGGGGATGACAACAGTGCTTTCTTTTATCATAGCATGAAACACAAGAATCGGCTTAACAGGATAATGTTTATCCGGTTCAATGGGAGAGAGATCTCTGATCCTTTTCAGGTTCAACAGGCGTTTTATGAGTTCTATTATGGGTTATTCTATTTTGAGGATACGGGTAGGGTTCCTATTAATCTGGATCGGGCTTGCCAGGGCCCTATTCTTTCTATGCAGCATCACTCACTTTTGGATCTTCAGTTTACTCCCGAGGAGATTAAGCGGGCTCTATGGAGTATCCCTGATAACAAAGCCCCGGGGCTGGATGGTTTTAATAGTTGCTTCTACAAGGCGTCTTGGGAGGTTGTAGGAAAGGATCTTGTAAGAGCAGTCAGTCAGTTCTTTTCGAATGGCAAGCTCAAGAGTTGGAACATGACGACTATTACCTTGATACCTAAGGTCCCTAATCCTCAACACCCGGGTGACTTTAGGCCCATCTCATGTTGTTATGTGCTATATAAAGTGATCTCAAAGCTCATATGCTCGAAGTTGAAGCTGGTTTTGGATTTTTTAGTTGATCCAGCTCAGGGTGCCTTTATAGCGGGCAGAAGCATTATGCATAACATTCTGTTGTGTCAGGATCTTGTCAAGCATTATACTCGAAGTCATTGTGCCCCTAGTTTTTTAATGAAGATTGATCTGTGTAAAGCGTATGACACGATGAACTGGACTTTTCTTAAGGAGATGATGGTGGCTTTAAATTTTCCTCTTCAGTTTGTTCGTATCATTATGACTTGTATCACATCCACCAGCTATGTCTTGATGTTGAATGGTTCCCCCTCGAACCCCATAGCAGCTAAACGGGGTTTGCGACAAGGTGACCCTTTATCACCCCTGTTGTTTGTCATTGGTAAGGAGTACTTGTCCCGTAGTTTGAAGAGCGCTATAGGATCCTTTGGGTTTCATCCGAGGTGTAAGACTATACAGCTCACGCATTTATGCTTCGCGGATGATCTGATGATATTCTGTAAAGGTGATGTTTCATCTGTGCGCACTATTTGTGATTGTCTTACCGAGTTTTCTGCAACTTCTGGATTACATGCGAACTCGGGGAAATCTGCCATCCACTTGGCTAGGGTTGATAGTTCACTTAAAGAGGAAATTCTGAGTGTCTCTCACTTTACACTAGGGTCTTTCCCATTCAGATATTTGGGGGTCCCTTTGTCCTCGAAGCGCCTGAGTATTGCGGAGTGTGAGAAACTCGCTGATATGAAGACAAAGCGCATTAGTTCATGGCAAGCTCAACACCTCTCGTAAATCGCGCGCCTTCAGTTAATCAACTCTGTGTTGATTGGTATTTCCTCCTATTGGTGTCAAATCTTTATTCTTCCAAAGAGGGTCATTAATGTTGTGAATTCCATATGCCGGTCGTTTCTATGGTTTGGCGTTCCGCATTCTCATAGACCTGGAAATGTACGTTGGAAGGAGGTGTGCAATCCTAAGAAGGTGGGGGGTTTGGGTGTGCGCAATATTCTTGTCTGGAACCAGGCAGCTGTTGGTAAAATTGCCTGGCACATTCATATGTTAAGGGAGTCTTTATGGGTGAAATTGGTCCATGGGGTTTATACAAAAGGGGGTTGATGGGACATTTTTAATGCACCAGCCATTGCTAGCTGGACGATTCAGAAATTATGTACTGTGACCGCGGCTCTTAGACCTTGGATCTGTGGTAATAATTATTCAATTAAGGAGGTCTATGAACAGAGATTGGAGGCTTAGAGTAAGGTTCGATGGAGAGGCCTGGTCTGGAATAGGATCTCGATCCCTAAGCATAGGTTTATCTGTTGGTTGGTAGCTAAACAAAGTCTGAAAACCAAGGATAAGCTTCATCACATGGGTGTGACTGGTGATGTTTTATGCCCTCTCTGTGGCCTTTACCCCGAGACGTACAGTCATTTGTTTTTTGACTGCCCATTTAGTAGAGGTTGTGTGGCGGAAGTTCGCTTGTGGATTGGTTTCAATATTAAGCCAATCATCCGTATGGACTTTAGGAGAAGACGGTTCTCGAAAGTAAAGCAACATATCTCTGCGGCTATCTATGCCTATACTATCTACCATATATGGCGATGCCGAAATGAAGCGGTGTGGTACTCCTTTGTTTGAGACCCAAGGTATGTTCTTCAAAGGATAAAATATGACATCCATCAAAGATGCCTAGCTTTGAACCTCTTAGAAGCGACTGTTGGGCTCTTTTGAACAATAATATTTTGCTTGTGTGGTTATTCTACTATGCTGAGCTGATTTGTGGCTCCTTGTGTGATGTCCCTGTGCTGGTTAGTTTATGATGGATTTTTGTTACTGTGATAATTGATACTAGTAGGGAGTCTTATGTTGTGCCTCCTTTAGTTTTTGATGACTGGTAGTTGAGATGAAGGAAGGTGCTGTTTTGTTGTGGGGTCTGTGGTGCTGTCTCATCATGTCTTGAAGTCCTCTGTTGTTATGGATGCTGTCTGAAAACTGTTGCCTCTGTGATTGGTGCTGATGTTATGAGATTGATGTTGCCTCTGTGATTGGTGCTGTCTGAAAGCTGTTGGGTACAAGTAGCTGATGCATGTTCATGTGCTGTTGATATGTCTTCGAGTGGCTGATCTCCTTGGTTCTGTTATGAGGTTGACTCCCTGATGGTGTTGTATGTCGATGCTGGCTGATCTCCTTGTTATTTTGAAGCTGTTGGTTTCTTGCTGTTGTTGTGCACATACTGACTTGGCTTGATTCAATGATTGCGATGTGGCTGCTATTGTGCACTTACTGGTTCATGATGCTGTTGTTGTGTGCTGTTGACATCTCCAGTTGGAATGAAGTTGTGGTGGATGTTTTGCCTTTGGAGGATGCGGTTTCTAATGAGGGTTATTGGATTGCACATGTTGTTTTGCTTTTTGAGGATTAACTTGCTGTTATGTGTTGCACCTTTGGCTTCTGCTGGAAACTTTTGCTAGGCTCTGATGGATGCTGTTCTGATGGATGTATTGGGTTCTGCACATGCTGTTCTCTGTTGGGAACTCCCTAAACGCTTGCTTTGTACGTGATGTTTCAGCTTCAGCTTTCCTTTGGGTTCATATTCATACTCGTATATACCTTGGGTTCTCGCATCTTCGACATCGGAAGCTACTTGCTACTGATTTTGGGAACTCTTGCTGATGTTGTGTGTTACACAGGCTGCTGCTGGTGCCTATATAGTTTCTAAGCTACACGGATGTTGTTGGGCTGGCTGTAATTTTTTGTAGTTTACTCTCTTGTTTTTGGTTCTCCAGCTTGCTTCTTTGCTGGGTTTGATCGTATAGCTACAAACTGTATAGATTGTCTAGCTGACTTCTTTGTTAGCGTTTTAAGCCTCTCTATCCTCGTATGCACATGAAAAGTGGGGTGAGGCAACCCTTCCTAAAAGGAGGGTCGGCTTCCACACTGATGCAAATACAGGATTTTGAGTTTTACTACTTTGATGTATTATTTGGTTTTTCTAGTAAATGAAAAAGATTTTATTTGCCAAAAAAAAAATAATAATAATAACAATAACAATAATAATAATATTAATAATAATAATAATAATAATAATAATAATAATAATAATAATAATAATAATAATAATAATAATAATAGTAATAATAATAATAATAATAATAATAATATTAATAATATTAATAATAATAATAATAATAATAATAATAATAATAATAGTAATAATAATATAATAATAATAATAATAATAATAATAATAATAAATAATAATAATAATAATAATAATAATAGTAATAATAACAATAATAATAATAATTATAATAATAATAATAATAATAATAAAATAATAATAACTATAATAAAAATAATAATAAATAATAATAATAATAATAATAATAATAATAATAAATAATAATAATAAAATAATAAAACACAATAATAATAAATAATTAATAATAATAATAATAATAATAATAATAATAATAATAATAATAATAATAATAATAATAATAATAATAATAATAATAATAATAATAATAATAATAATAATAATAATAATAATAATAATAATAATAATAATAATAATAATAATAATAATAATAATAATAATAATAATAATAATAATAATAAGTTGCTGAACCTTAATAAGAATAACAATAATAATAATAATAATAATAATAATAAAAATAATAATAATAATAATAATAATAATAAAATAATAATAATAATAATAATAATAATAATAATAATAATAATAATAATAATAATAATAATAATAATAATAATAATAAGAATAACAATAACAATAAGAACAATAATAATTAACTATTTTATTAATAATAATAATAATAATAATAATAATAATAATAATAATAATAATAATAATAATAATAATAATAATCATAATAATAATAACAATAATAATAATAATAATAATAATAATAATAATAATAATAATAATAATAATAATAATAATAATAATAATAATAATCATAATAATAATAATCATAATCTGATTCTGAGCCAGCTGTTACCAAACTACTAGGCCTGTTTTGTAATTGAATTGTATGCTAGCCTTTTTTGAGCAAGTCTCTAATTTTATGAGCTCTGTTTTAGCTTTGAACTTATAGTCGTTTCTGCACTTCGGCTTTGTTTAGGCCTCGTTTTCCTCGTATGCACATGAAGAGTGGGTCTGGGAAACCCTTCCTCGAAGGTGGGCTTCGATTCCACACGGATGCAAATAAGGGATGCGAGTTTCCATGCCTTGTATCTGTGGTTTTTCTGGTAAATAAAAAAGTTTTTTGTTTGCCAAAAAAAAAAAATAATAATAATCATAATCATAATAATAATAATCATAATAATAATAATCATAATAATCAAATACTCTCTAAACCTCCCGACTTCTCTCTCTACAGCCTCCCTTGGGTTCGCCTCACCACGTATGGCTGAACCAGCCAGAGCACGAGGGCTAGGCTGGCCACGAAAGACGGAGGTGCAGCAAAAGCAACCGACGGTGAGTCGATCCAGCACCCAACCGGAAAAATTTGACCAAACAGCTGCTGTTTCACTGGAGGAACAAGGTGACGCTACAAGGCTTGATGCCAGTGAGGGGTCACCGTACCTGAAAAAGATGGAATCTTGGGCCTCCATTGTTTCTGGGACAAGCACCATTAGTGGTGAGGAGGATAGACAAGGGTCTGCTGCTAGAAACGTTTCCCCGATAGCGAAGACAAAGACGAACGATTTCCAGATCTTGAATTTGGATCTCCCACAAAATAGAGTTGATGAGGGTTCGAAGGAGACCAGAAGCAACCTCTCACTTCAGTACTGTGATATCACTAACGTGGATGGTCCTCAGACTACCAATTCCCCACTGCCAGAAGGTAAAGGCTCTGACCCTTTGCTCCCCAAATCTGTTAAAATAGACTTATCTGATGTTGAAGATGAGATAAGTATTGGGAAACTGCTGTGGTATGTTTTGTTGTTGGGGCAAACCCGCCTCTACATGTTGTTGATGGTTTTATTAGGCGTATTTGGAAAGACTTAGACATTGATACCGTAGGGACAATTGAGAAAGGCGTTTTCATAGTCCGAATGAAATCAAGCGAAGATAGGGATAAAGCCTACGAGTCGAATGGTGTGATGTTTGATAATAAACCTTTCATCATTAAGCTTTGGGAACCTGAGATGCCCACTGACAAAAATAGCCTCGTGACCATGCCCGTGTGGATTCAACTCCCTAATCTCAAAATGGAATACTGGGGGGAAAGGTGTCTTAGGAAAATAGCAGGGATTGTTGGAAAAGTCATCAAGTTGGATAAAGCCACAAGTCAAAAGACTAGATTGAGGTTTGCCCGAGTCTTAGTGGAGATGAAAACCAATGATGAATATCCTGATGAAATCCATTTCACCAATGTGAAAGATGAGGTGGTTACCCAACATGTGACATATGAATGGAAACCCGTCCTGTGCACTAAATGTCAAAAAATGGGCCACAATGGTCAAGACTGTAAGGCGAGGGCCCTAGAGCCGAAGAAACTTGATAGGTCGAAGAAGGACCAAGATGGTTTTCAGATGGTGGTTCGCAAACAGTACGTTGTGAAACAAAAAGCTCCACCCCTAACAACAGCTCCACAGGATATAGCACCTCAAGATCCAAAAGACATAGGGGTTCCAGGAGTCTCTTGTATTAGCATAACCCACACAAATCTGAGCAGCCCGAGGCACGTGGTATCCCCTAACCCTTTTTTTGCTCTTGTTACGGGCCCATCTGGGGAGGATACTGGACAATCTGATCAACCAATAAAAGCGCTGGGGGCTTACCCCCATCGGTGATAATGAATAGTATCCTTACATGGAATGTGAGGGGACTACATAAGGCTCGCAAACAAATTGAGGTGTTGAGATTCATATTTAGTCACAATATTAGCCTTTTTAGTCTTCTCGAAACTAAGGTAAAGAGGCAAGGACTCGGCGCCCTTTACCAAAGATTATGTCCAACTTGGTGCTTTACCCACAACTTAGCGTGGCACAAGGGGGGTCGATCATTGTGGCTTGGAAAAGCGATGAGCTCAAAGTAGACATCAAGCAAAGCAGCAGCCAAATCATACATGTGGAAGTCACACCCCTAGTGGGGGGTAAGTTTCATTGCACGTTTGTATATGGTGCTAGTGGCAAGAAAGGAAGAGATGAGCTCTTTGAACAATTGGGTTGGCTGAAACACAGCGTAACAGGAGCGTGGCTAGTCATGGGAGACTTTAACCGTATTGCTAATATTGAAGAAATGTTGGGCCAAAGACCCCGCCTTCAAGATCTGCAGCTGCTGAGAAACTGTATGGCAAACTGCGATCTTCACGACCTTAAAAGTACAGGCAGATTCTTCACCTGGTCCAATAAACAGGAAGGAGCGAATAGAGTTCTTAGCAAAATTGACAGGGTTATGGGTAACCCTTCATAGGATGCCACTTTCCCCACAGCGGAAGCGACATTCCTCCCTGAGGGTGACTTTGACCATACTCCTATGATAGTTCACTTCTTCAAGCAGCATATAAGGTCAAAACCCTTTAAATTCTTCAACCACTGGGGTAAACGCGTCGACTTCCTCGATTCTCTCCAAGAAATTTGGAGGACCCATAGGCATCACCCTCATTGGTACCGTGTCATCCAAAACCTCAAATCGGTCAGGAACCTTTGCAAACACAAGTTTAAGAAGGATGAACAGGAAGCAGTTATCCAAGCTGAGATGGACCTTCTTAAAGCTCAAGCGGAGGTACATGCTCACCCCTATAATTTACAGTTGATTAACATTGAGTGCACTATGGCAGATATCCTGAAAAAAGCCAATGAGGAAAGGGACTCAGCTCTCCGTCAAAAAGCAAAGATTAACTGGCTCACTATGGGGGATGATAATACTAAGTTTTTTCACCAATCCATCAAGTACCGACAGAGGGCAAGTACCATCAATGTGCTCCATGTAGGTAATGAGTTTACGAGTAACCAGACCAGAATCCATCAGATCTTCCAGGAATACTACAAAGAACTCCTCTGCAACGACATCAAGGATAGGCGGCGCATCAATATGAACATCATTCAACATGGGCCTGTCCTCACGATGGCACAACAGAGTTTGCTTTCACTATCATTTTCTAGGGAGGATATCAGAAGGGAAATGTGGAGCATTCCGGAGGATAAGGCTCAAGGCATGGATGGTTTCAATAGTGGCTTCTACAAGGCCGCTTGGCCAGTCATCAGTTCTGATGTGGTTGGAGCAGTGCAAGAGTTCTTTACAACGGGTTTCCTCCCCCAGGAATGGAACACCACGGCGATCACTCTGATCCCCAAAACCCAATGCCCCAAGGGTCCAGGGGACTATCGTCCTATCTCCTGCTGTAATATCATCTACAAATGCATCTCTAAACTCATCTGCAGCAGACTCAAGTTAGTTCTTGGCTCCATCATAAGTCCTAACCAAGGAGCTTTCGTGGAAGGCCGCAGCATTCTCCATAATATACTGTTGTGCCAGGATGTGGTGAAACATTATGGGCGAAAATATTGTATGCCTAGCTGCCTTCTCAAAATGGACCTACGCAAGGCATATGACACCCTAAATTGGGATTTTCTTAAAGACATGATGTATGCACTTAATTTTCCGCACAAGTTCATCAAAATTGTCAAGGCTTGTGTCACTTCAACCCAGTACTCTCTGGTGATAAATGGTTCACCCCTTGATCCATTTAAGGCTAAGCGAGGCATGCGCCAAGGTGACCCCATGTCCCCCCTGCTATTTGTCATAGGCATGGAATACCTCTCTAGAGCTCTTAAGGCAGCAGGCGATTCTGAGGGGTTCTCTTTCCACCCGAGATGCGTAAAAATGAAACTTAACCACCTTGCTTTTGCAGATGACCTGATGTTATTCTGTAAAGGGGACATGCAGTCTATCATGATCCTGCGCCAGAGCCTGGAGTTCTTTTCAACTAGCTCAGGCTTGTTTGCTAATAACTCAAATCAGGGATCTACCTTGCAGGTGTTAGCAATGATTTCAAGAAGCATGCTGCCTCCGTCCTGGAATTCTCTTTGGAAAGTCTCCCGGTCAAGTACCTAGGGATGCCCCTTACCTCCAAACGATATACAGTAGCAGATTGCGAATACATAGTGGACAAGATGACCAGTCGGATCCGCTCTTGGTTTGCTCGGAAGCTCTCTTACACAGCTCGCCTCCAGCTCGTAAACTCCATCCTCATGAGTATCTCGAATTACTGGAGCCAAACAGTCATCCTCCCAAAAAAGGTGGTAAAGCAAATTACTTCTGTGTGTAGATCCTACTTGTGCCATGGGGTTACGGATTGCAACTCTCCGGGTAATGTGAACTGGGATCAAGTTTGTAGGCCGAAAAAAGAGGGTGGTTTAGGCGTTCACAACTTATATCACTGGAACCTAGCGGCTGTAGGTAAAATTGCATGGCACATTAGCACCATGCAGGATTCTCTATGGGTTAGGTGGGTGCATGGCATATATACTAAAGGAGGAAGTTGGGACCTGTTTAATGCCCCAGCTTCTGCTAGTTAGGTGATCAAGAAACTGTGCAAAGTTAAAGAAACCTTGAGTGGCTGGATGAAATCGCCGAATTATTCCATAGCAACAGTGTATAAGGAGCTGATGGGGTCCAACCCTAGAGTCCCCTAGGCATCTGCAACGTGGAACAGCGCCACCATTCCGAAAAGCCGATTCATTACATGGTTGGTTGATGATGGGGGTGGTTGATGATGATACTTGTCCCATTAGCGGTGCGCAATCAGAAACCAAGGATCACCTCTTCTTTACCTGTGAGTTTAGCAAACAGTGCGTTGAAGCTATTAGGGGTTGGCTTGGGGTGACGTGGAGTATTCAGACCTTGTAGGACTTCCACCGGAGACGTCGTATCCCCAAATCTAGAAGGAAATTTATTAATGCTGTCATCGGTAACCTTATCTATGCAATTTGGCACACAAGGAATGAAGCTGTGTGGCACAAGAAAGTCATGTCTGTTAGGAGGGTCATCGAAATTATTAAGGCAGATTCTAAAGCCCGATTTCAATCCCTTACTATGAATAGGTCTATAGCCGATTGGGTGAGAACCCTCTAATGGGCAGCTGTGTCCATAATGCTGCATCTGTAGAGTGTCCATTGTTTCTGTCCAATGATGTAATTAGTGTGCTGCTGTATGATTTGAGTTGCTGCCTTGTTTCATAGTTGTGTGCAGATCAGTACATGCTGCTGCTGCTCTGATTCTGAGCCTATGCGGCTGTGTTTTTTGAGCTGCTGCCCTGTCTCGATGCTGCCCATTTAATCAGCAGACTTGCTGCTGGTTCTCAGCTGGTGCCTGCTGGGTTTCAGTTTCCTTTTGGTTGTTGCCTCATGCTGGTTATCCCTGGCTGCTGTGTGTCGTGCTGGTGAAGGGCTGCTGTCCCTGCTGCTGTTGCACGCTGCTCCTGTTGGGTCTGTCAGCTGGTGTTAGCTCTTTTGTACACCTCGTTTCTCTGTTGCTGGTGTGTGTGGTGGTCCACGCTGTCCCATGTTGTTCATTTTCCTTTTAGTGTGTCGTGGGGCTTTGTGTATGTTTGTTATTGGACCTATGATGGCGCTTTAGTGTCTTGGCCTATAGGGCCCTTTTGCTTCTTTATCATAGGTAGCCCTCTTGGATGTACGCCGTTTGTGGCTTTTTGAGATATCCCGGAGGCTCCCGTGCACATGAAGAGTGAGGTTGAGAAACCCTTCCTAGAAGGTGTGTTCGTCTTTCACACTGATGCAATTGTAGGGATCCCCCTGGATATCTGGGTTTCCTAACCCAGCCTTTTGTAAATGATTTTGTTTATATGGAAAATCGTTTGGCAAAAAAAAAAAAAAATAAATAAATAAAATAAAATTTAAAAAAAATAAAAAAAATAATAATAATAATTATAATAATAATAATAATAATAATAATAATAATAATAATAATTATTATTATTATTATTATTATTATTATTATTATTATTATTATTATTATTATTATTATTATTTGGAAAAAGGGAAAACATGCTTCAAAAGAGACAAACCCGCTAGGTTGAAAACCCGAAAGGGCGACCTAGGCAAGAGAGCGGCATGAGTGGGTAAGCAATGTGAGATTTGAAAAAATGAAAGAGTGGTTAGGACGAAAACTCGAAATGAGTTCCTAGGCAAAATGAGAGAAAAAGAGAGAAATTTCATTGTAATATCCTATCTCATTTGTACTTGAATTTGGTGACCGCATTTTAACCTTGTTTTTATTCTTTTCAACCTTGATTTGCTCGAGGACGAGCAAAGGTTAAACATGGAGTGGTTTGATAAGTGCAATTATTTGCACTAATCGCTTATATTTTTATGCTCCTTTGCGGTGTTTTAAAGGCGATTTAGGGTCATTTCGTTCGGTTTCACTCTATTTCGGTGTCTCATGGTCAAAGTATGGGAAGATGGGTGAATTATGCAGTTTTGAGTTGTTTTTGTGGGTTTTCGGTGCTAATCGTGTCTACAGGGTTGAAAGATCGAGTCAAGCTATCAATCAAACCAAGTCACGATCAAATGAACAAGTTCAAGCAAGCAAAATAATCGGTACAAAGAGCAAAGTCGGTGAGGTACCTTCAACTTTCTTTGGGCTTAGGGTTAATTCGTATTTTCTCCGGGCTTTCTTTGGGCTTAGGGTTAATTACTCTCATTAGTATAAATAGAACCCTTAATCCTGATTAGGGCTCTCTTCTTCCTCCTTCTTACTTTTTACTTAGTTTTTCAATGAATCTGACTTTCAATCAATTAGTGTTAATTTACTTTTGCAAGAACTCCAATCTAGCCTTTGAGATCTAATTTCCCTTCAAGTTTGTAAGTTTATTTAGTCCTTTAAGTTCTTTTGTTTTTGAATTAAAGCTTTTCTTGGTGAACTTTGAATCCTAGTTATTTTAATTAATCCTTCTCTAATAAAAAGTTTAATTTGTCTTTCTCCATAATTGTTTTAGTATTTATTGTCATTGTTATTAAGTATTTCATTATTGCTCATCCTAGTTTAGCTTTTAATTCATTGTCATTAATGTTTGGCATTAAATTTGAAGTAGTATTCATTGCATTTACCATGTCTAGTGAGTAGATCCATTTTCTAGGGTTAGGGTTTGAACCTATTAGTTGAGCATGAATTGATTCTTGGATGTGTCTATGAGACTATGGATTAAAGTGATTAAATTGTGCCAATTAACCCTAAATTAAATATGCTTTGTCGGACCATTCAATAGAACTAGCGTGTGAGATTGGGATCGACTTTGCTTTGGGGTAAATTTTAGTTAAATTCTTATTAATTCGTTCAATAAAATTAACGTGTGAGAATTGAATTAGTAGGGTCTAAATCTAATAGTTAATCAACAGAGCGAGAGTTTGAGATTAACAAGATCATATTTAATCACATAATTAATCCGACATTTCATAGACACTAATGAGAATTGGATCATACAAGACTTTAGGGGATTCCCAACACCCTAGATTTCATCATCATATAATTTAAAACCATTTTAATTATCGTACTTGTAGTTGTTAGTTCAAACCAATCAATATTTTTATCCCTCTAGCAACATAATCAATTTAAATCGTAAAGTCCATTGTCCCAAGCTTCCTTGTGTTCGACCCGCAGCTACACGTACGTCGTGCGCTTGCGGTTAAATAAATTTGCACATCAGAGTGTGTGAGTGATTGATGGGACGTGAGAAAGTGGGTATTTAAGTGTGTGAGTGGACGGCTATTGAAGGGTTTGTACTACATCTTGGATCAGTTTATAGCATGTGAAAAAGGAGAGTAGCAAAAGTTCGCGGGTATATTCGTTGAATTAAAGCGATTAATAACGGTTTTTCGAAACACTATGATGATCCGTCTTCTACTATAATTTAAGTTGACCATCCGAAAAAGAAAATAAAAATAAAATGCTGGAATTTGTGGAAAAAGAAAAATAAAAAAAATTTTAAAAATAAGAAAAAAAACATATGTCCTCGTTTTTTTTTCGTTTTTAATATGAGGACAACATCACATAAAATATACATATGCTACTTTGGTTTAATCAGTTAAGCATGCAATCAAGAAAACATTCTTGGCACGTACTTAAGATTGTTGCGTACCTATATCTTGCAATAATTGATTTCTCAATCATGATTGTTGTGGATGATCTAACCCTTCCAATTTTTCATGTTGCTTTGAGGAGGAGTGTTAGCATTAAACTTTAGTGGAGCTTAATCATACCAAGTTTCAACCTCATCTTTTCATATTGTTCCCTTGGACGTGGTTTAGTCATTATATCTGCAACTTGCTCATTGGTACTAACATGTTTAACAATAATATTTTTATGCTCAACATTATCCTTAAGAAAATGATGTCGTATATGTATATGCTTAACTCTAGAATGATGCACGGGATCTTTTGATATGCATATGGCACTAGTATTGTCACAATAAATAGGAACACATTCAAATTTAATACCAAAATCTCTTAGCTGTTGTTTTATCCAAAGCATTTGGGAACAGCAAGCTGCTGCTGCCACGTATTCTGCTTCAACGGTGGATAGAGCAACGGTGTTCTGTTTCTTGGAACACCAAGATACTAAACATGAGCCAAGAAATTGTACCATACCTGAAGTACTTTTCCTGTTGACAACATCTCCTGCATAATCTGCATCCCTTGCTACGGGAGCAAATGTTTCCGTATAATCAATACCTGCTTGTTGATTGTACCCTTTAACCACTAACCTTGCTTTGTTTCTTACTATTGTTCCATGTTCGTCCAGCTTGTTTCTAAAAACCCATTTTAAACCAATTATCTTTTTGTTCTTGGGTTTCGATTCCAAGTGCCACACTTTATTTCTTTCAAATTCATTTAGTTCATCTTGCATTGCAACGACCCAATCTGAATCTTGTAAAGCTTCTTCGTGATTCTTGGGTTCCAATGTTGAGAGAAATTGAACCATGTGTCCACCCATCAACACATGGTCCAATACAAGTGCATGACCTAACCAAACATAGTAATCAACAAGAGGATGCCAAAGACAAGTATATTAATCAACAAGAGGAGAAGCATATTAATCAACAAGAGGAGCCAAAAGACAAGCATATCAATCAACAAGAGGAGCCCAAACCAGCAGCACACGTACAACAAAACACATGAAACAGCCCGACAGCTCACCTTGCGACCAAGCCACCTTGCACGACACGTGTAGCCTCCACCGATGCACCAATAGCTTGGCCAAGGGTAGAAACGACATCTTGGCACATGGACCAAGCCATCAAGGCCCAATAACCATACTTATGGTGCACACAACCCGACTAAAATGAGTGCACAAGGACACATGGACAACCATTGTTCGGACAGCAACAGTAGGCCATGTTTTTGTCTTGTTTTGTTATTTTAAGAGTGCACATGCTTGGCACATGCTCTCTTAATTAGATATAGTTGTTAGCCTTCTCATGTACTATGCCAAGGCCTATAAATAAGAGCCTTAGACTTGTAATAAGATTAGTTTTTCATTCATCAAGTAATAAAAATTCAGATTTCACTTTTGTGCATAAAAATTTCTTTCAATATTCCTTTGTGTGTGCAACCCATTTGGCCTACGCAAGAGGGTGTGGAACACCTTGTGTTTTTCAGATTTGTGGAACAAATCATTAGATAATCTTTCCCTTCATAGAGTGGAACTCAAGGGAAAGTTGCGGAGTCGTTCATATTGGCGAGTGAAACCAAAGGAACATTCAAGGCCACCAAGAACCAAGAATTGGTTTTCTTGGACTGATTTGGGTGTTGTAGACGTGTGTTTGTATTAAGCAAGAAGCGTGCCTTTGAGAAGATTGATCGAGTGAAAGGTCGTGAATCCGGAGGACCCGATCTTGGTGCAAATTGGTATCAGAGCGAGAAGTACGAGAGGGCATATTCTTCAGTGTCAAAGACACAAACACAGCAGCAAGGAATTCGTCAAAAATTTGTCACTGATTTGCACACGTGAATCTGAAATTTTACAATCGAATTGGTAATTTCGTTTTAATTATTTTTACATTTGCAAGATGATCTTCAATTACTCATGATTATAACTCTGAAAATCAAAAAACAATTCCTAATTGAACGACCAAAGAAAATTGCATTTTGTCCAAACATTCTGATATTGTGTTCTGATTTTTTATAGAAAATGGCTGGGCACATTTGACTTATTTGTTCATTCTTGGTTGTTTGTTATTGCCCACATTTTCTATTGCAAGTATCCTCACCTTTATTTAATCTCTTGTGTCTAACAATAAGATAAAAGAACAAGAGGAAAGGGAATGTCATGCATCCTTGGAAAAGAATACCCACACCTTCTGATTTTTTCGTGCAGCCCAATTAATACATGATGTTGGTAGTAGATTAATCATATCATATTTATCTTTAAATGCCAATGCTATTACCTATTGCTATTAATCATATCATATAATTTAAAGAACCAGTTCAATGCCTAATGGTTAGAGGGTATTCAGAAACAAAGAAGAAGGGAAGACAAGGCTAGGATTGAAAGTTGGGATAAGTTGAAAAAGCACTTAAGGAGAAAATATCTACCTAACAATGACAAACACCAATCATGCCTACAGTGGAGTACCTTAAACCAAGGGGGAAGAAGTGTTAGTGAGTATATACAAGAGTGGGAAAAGTTGGTTGTTCAATGTGAGATCAATGAGACAGATGACTTAAAGGTAGCTAAGTTTATAGCTGGATTGAGGGAAGACATTGGGAGAAAGTTGATGTTAATACCTAATCTTGACTTATAGTTAGCCTTTAATATGGCCACTACCATTGAACAAACTTACTCTGAAAAGAAGAGCCACTATAAGACCTTTAGGAGCCATAAAAGTCCACCTAGGAACCATAATAGTCCTCCTAGGAATCATAACAGTCCACCTAAGAGGAACAATCACAGTTTCCCTAACCACCCAAGAAAAGGTAGTCCAAACCCTAGCACCTCAGAAAAGGCAATTGTACCTCTAATGAAGATAGTGTGCTTTAAGTGTCATGGTCATGGACATTATAAAGACGAGTGCCCTAATTCTAGAGCCTTCACAACATAGGAATGGAGGGAGATTAGAGAGGATACCAAGCCTAAGGTCATGCTTGTAGCCAAGAATGGTAGGGAGGAAGAGAGTTGGCCTTCCGTGCCTGAGAATAAACCCGAGGGAACCTATAGAGTGAGTGATTCAGGAAGACTGGTTAGGTATGAGCATAGCACTGAGGAGAGTGACTCAGAGGAGGAAAGAGAAAGGGTTATGCCTGAGGAAGAACAATATAATCTAGTAGTGAGGAGAAGCCTACATGCTACACTTGGGGAGAGGGAGAACCACCAAAGGGAGAATATTTTCCAAACTAAGTGTAGCATAAAGGATTAAGTTTGTGACCTGATTATTGATGGAGGAAGTGAATCCAATTGTGTAAGCTTAGACCTAGTTAATAAGTTGAAGTTAAAAACCAGGCCTCACCAACACCCATACAAACTCAAGTGGCTAGATAACGATACTAGTGGATCAGTGAGTAAACAATGCCTAGTAGGGTTTGTCATAGGTTCTTATAAAGATACAGTACTTTGTGATGTCTTAGAGATGAGTGCTGATGTGCTCGAATTAGAGCACATTTATGTCCCTACTTTGGTGTCGAGTCTCGTTGTTTTACATTGGTTTTATGCGTTTTACACTCGATTTTACCTTGCTCTTGTCTCCACAATATTTAGAGGTCATTTCAGGTGTTTTCGGGAGATTTCGAGGTAAATCGGTTCGAGTTCGAGGCTTAGACTTCAAAGTCCAAGAAGAGGCATGTGTTTCAAGGCTCTCACAAGTGTTTCGGGTCATCTCCGAAGCCGTCGTGGAAGCCGGAAGCCATTTGATGCTCGTTTGATAGTGCAAATAGGCAAGAGGAGGCACATTCGGCCGAAGCCCCCACCCATTAGGTCGAACGGATATGTGCAGCCCAAGACCAATGCTTCAAAGCTGTCGTTTTTGCCGAATTACAAACCCATTCAGGCGAATCTCAAAGATTCGAGCGAATGCCCTTGACCATTCGGTTGAATGCCTAAGGAAATGAAGTGCAATCAATTGCGAGCCACTGGAAACCCCGAATGGGACTCATTCGGGCGAATGAGCTCCCATTTGGCCGAATGCACCATGAAATTCGGTCGAATGGCCTGTAATCTTCGCTAGCTTACCATTCCCGTTTGTCTTCCATTGCTTATCTTAATCTTGTTTATTGCTTTCGTAGTGTAGTCTAAACACCCTTCGTTCATATCACTTACACTCTGCACACCTTGCACCTAGACTCCCTTAGTCCTTGTCCTTGAGGTTCGATCCCCAACTTACCTCTATACTCGCTATAGTTGTATTTAGGGTGTATAAATATTGTTTGATTAGTTTGTATTTCTAGCGTTAAACGACGCGTTAGAAAACGACTATCAAAATGGCGCCGTTGCCGGGGACAAGGCGTTATAGTTAGGTTTTGTGCTTGTTGTAGTTCATTTTTGTTATCTTTAGTTTTTGTTCAAATAATTTTGCTTGTCAGTGCTTACGCGTGGTTTCTAGTGTTGTTTGCATGAGCTATAGCGCACGGAGATCACAGCTAGAGCTTGTTCCATATAATCCCGAGATACAAAGGGTCACTAGACGTTGTCCTCCTCCTATTCAACGTCAACCATCTATACCCGACCCTCCTCCACCAATGGCCGATAATCAACCACTCTTTGGGCAATTTGGGGCCCCTGGGTTGAGAGAATTCCAAGGGGGCGTGGTGCTACCAGATGCCCCACCAAACTTCCGCATCGACCCACAGTACACTATGATGGTAAAGGCGAACTCCTTCAGTGGCTTGAGAAACGAGTGCCCTCTCCAACACTTGGAAGCATTCACAGAGACTTGTAGATTCATGCCCCAATGCCCCAATAGCCCCGATTATGTCAAGATGTGCCTCTTCCCCGTTGGATTGGCGGGGGACGCCAAAGATTGGTACAAGTGCTTAGAGCCCAAATCCATCACCACATGGGCTCAACTTAGAACGGCGTTCCTCAAAAGGTTCTATCCCACGAATCGCACACAAGATTGGCGCAAAATATCGCGTCATTCACACAAGATGAGGATGAGAGCCTAAGTGCCGCCTGGACTAGATTCAAGGGTATGCTCCGAGCTTGCCCCCATCATGAGTATGGGGAGAATCATGTTAATACCTTCTTCTACGATGGGCTTGATGATTCAATAAAGGCACTATTAGATTCCGCAGTTGGTGGTCAACTTTCAAAGGTCCCATGCAACCGAGTGAGGGAAATGATTGAAGAGGTCGCTAAGAATAGTGCTTGGGGTGGGGTAAGGAGAAGCAAGCAAACAAGGGGTGCGATCGACGAGGCCAACTTTGATTCGATCGGTGCGAAAATCGAAGCAATCATGGACAAGAAATTGTCCAAACTTAAGTTAGCCCAAGGAAGCTCTAACGTCTCCGCCGCTAGTAAAGCCAAACCTTTCTCATGTCGTATTTGTGGGGGCACCAATCATGATACATCCTATTGTGGAGGTCGGAATCCGAAGCATGTGGCATCGGTAGATTATGGGACAAGTACTTATAAAGGGGCCCAAGCGACGAACTTTGACGAGTATGGGTTTAATCCCGAATATGTAGTGGCTATGGGTTATGGGAACCAAGGACAAGGGTACACTCAATATAGCCTATTCAACAACCCGTCCTCCCGACTCCCTTCAATCCTAACAATGTCCAAGGCAACTTCCACCAAGGTTACAACAATCAAGTCCCATACAACAACCAAGTCGGTGGTAGCTTCCCTATGCCCAATGAGAATAGGCCTTACCCACAAGTGCCACGCCCCAAGCCCAACCTACCATATCCACCCACTCAACCACTTCCAAACCCCGCCCCTAACCAAGACTTCATGACCACCCAAGTGAGTACCCTTGCTCAACTCAATCAAAATTTAATTGCTCAAATGGCACAACTTCAAGCTCAACAAAGGAATTGCTCAACTTCAAGCCCAACTTGCACTTCTAGCACAACAACCACCTCCACGTACCTTAAACCCATCCACCTAACCTACACCACCTAACCCGCCATCAAATCCCAACCACCACACGTGCAAGGCGATCTTCCTTAGATCGAGTACTTCTTATCCGGCTCCAGTTGAAGCTCCTAGTGATGATTTGGGTGATGGCTCCTCTATGGGTAATGATCTTCAAGAAGATGCTGAGCATGAGCTTGGGGGAGGGGAAGAAAGAGAGACTTTTGAGGAAGAACTTGAGGAGAAGAAAGAAGAAGAAGTTGAGAAGAGAGATGAAATTATCGGTGAAAAAGAGAAGAAGAAGTTGGAGCAAGAAGAAAGATGGAGAGAAATCCAAGAGAGGCGAGCTTAAGAGCGTTTACATGCCCCACCGCTACCTTTCCCATATAGAGCGGTGGAGAGACAATTGCAAGCCAAATTCATGAAGTTTCTTAGTAGACCATGGAGCAAATGCCTCAATATGCCAAGTTCTTGAAAACTCTCTTGGGGAACAAAAAGAGGTTAGAAAGTGAGGTTGTTAATCTACCCGAGCAAGTTAGTGCCATCATCCAAGGCACTTGGGCTAAAAAGGAAAAGGCTCGAGGACCCTTTGTGCTCCCCGTGACTCTTGGGAACCAAAAACCCAAGGGAGCACTTGCCGATTTGGGGCCCTCGATTAGCGTCATGCCGATGAGTATTGCTAAACACCTTGCTTTTGAGTTTAAGCCATCAAAGAAATCTATGCAACTTGCCGACCGGAGTGTTAAAGTGCCATGTGGGGAGTTTGAGGATCTTCCTATTCAAGTGGCAAACGTTGTTGTCCCATGTGATTTTGTTGTGCTAGACATGGTGGAAGATTCCTACACTCCTCTCATTCTTGGGAGAGATGCATTGAAGAGTTTGGGTGCCCTCATTGATTGTGAATCCGAGACCATTACTATAAAGGTAACCCAAAAGCAAGCGGTATTTGGGTATGCTAAGTCTTCAAAGGAGCCCATGGTCGAGCAACTTTATTCTCTTGATGTTGTGGATGATTTTCAGGGTGATAAGATTGGGGGGCTTGATTTTCTTGTAGCTCATGAGAATGATGAGGTGATTCTTGATGATGATGTGAGGAGATATGATGATGAGAAAAAGAAGAAGTTGGTTGATGTTCAGAAGGAGAAGTTTGTTCTTGTGCATGTCTAAAAAGATGAGGAAGCCGAAAGTGTTGGCAAGCAACCCCACTAGAAGAAGCGGGTGAGAAAAAGAAAGAAAAAGTTTTACAAAAAGAAGAAGATGGCTCCACCTATGCTTGGGGGAGCCTCATGTTTGAGTATACCACCGGGTGACCTCGGTTCTTCATTGCTTACCTCCGCCACTGCTACTAGTTGGAGAGTTTTGGGTCACCATGTACGAGGCGATGGTGATGCTAGGAGTGAGTCCGCTCCTAGCTCAGGTATGGTTTTTTTCCCTAGCTCTTCATTTTCTGTTTGAGCTGGTGGTTATATGTGTCGAACTTAATGACGTTAAACAAAATTACTTGCGGGAGATAACCCGGTGTTTGGTGTTGTTCGATGATGTTTGTTTAGTTTTCTTTAGTTCCAATAATGCATATCTTTCGGTCTTTTGGTTTTTCTTTCGCCTTCCCCATCGCCGAGACGGCTCTTGAGCTAGCTTGGGGGAGGATGCGCTTATGCTTTCAAAACCCCGAAAGATTTGCATTATTGTAACCATTGTTTAGTTTTCCTTTTAGTTTTTCGCATGTTTAGTTTTTTTAGTTTTTGCTTCGTGTAGTTTGTATAGTTCCATGTTTAGGTTGTATAGTTGTGTTTTATCCTTGCTTTCAATAAATGGTTGAGTAATAAGACTAGCATGCAAGCTTCTTTTGTGCACATTCATGTCCTTATGCGAACTCGTATTTCCGTAGCCTTGTGCCTGTTTTGGGACCTAGAGTCTAACTATTTTCCACGTAGCTTGGGGGAACTGGGGTTTGCTTGGTTGGTGGATTGGATGACTACCTTTAGAGGCGCATTTCGACTAGCCTGTAAAGATTGAGCCTTCTTGGACTCCTTGCGAGTTCCATTCATTATGAGTACCAGTTAGGGAATCTAAGTATTGACTACCCTGAACGTAATTTGACTTTAGTTTAGGCCAAGTTTTTGCCTTTTCCTATTCTTTTGTAGCCACATTGTTTAGCCTTCACATGAGCCAAATTGTCCCTCTTCTTACCTAGAGGATAGCATATTGATGGTGGGTTTGTTGTGTGCTATAGGGATTGTGGGCTTTTGGTTATGTTTTTGGTTGTTGGTTTGTATGACTCTACTCATTTCTTATCCAACTCGTATTGTTTCTCCCTTCATCCTCTAGTGCTTACATTGTTATTATTCATACATATTTTGTGTTTGAGGCGACCTCTCTCGTGTTCTTCATTGATTTCTTACACACATACATATTCATGTGAGTGAGAAGGTCGATATTTCATTAAGGAGATGAGTTTGGAGACACGTGTGATTATGAGATTTCATATTTTTGATGGTGTTTTATGATAGAGATCATTTGTGGTTTCATGAAATTATTGGGTTATTAATGGTTGTTGGATATAATATTCATTGATTCATGATGTTATGTTTGTGGGTGTTTAGTTAAGGTTCACTTGCTATCCTCTACTTAGCTCCACATTCCCAAATGTATCCCACCTTAACCCTAAGCCAACGTTACAACCCTTCGCTAACCTGTTCGACTTGGTCCGATTAGTTTGTTATGTGCTGGAGTTAGATATGACACAATCCCTATGATTTGCCCCTATTAGGTGTTTGATTCCCGACTCATCTTTAGTCGGAAGATTATGAGTGAAACACGAACCATAATCAAACACATGAGCGTCATTACATATTTCTCACATCTTTTGAGAATTTACCCGGGGAGCGTAGACCTGTGACCTCTCTAGGTAGTGGGTGGCATAGCATGTGATGTAGCTTACCCAAGTGATCTCGAGTCTGTGGAATCGGTCATTCTCTTTGGTATTGCGCTCTTTGAGACCATTGTACTCGCACACCGAAGGCTAGGGAAGAGTTTTGTTCTTGCACAACTTGTATTGTTTTGCTTTCCTCTATCCATGTTTGTTTGCTTTGGATTTGTAGGTCTCCTTCTGAAAACCCTCACGAGACCTTACTCGTCCTCTTTGGGAGACCTTGAGGTTTAAAGGGCTTGTCGTACGTGCTAAGTGCGACCGTGATTCCTACGACAGTGAGTTTTAGGTTTATGCTTTTCGTAGTTTAGTTTCGTTTTTGTAGTTAGTTGTTTTTGGGGCGCCCTGTGCTTTCATGTCATTCCTACCTAGTCTCTTTGCTAAGGACTAGCAAAGGTTTAGCTTGGAGGAGTTGATGTGCCCGAATTAGAGCACATTTATGTCCCTACTTTGGTATCGAGTCTCGTTGTTAGACATTGGTTTATGCGTTTTACACTTGATTTTACCTTGCTCTTGTCTCCACGGTGTTTAGAGGTCATTTCAGGTGTTTTCGGGAGATTTCGAGGTAAATCGGAACGAGTTCGAGGCTTAGACTTCAAAGTCCAAGAAGAGGCACATGTTTCGAGGCTCTCACAAGTGTTTCGGGTTATCTCCGAAGCCATCGTGGAAGCCGGAAGCCATTTGATGCTCATTTGATAGTGCAAATAGGCAAGAAGAGGCATATTCAGCCGAAGCCCCAACCCATTCGGTCGAATGGATATGTGCAGCCCAAGACCAAAGCTTCAAAGTTGCTGTTTTTGCCGAATTACAAACCCATTCGGGCGAATCTCAAAGATTCGGGTGAATGCCCTTGACCATTCGATCGAATGCCTGAGGAAATCAAGTGCAATCAACTGCGAGCCACTGGAAACCCCGAATGGGACTCATTCAGGCGAATGAGCTCCCATTCGGCCGAATGCACCATGAAATTCGGTCGAATGGCCTATAATCTTCGCATAATGTGTTCTTCGCTAGCTTATTCCACGTAGGATCTTTTAGGGTTATTTCCCCCACCTTGTGTAGCCTATATAAAGGCATTTTTCTGAATGTATCCCTGATGTCTTGATAGAGAGAAACCCTCTCATCTTAAGAACATCAAATTTATGCTTTCAATATGGTAGAGTAGTTCTCTTAGGGGTTTTGGTTTGGTGAAACCCTAGGTTTGGTGATTGTTGTTCATGTGCTAGATTAGGGTTGAGGTTTGTTGTGGGTTGTTTGGTTGATATTCGATGTGAATCTTGTCCTGCCACTCCTAAGTGAGACATGAGGCGATTATGGGTGGATTGCTGGCTATATGTCATCAACTTCCCCTCGCTATCTAGAGTGTCTCGATCGATTCACGTTCGATCTCCCTTGACCTAGCATTCCATGAGAACTTAGAACGAACTTAGGGTGGATCCTTACCATCCCCGTTTGTCTTCCATTGCTTATCTTAATCTTGTTTATTGCTTACGTAGTGTAGTCTAAACAACCTTCGTTTATATCACTTACACTCTCTACACCTTGCACCTAGCCTCCCTTAGTCCTTGTCCTTGAGGTTGATCCCCGACTTACCTCATACTCCTATAGTTGTATTTAGGGTGTATAAATATTGTTTGATTAGTTTGTATTTCTAGCGTTAAGCGCACGTTAGAAAGCACTATCCCCTAATGATCTTCCTAAGGATTCACCATCTGTTAGAAGAATTAAGCACCAAGTAGACATGATTCCTAGAACAAACCTACCCGATAAATCCACATATAGGCATAATCCCCCAGAGACCAAAGGCATACATGAAGGAAGTTTGAGTAAACGTTTTGGAATAGCTAGTAAACCTTGGGAACATTTAAGCATGGATTTTATCATGGCCTTACCTAGGACACAAAGGGGGAAAGATCCTATCGTGATAGTAAATGATAGATTTTTCCAGATGGCCCATTTCATTGCTTGTACTAAGGTTGACAATGCTACACACATAGCTAGGTTATACTTTGCAGAGATTGTGAGGTTGCATGGGGTACCAAGAACGATTGTGTCTGACTGGAATAACAAAATTTCTAGTCATTTCTGGAGAACCCTATGGCTTGCTAGATACCAGTATAAGACTTTAGGAGCCATCTGAGGGACACTAATAATCAAAAATCTTAGAATTGGGATTTAAAGATTAATGCGAGTTTGCCATAGAAGTCTTAGCTATGCCACAAACACTCCTTTGAGGTATATGTAAGGAAAACCCATTTCACTCATTTCTCTTACTTGTGCTAATAATGATGACAGAAATCAAGGATCTTGATGAAGTAAGCAAAGGGATATATTGAACTGCACAAAGTCATTCAAGCCAAAATTCACAAAGCAAATGAAAGATATAAATGGAGAGCAACAAAGGGAATCAAATTGAGGTCAATTCTTTTCAGAAGGAGGAGTTGAACCATGTGTCCACCCATCAACACATGGTATCAACGCTGCTGACCTAACCAAACATAGTAATCAACAAGAGGATGCCAAAGACAAGTATATTAATCAACAAGAGGGAAGCATATTAATCAACAAAAGCGGAGCCAAAGAACAAGCATATCAATCAACAAGAGGACCCGAAACCAGCACACACGATATAACAAACACGCAGAAGCGACCCGGGCTCACCTTGCGACCAAGCCACCTTGCACGACACGTGTAGCCTCCACCGATGCACCAATAACATGGCCAAGGGTAGAAACGACATCTTGGCACATGGACCAAGCCATCAAGGCCTAAGAACCATACTTATGGTGCACAGACGACTAAAATGAGTGCCGCGAGGACATGGACAACCATTGTTGGACGACAGCAACAGCAGCAGACTATGTTTTTGTCTTGTTTTGTTATTTTAAGAGTGCATATGCTTGGCACCTGCTCTCTTAATTAGATATAGTTGTTAGCCTTCTCTTGTAATATGCCAAGGCCTATAAATAAGAGCCTTAGACTTGTAAAAAGATTAGTTTTTCATTCATCAAGTAATAAAAATTCAGATTTCACTTTTGTACATAAAATTTCTTTCAATATTCCTTTGTGTGTCACCCATTTTGGCCTCCAAAGGTTGTGGAACACCTTATGTTTTATTTGTGGAACAAATCATTAGATATCATTCCCT
The DNA here is from genome assembly GCA_019425755.1 of Amaranthus cruentus. Taxonomy (NCBI): domain Eukaryota; kingdom Viridiplantae; phylum Streptophyta; class Magnoliopsida; order Caryophyllales; family Amaranthaceae; genus Amaranthus; species Amaranthus cruentus. The sequence continues at coordinate 9,348,332 of CM033450.1, forward strand.
TCATAGAGTTGAACTCAAGGGAAAGTTGCTTGAGAGTCGTTCATATTGGCGAGTGAAACCAAAGGAACATTAGGCCACAAGAACCAAATTGGTTTTCTTGGGTGATTTGGAGTGTTGTAGGCGTGTGTTTGTATTAAGCAAAGCGTGCCAAGGCTTAGGAGTGGATGTGACTTTTGATGTTTCCACGGCTTAGGCACAAAGTCTCTTGTGGAGACAGTTGTGGGAACAAGCTCACTGACTTGATTGACATTTTGCTCAGCTTCATTTTGTTCTTGTTGTTCTACTCTGGGAGCAGCTGGATCAGGAACACCTTGTTGGTCCTGATTTCCCTGCTGTTCCTGCTCTTGATAAGGTTCTACAGTTTCAATTTGAACTTGCAGTTCTTCATTTACTTCTTAATCTTAATCTTTATGCATGTTTACATCATCTTCCAGATTAGCAAGATCTATCTTAATATCAACTGTTTCTTGTTCACTGGTCATAAAGTTAGTTTCATCAAAAATGATGTGAACAGATTCTTCAACACACATAGTTCTCTTGTTATAGACTCTATAAGCTTTACTATGAGATGAGTAGCCAAGAAATACTGCCTCATCACTTCTTTCATCAAACTTCCTTATATTTCGTTTTCCATTTACGTGAACAAAGCATCGACATCCAAACACACGAAAATACGAAATATTTGGTTTAACGCATTTAAATAGTTCATAGGGGGTCTTAGAAGTGATTGGTCTAATTAACACACGATTCAAAATATAACATGCAGTATTAACAGCTTCAGCCCAAAAGTTTCTAGGGAGACCACTAGCAATTAACATGGTTCTAGCCATTTCCTCTAATGTTCTATTTTTACATTCCACCACACCATTTTGTTGTGGTGTCCTTGGTGCGGAAAAATTGTGACTTATACCATGCTCATTACAATAATCTATAAACCTGGAATTTTCAAATTCTTTACCATGATCTGATCTTATATGGACAAGTTGATTGTTACTAGATTTTTGAAATTTATTGCAAAAGCAACAAATTCATCAAAAGCTTCGTCTTTGCTAGTTAAAAATAAGGTCCATGTAAATCTACTGTAATCATCAACTATAACAAACACATATCGCTTTCCACTGCGACTTTGTATTTTCATAGGTCCACAAAGATCCATATGAATTAATTCAAGTGGCTTTGAGGTGGTCACAACATTTTTAGGTTTAAAGGATGACCTAACATGTTTTCCTTTGGCACAAGGATCACAAACTTCATCTTTTTGAAATTTAAGGGACGGTAATCCTCTTACTAGGTCTTTAGATAGTAAAAAATTAAGTAACGAAAAACTAGCATGACCTAAACGTTTATGCCAAAGAAGAGAGTTATCTTCTATAACACTAAGACATGTCAAACTGGCTTTGGGAACAGTGTGGAGGTCCACAACATAAGTGTTCCCTTTTCGGATACCTTCCAGAACAGTGTCTCCTGTGTCATTCCTAGAAATAATGCACTTTTCTGACGTAAAGATTATAAAGCTACCTTTGTCGCAAAATTGAGAGATACTTGACAAATTATGTTTTAAATTCTCGACTAAAAATACATTGTCAATTGCATGGGAACAAGACCTTCCTACTTTTCCTTTGGCAATGATTTCGCCTTTCATACTGTCTCCAAAGGTCACAGTTCCTCCATCATAGGCTTCCAGTGAGAGAAATTTTGAATTATCACCCGTCATGTGCTTGGAACAGCCACTGTCGAGATACCATGAGCTGTTCCCCCTCACTAGAACCTGCAAAATGAACTAATTATGTAAGCGAGGAACCCAGTCATCCTTGGGTTCCTTGTCGATTAAGCATGAATCATATTTCTTAATCCATATGCGATCAACATAAATTTGGTTCGTTTTGTTGTGCTGTTCGTTTTTAAAACATTGGAATTTCAGGTGCCCGATTTTGCCACAAAAGAGCGATTTTACTACTAGGAGATCAGCGTAAACCTTTTCTTGTTTTCATTCTTATTGTATCCTAGGCCTTAGCATTTTTAGTTTTAGCCTCTAGATTCCATTTGGAACTTCATTGATTTTCCTTTTTCCTTGTGAATTTAATTGACTTTCAATTTCTCATTCTCGGTTTTCCAAGATTCTAGGTCTAATTTTAACCTTTGAATTTTAGTACTAATCTATGAATAGATTTGTCATTAGGATTTTTATTTAAGCCTAGCATTTCTATTGATACAAATCATCATTAAGAATATTATTTTCTTGTTTTACTTTTCTAAAGTTTCTTTTAACATCACATTTTGATTAATTCATGTTTATCCAATCTAAATAAATGTTAGGAAATGAATAATTTTAAGGTCTTTTTCCATTTGGAGACAGGTGACAGTTTTTTTTTCCAAATTATCTTGTGTCTTCAAAATCATTTTAATTAATTCATGTTTATCCAATCTAAATAAATGATTAGGAAATGAATTAGAAGACAATACCTCTTTTCCTTTTGACATTTAGTTTTGAATGGCCATGAGACATAGATTGGTTGTTTCTTCCTCAACTGGAGCTTCAGTTTCAGCTTCGCTCTCAGATTCTCCCTATGCAGCAATCATGGCTTTGCGAAAGTCAGTCTTATTGAAATTCCCTTTTACCGGTTGTCTTCTCGTTTCTCTTGCCTTCCCTTTGCCCTTCTCGTTCTTCCATTGAAGGCACTCCTTGATGAAATGATCAGTGCTACCACACTTATGGCATTCGTAGTTGGTTTTTGTATTAGCAGTTCATCTTTCTTTGTTGTTTCTTTGATTGTTGTATCTGCTGTTCCTGAAGAACTTCTTGAATTTTCGAACCAACATGGCAGTCTCTTCTTCATCCTGTCGACTCTTCTTGATGGTTATTGCCAGACTAAGCCTTTGTTTGAGGATGATTCCCAAATGCAATTAGTGGTCATAAGGGGAACTAGCCAACTCTTCAATTGACCTTTGTGAAATCCTTGGATTCTGTATAGGTTGACTTTAACTCTCCAGCGGTCATCTTGAGGGTAGACTCTAAGAATTTTCGACTGTTCATCAGAGAGAATAAAGCCTTCAAGAGACAAGTTTGTGTGTTACGTTGGTGAACCTAGTGAACATTTCTTGAATACTTTCTCTTGGTTCCATAACAAATCTTTCATATTTCCACATCGGTAGTCAATCTTGGAGCACTTCACTTCACTTGTTCCTTCAGTGGGTGACTTCTAGCAGATCCAAATCTGCTTGTGTTTCAACCCATGAATCGCGATTGTGCTCATTTGGTCAGAGACCGCGGTGAAGTAATTTGATGGCAAGAGCATTCATCTCCATTTTAGAAAATCTTCTTTCTCAAATTGATTGTCGGTTTGGGAACAGTTTCATTATTGGAGTTGGTAGTTGTTACCTCGAAGTCTCCAATTTCGATAACTCTCCAAACTTGATAAGTTTCGGCCTTGATGAAGATTTCCATCCTATTCTTCCAATACGTGTAGGTCTTTGAGTAGAGTGATCTTCTTCCATTCGTTCATTCATTTTCAACATCTCAAAAATACCAAGATACGGCTCTTAGGGTTTTCTGATCAAATGAGGAACAGGGCTCTGATACCAATTGTAGAAACGCTTAGAGATTATGAATGCAATAAGAGGGGGGGTGAATTGTTGTATTGTGCATTTAAGTATTTTTGCCCTGTTTTTGCGGAATTTAAATGAATAAAAATACTTAAACAAAAAGCAAAAATGGAGACAAGGATTTTTACGTGGAAACTTTCTAGGCCTAATAGAAAGAAAACCACGACCACTCGGGATTTTAAGCTTCTCTTAATATGTTTTAGGCAATCAATACAATTACATAAAACAATTCTCTTCTCTTCTCTTCTAGGCCTGGCCTCTTCTCTTCTCTTTCTCCTTCTCTTTCTCTTCTCTTTCTCTCGTTCTCACGTTTCCCCTTAGACTTCCGTTAAGTCTAATTTACAAACACTCAAAAACCCTTACAAATAATTTTCTCTAGAATGGATAAAGACTAAGATATTGCATAAGAAAAATATTGAGAATTAATTGGCAAATAGAAAGAATAAATATTTTTTCTCACTTTGGATGATCTCTAGAGATTATTTGGTTAGAGACACGACAACCACACTATTAGCTAGGTTTTAAAAAATCTCTTTTATATGAGATTACTTGGTATAGTTCTTCCATAATTCCCTTATTAAGATGTGGGAAAGTGGAGAATCCTTGGAGGTTACTCAAAATCATACAATTACTTTTTAAAATTAATTGCAAATAATAGTTAATTGAAGATTATTTCAACTAAACCCTAACTTCTTCCCTATTTTTGTGGAAGATAAGGAGACTTATTCTCAACCACTATATTTATGTGTTAATTATTTAATTAATTCCAATTAATATCTTATGCAATAATCTAGTATTTAACGTACAATCAACTAAAATTAAAAACTAATTTCCCTCGTTTCTTTGGTTGACTAACTTCTCGGACCTTGTTAGGAACAACCACTTGTCTCCATCGCCTTATATCAGTTTATCAATTCTTGGAACAGTTGAGATCAATTTCCCTTTTTGACTTTCCACATGAACTTCAAGGTTGACTATTTTGACTTTTGACTTTGACATGTACAATATTCTTTAAACAAGTCTTTTAGGTGCCATCGACGACTTTAATAAAATCGGATATACGACCTACAAAACAATCTCTAAAACTTGTTTGTAAATAGATAAGGAGGTCATCATCAAAACTTAATTGGGCGAACAAAAACCACTTAAAGAAACTTAGACAAAGACTGGGGTTTGGTTAAGGGCGTATCATGGTAAAACTTATCTACAGATTCCCTAATCTCACTATTCAATCCTCCATAAAGGTGATGACCATTTGCCATCTTTCAACATTACGGCATGAAGGAAGAATTTCCCATATCTAAGAAAAGCTCCAAAAGATTCATGCTCGAGTTGATACATGTAACAAGCCATGAAGAAAACAAAATAACAAAAACAAAATATTCCAAACCACACCAAGACTAAAATCTAAACAAAAGCAGCCTTTTCGGCAGCGGCATGCATTTTGATAAGCGAGTTTGTAGCAGCCGTTATCGCTAAAACCTTAGCTACACAAACAATATTTATAACACCTAATACAACTATGGCGAGTATACATGTAAGTCGGGGATCGAACCACAAGGATAAGGACTAAGCTAGGTTTAAGGTCTAGGTGTAGAGAAGTTAATGGAGTATGAGTGAAGAGTGTGTGAACTATACTACTAAAACAATAAACAGATTAAGATAAGCAATAGGAAACAAGCGGGGATGGTAAGGATCCACCTAGGTTTGGTTCTATGTTCTCATGGAAAGCTATGTCAAGGGAGATCGAGCGTGGATCGATCGAGGACACTCTAATAGCGAGGGAAGTTGGTGACATATAGCCATACGAGCGACCGTAATCGTCTATGTCTCATCAAGGTGGCTGGACAAGATTAGCATAAAATATCAATCAAACAATACAACAAACCTTAACCCTAATCTAGCACATGAACATTCACCAAACCTAGGGTTTCACCAAAGAGAACAAGAAACAAAGTAAAAATCAAAGCAAGTAAGAACAAAACATTAAAGTAATAAAGCTTTAAATCTAATTTAGGGCAAAAGAATTGAAATGAAAGCAATAAATGTGATGTTCTAGTTGGGAAGGCTTCTCTCCATCAGGACAAACCCTAAACATTCAAAGTAAGGGGTTTTTATAGAGTATACAAAGTGGGAACAAACGCCCTAAAAGAATCCTACGTGGCAAGGCTTGCGAAGAAAAAAAATCGCAGGGTTTTACGTACATTCGCCAGAAGCTATAGTGAATTCGGTCGAATCTGACCAATTCGCCCGACTGTGCTATCATTCGGTATTTCCAGTGGCTCATGAACTCACCCAACAAAAACCCCTTGCGTTAAGCGGCCCGAGGTCCACAATATGCCGTCTCTAGGGCCGAGGATGGATTACTCCCTCAGTGATAGCAAAATTCCTAGAGCTTCGCCAAGCGGATTCCCTAAAATGTATAATAATACATGAGTAATCAAAAATCATTGTAGAAATAAATAAATATGAAACAAAAAAGTTGCAAATAGTACGGGGTTGAGCTTCTCGACACAAACACCCCTTTCACCTCAATAAATGGTTCCTTGAGCATCCTAGATTTAGATTCAATGTTAAACATTGGGCCTCGGCATAAAAAGGGCTCTTGACCCTGAATTTAAAATTGACATGGACAATTCTTTCACATAGACCAAAAAATTGGCTCCTCAACGACTTCTACAACCTTTAAGTTTGCTCTGAAAACCCAGGTTTTTCAACGCCCATCAATTATGAATATATTAAGTTCCAAAACAAAAATGCTTGTACGCTCGACTTGAGGGGTTGACATGGGGGGTTTTTGGGCATGCAACAATTGGCTCCTCGGCGACTTCTACACCTTTAAGATTGCATGATGAGTACCCAATTAGCTAGACAACTATCATCTTACAAGATTAACTAGTTTATTCCCCCGACCCGCATTTAATCACTCTTCACCCAGGATGAATTACAAAAATGAAATTATTACCTTGTTTTCATTTATTGTGCACACCTTTGCAAAGTGAAAAGCTGTATTAGGAATATTCTATATGGTAGCGAACATCCCTTTCCTTTAAAGCGCCCGTTGATTTAAAAATTTCCCCGGAGAATAGTATTGCAATGTTATACTTAAAGCTATAACATTAATGGGCTAAAACAATGGGCGTTAAGGTTTTTGAAATATCTTGGGATATTCTCTACACAAATTCTTGTTTGGACGATCCTAAAATTAAGGCGGGTATTTCCCCCTTGTGATCACTTTTAAAGCTTTTTATCTTTTTTGTTTAAAACCCAGTGTGATTACTTTTAAAAGGCATATGATCCCTTGAAGATTTTGTGCTCATTTTACTTTTACTATGTGATCACTTTTAAAAGGCTTACGTGATCACTTTTGAAAAATGGATTAATTTGAAGACTTTGTGATCACTTTTTAAACATAAAAATTTTGTTTTTTTGGGGTGGTAGTGGTGGTGAACTTGAAAATTAAAAAACATCCCCATATACCTTAAAAGTTTTATTACATAGGTCTTAAAGTAATAGCATATGTCTTAAAATGATCACATTGGGGATCACAATGTAAAGTGATCCCGTATTTCTTTAAAGTGATCACATAAGTCTTAAAAAGTGATCAAATAAGCCTTAAAAAATTTATCACATAGTGGGGCTAACCCTTTATCATGTCCCAAAATGGGGTGACCCCTTTAAACGTAATCAGTATATATGGTAGGCATATGAACCCTGTTCCCAAAGGGAACACATCGGGGGAACCTTCAATATGGCCCAAAACAGTTTGGGTTCAGAATGGACACAAGGGTGCATCGCACAAAGAACAACCTTAGAACCTTTGGGGCAGACACACCACCAAATCCGGTGGGAAGGATCCGGGGCCCGGGGGCATGGGGGGGTCGGGAAGAACCTGTACATGCTCCAATCAGGGAAAAGCCCAAGAAACCCCCCAAGTTGTTAGAATCAAAATAATTGTCATATGCTTGAAATTAAGTAAGTTGTTTTACGGTTTTGAATTTTTGTCACTTTCGCGAGTAAAATAGCTTAAACTTGGTTTGTTATGCAGAAAACTTGGCACACAACACTATTTGGAATATATTTTTGTGTTGAAGTAGATAGAACCCAAAATAATTGTCATATGCTAGAAATTAAGTGTTAAGTTGTTTTAACGTTTTGATTAAAACTAATTTTTTTTTATTTAATTTATTTAAAATTAAGCTTATTTATTTCAAATATCACAAATTCTTGTATGTGAGGTGTTCACTTGGCCCAAAACCCCTTGGAGAAAGAAATCTCAAAAATTCAAGGGCCGGAGATGGGACTGATTATCCGGCCCGGCCTCCTAACGAATTCTTTAGGCCCGGGTTTGGCCAAGTAACGAAAAAATTTTTTGAGACCAAAAATAAATTAAAAATAGAATATTTTAAAATAATTTTAAGAAATTAATTATTATAAAATTAACATATTTGAATTAAAAATTATTTTGTGTTGAAAATAAAATATTTTAAGCCCTTTAAAATAAATATATACATAATAATAAATATTACTCCTCTTTCAAATCACTTCTATGACATCGGCTCACCCCGGCCCAACGTTTGGTTTTAAGCGGGGCAAAACCCCAATTGAAAAGAAAGACCCGGGGGCCGACGGATGCACGGTCCGGTCTTAATCCATCCGGCCGCCGACCGTGGGCCCATGTTCCGTCCGGCCCGAGCCGGAAAGCCCGACCAGGCCTGGCTTTTTTTTGCACACCCTACTTGTAGGAGATTGTTCCCCCGTGGATGCCGCATATTTGGTCATTATTTCTAAAGTAGAAACATAAAAGCTTATACTTCTTTTTTTTAAGTTTATTCTTTAAAACTGGTATCTTTAAAGGGACTACTTTTTTAAATATTCGAAATTCTCCTTTGAGACCCCCTATCGCAGTAACCCCTTTCCAACAAGTTTTTTTAATATTTTACATTACTAATTTTAAGATTTAAAAAAGACATTGAAGACTTAAAAATCAATTGAAACTTAAAAAGTCAATTTCAAAGTTTTAATATCAACATTAATGTTTGAGTTATCCTATTTAAACTTGAAAGAAATTTTGCCCAGTTTAAGATCTTTAAGCCTTAAAATTGGTTTTAAGATTGAATGGAACTTTAAGTTTTGAAACTGATCAGACTTAAAATGTCTTTTTAAAATTTTTAAATTGTTCTTTTAAAGTTCCTTGTTTCCTTTAACTCTATTTTTGACTTTTTAAACCCTCGTTAAAATTATAAAAATATTTTAAAATTTTGTGGCCACAAACAAAATAACGCTCAAAAATTTTTGTGTTAAATATTAAATTTACTTACAAAATTGGCCCATTAGACTCAAATTCCTACCACTACCATAAGTCCATAAAACGTGCGTCTTTTGGGGGGAAAAACCCTATTTTCTCTCCTTAAACCCAAACTGCTGTAACAAGCCCTTTCTTCCATTTCTGGGGGGTAAATCCACACAAGATACGGAGAAAAAAAAAATGGGGAAGATGAAGAAATGGAAATGGCAGAAGAACAATTAGATGGGGAAATTTTTACAATATGGAAGAAAAACACACCCATTCTTTACGATCTTGTCATTTGTAATACCCTTGAATGGCCATCCCCACCGTACAATGGCTTCCTACAACACCTCAAAGCAACTCAGATTCACCTCAATGTTCATCAAGTCATCCTTGGAACCCACACTTCTGAAGAAGCTCCCAACCATCTCATGGTCGCCGATGTTCACTTACCTAAAACAGTAACACCCCTTTGTTCTTCTCTTCCCAAGGTAATTCAATTTTGCTTACGAAGTGTTCGATGAAATGTTTGGGGGAAAATCTTTGTTTAATGTTGGGGTTTTTTTATATGGTTATTCATGCATATTAAGTGTTTGATGAAAAGTCAGGGTTGGTTCTGCATGTGCAACAGCCCGGATAGCCCCCCGGGCTTTAAATATCATTTTACAACTCTAAATTACCATTGCTATAATTTAATTACTTATTTTTAGCCTTAAAATTTCAAATATAAAACAAACGTTCAAAAGTTTTGAAATTTTTTGAATGGTTTTGTTTTTTTTTGTTTGTTTGTTTGTTTTTAAAAAAAATTTTGTGGTTTTATTTTGTTTGACAGGTGGAGATTGTGAAGAAGTTTTGTGTTGATGGTGAGGTAAACCCGAGCTCGGTATGGTAAAAAACCCCGAATCTTGTACGTTAGCGAGTGGTGTGGAGGTGTATGTTTTGATGTTTCAAAGGAGACAAGCTTGGATGAGTGTAGTCCTGATTTGACATTAAAGGGTCATGAAAGGAAGGTTATGGGCTTTCTTGGAATCATTTGAAGGAGGGTTATTTTTTAAAGTGGCTTTTATGATTGTAAGATTTGTGTATGGGATGTGTCATCTATGCCTCAAAGAAAAGTTCTTGATTCATTAAGCGTTTACAAGGTAACAACTGTTGTAGTAAATTTTTGGTAGCACTATTTTTAAAAAGGGTGTTTGATTTAGCAGAAGAATGTTTTCTATAAATTCTTTATCTTTGGGAAAATGCAAGTGAATTGTTTTGGTTTGATGGAAAAGTATTAGGAGAAATGTAGGTGTTGGGGATGAAGGTAAGGATGAATCTAGTTTCCTCTTATTTTGGGATAAAATGTTTTCCTATATAATTGAAACTCTTTCACTAAGTTTTCCATTTTGATTCCCTTATCTAACTAAACAAGGGAAAAATAGGGGAAATAGTTTTTAGGAAAATGTTTATCCTAACAAACAGCTGCTAAGAGATTGTATTTTTTCTTATGGAAGTGTAAAATTTCTTTCTGCCTATATGTTAGGCCCATGACAGCAATGTTGAACATGTTGCTTGGCATACTAAGAATGAAAATCTATTTGATCTGTTGGTGATGATGGAAGGTTGATGATTTGGGATTTGCGATCTGATAAGCCTCAACAATCTGTATAGCTCATGAAAACGAGGTAAGTATCTAAAACTTTCAAAAAATGTGTTGTCAATTGCCTTTGTTTATGTCTATACATCCAGTGCACAGTTACAATTTATTCTTCATTTTTGAAGTAAATTGTTAATAATCATACTTTTCTAGAGGATTTTTATAACTATGTAATGTTATTAAGTCTTGTTCCGCTTTTTGGTTTTGTTGAATCTCGGTTTTCTCATGTTGGTGATTTTTTTCTTGTTATTAAATGATTAATAGAAGTATATGTATACCCTGAAAGCTTTGTAATTGATGCCATGTCTTTAACTGTTGTAGAAATTTTCGATTGAAATTTTAATGCACATATGGACGCGTAAATGATTAGTTATAACAACAATGCCAAACACCTTGGTTTCAACTTTTAAGGCTGATTACATAAATCAAAAAAAAGTCCCAATATATATTTGAATTGACTGGCTAATTTATGAAATAATTTTTCAAGTTTTGACTTGATAAATGCTCAAGTCTTATTTGTCATAAAATATGCATCTTATTAGACCTGTTATCACGGTTGGTGGGGGTTTCAACTCGGATCGTCTTGATCGGATCATTCAAGAGAGTCATGTGTGGTTTGGAACTGGTTTAGTTTAAACGGGTCGCTGACTATTTTTGCTTATTATCAATTTTTTCAAAATATATACAATACTTTTATGTTGTAGTAGGTCCCAACTAAAATAATAAGTGGAATTAAAAATACCAACGTGAAAGTGAAATTGTTGATGTGGTACAAAAACCCCACGGTTGGGTTTGACCAACAATTTCCATTTTTGAGTTGGGTCATTTTTATCACGAGGCAGAATTTCAGAATTATAACCCACTAATTTTGTTGGGATCCGGGTCAATTCAATCGGATACTTCTAATCCATTTGTTTCCATGAAACTTGCATAAACCTACCCTTCTACTCTGAGTTTTGCCTCCAAATTATTTTGAAGATCTCACCGTAGAGAATGTAACAAAGATTTAGTGGGAGCATTCAATTCAGTATGGTGGTTTGTTTGTTGTCACTGTGTTTACCCGTAAGTTTGTGGCCTGTAAGCTGTGCTGGTGGTGCAAGCTATATGAACCTCCATTCAGTCCCTCCACTTATGCAAGTGATGATGCACTTGAAATTTTAAACCATCCATGAAATATGATAACTCACATGATTCTCTGCAGGTCAATTACCTTTCTTTCAACTCTTTCCCAACAATGGGTTGTGGCAAAAACTTCTTCTGATACCAGTTGGACTGTTCGATACCGGAAACTGGATACACCATTTGCATTTTTTTGGGCAATCACACGTATGTTCTTTTTCCCACTGAGGGTTTTTCTTTTTTTCCTATTCAGATTGACTAATGTCCTTTGCAACAGCTTCAAAACATAACCTTCAAAGATTCTCAAATTTAAAATTTAAAGTAAGGAGTAATGTTTTTTTTTTATAATTTTTTTTTGCAGAGAAGAGGTTTTCCAGGTTGAATGGGATCCCAATCACAGACTGTGTTGGCATCATTTTCCCATGACAGAAGGCTGATGGTTTGGGACCTTAACAGGTAGGTTTTCAATATTTTGTATGATTTTTCATCTTGGATTGGTTTATGAGAGGTCATGTTTATTAAAGTTTTTCTAAGGCTAGGAAAATTTAGTTGAGAGTAATATCATTTTATATGAAAATCGTTTTCAATTTTCTTGGATTGGTTTATTAACCGTAAATACTTTCCTGAGGTTAGTGTTACTTGAAACGACATTCGGTTTGAAACGAAGAACGGGATTGGGAACAAAGAATGCAATCTAGATTGACTCGAAAACGATTGAGTAGGAGATACATTATGTATAAAAAAATATATTAATAACAAAATTACATTAAAATGAGTTTTTGCTTTAAGAAATTGTTTTTAAGTGGAACTTTAAAATTTTCTAGGTTTCGTGTCATTTTTTATCGCTTCTTTTTTGTTTAATTTGTAAATGAAGGCCAAGATACCGTTTAAAAGGTTTTCCACACGGGCGACCTTGAGTGGTTGGGTGGGGTTTGTGGGGGTTGGGGACATAATTTCGTTATGTCATGTTCCATGTAACTCATTTTTTCCTAGACTAGAATCATTGCCTTATTCTGTATTGTATCTATCCACCTTTTTTGTCCTTGTGGTTGCATATTCTGTTTAAGGCTCCTAGTCCTAGCTGTTGGCCAAATCCATGAAAAAATTTTACAGCTTTTGATATCAAGTTTGGTTGAAAATGAGGCAAAATTTAATCCAGCCAGTTATTGAATAATGGTTTATAGAGTTGGCAAGAGCATAAGAAGCATCGGATGGCCTGCAGAACTGCTGTTCTCTCATGGAGGACATAAAGCTGGATATCAGATTTCTGTTGGGAAAAAGAATGAGCCTTGGGTGATTTCAAGCGGGGCCGTACAACACACCGATTCAAATCGGGTATATTCGTGATTTAGGATGATTTACCCGCCGAAAGCTTCCTATCAACCCCTTTGTATTGCGGTTTCAGATTCAGTTGTTTCTACAAAGAATTTTTCTTTAACTCAAGTGACATTGATGATGAACATCAAGATTGACAATCTTAGTTAATAGTCATATTTAAATCTTGAAAATTTCCTGGAAAAATTTGATCTTTTTCGATTTTCCCACAATAAAGCCCCAAAAATTGATTACATTAATAATCCATCATGATTGTCTGTGCATCCAAGCAAGAAAACACGGTACAATGGTCATTTTTGATCTTCTTCTTCATCCAATTTTTTTCACTGAAATTTTCCCCCATTAAAACGGTTTCCTTTTCACCAAAATCATTCTTTCTCTCATATACACTAATTTTTATAGATTTATTATTTATAACCCCAATTTTTATGAAGCATGATTTTTTAATGGAGGAAATAATTTTTATATAGATTGATTTTTTAAAAAATTTGTGTATATGAGGAGAAAGAATGATTTTAATGAAGAGAAGAAGATAAATTGATTTTAATGGAGGAAATGGGGAAGAATAAAATCTTGGATGAAAAAGAATCAGAAATGACCATTGTGGGCCATTTTACTTCTTGGGTGCCATGGAAACAACTATCATAATTTATTATTTCTTAATCAATACTTGGATTATTATAGGAAAATCGGACAAAGATGGATTATTTTTGGGGGAAATTTTTCCCAAATCTTTAAAACAAAAAGGGTTGATTGGGAAAATTATTTGATTGGCCTTTTCATGTTGGGATTGAAAATACAAATCTTCTTTGTTTATATACAAACCTGTTTTCTCCTGAAAATTCAAGACAACCTCAAACATATGTTAATATCCTTCAGTTGTAAAAGTTTTTGTATGACCAACTATATTACAGACCAACCTAGATTATAAGATTTCTCAATGTTGTACTTTAAAAAAAAATATTTTTCTATTTTAATATTTTCCCCATTCAAATCAAATGTCATTTGGTTTTGACTCTGCTTAGGAACAATTTATCTTTAATAATTCAAATTACTTTAAATTTAAAAAAGATAAAAATTTGATATTAATAATCCTTGTATTGAGAGAATCAAACAAGATCTCATTTTGTCATGTTTTAACTAGGGAAAGAGTAAAATATAAATTAAGATGAGAGTGAATAATCAAGAAAAAATACTTTAAATTTTGAATAGTGATATTGAAATCCAATGTCCGCATTTTAAATCTAACAAAAACAAAACAATAAATATAAAATCTAAAAAAGATAATAAAAATTCCAAAATCTTTCCGTATCAAATTATACCACATAAGAGTTAATTTTCTTAGAAAACTTCAAATAGAGTGAATCAAGTTAACTAAATTCATAAAAATTTCTGTCACAAAATCTACTTGAGTATATCATCATCCAAACTCATTTTAAGTATCAAAAAAAATCAACTTCTCATAGAAATTTGAAAATAATCCAACTTCTCTTGCCAAAAGAAATCAGAAATAAGTGGATCATTGCTCAGATGATCCACATATACCAACATAATACTTGTATTTGTGTAAGGACAATTACACATGCAATGAAAATCATTATGATTTATGTATTAATTAATTAAAAAAATCAATTACAGCACTGTATTATTTATTTAAAGCTTAAAAGATTCGAGAACCTTGTACCAAAATGCAGTCTTGCATTCAAAGGTAATTTAAGAACTCATGAGCTAAGAGCTCCTTTGAGATAAGAAGTTCTGAGGAAAAAACATACGATTGCCATATAAGAAAGAAAAACCAACGAACCAGCATGTACATGTCCTAAAAATAATATATAAGTATGTTCTAGGATTACAAAAACTGGTGGATAAAACACATGACAATGCAGAACAGAAGAAAGGAATCCCACATCCAAATTGAAGCTGCAATGTAATTATCAGAAGACTGTGAGCCAAAACAAACATATTGGTGTTGAGTAGTCGAGGCGTTCTAAACCCACATTTCATGGCTCATCGATGCCTAGGTCCAGAAGATATTTGACCCAGCTTCATATCTCCATCGCATCGACAATACCAATTACCTTGCAACTTGATCAGCGGGTTTGCTGCACAGTGAAAAGAGTTAAGATAATGATTTCAACATATATGACAAAAAAAAGAATATCAGCAAGTACATCGCCTGATCAGAAGAAAATTATACTGCATCAGCCAATCAACATTCAAATTTGACCAACTTCTATGAATATTAAAAGCCAGCCCCTTGTAAGCGAGAGAAGAAAGCTGCTAAAACTTACACCAAAAAATCATAAACAACAATTTGATCCCTAGGTAGCCTCTCGGCCCTTGGTTTTTTGTTTTTTGGGTTTTGGGTGCCCCTGCAAACCCAAAAAGGGTTTGGGTTGATGCTCCCAGGTAGCCTCTAAGGTCGTACTTTGATCCTAATCTTGGTTTTTTGTTGTGTAGTTTTAGGGAATTTGGGGCTTTTTCCTCATCCTATGGGATTCTCCTTACTCTTTTCCCTGTTTTTTGTTATCATAATGTAACTTAAATTTCAAAAAAAAAAATAATAAACAGCAAATCATTTAGTTCCATCAGAATATAAGACCTCTTTGATTAACTCTATATAATTGCCAAATCAATTTCCTTCTCAGGTCTACACAATTACTACTTAAAACAGGAGAGCAAACCACGAATGCAACAGAAAAATACAAGCTGAAAACTGAAACTTAGCACTAGCATGGAAAGTGACATTGCAAGTTTAACAGATAGCAAACCCCTTTTAAATCAGATCAATAAAACCATGGTTCGTTCACATTCTCCTCTCACCTTTTTCCCCAAGCCCCTCCTGTATGTCCTTTTCTTCAGTAGTACGTTTATGGAAGCTTTAGTATCAACCCCTTAAGAAAATTATAACAAACATGAAGAGGATTATAGCCAACCTACTCAATTCCCAACATATTGGGTCAAACAAATATAATCTATGAGGATGCAGCTATGGAAATCTATAAGGTGGTCATATATGATCCAAAAAAAAACAAAAAATTTTATAGTTACATATTACACAATCTACTTCTATACAACTAATAAAAAACCTTTTACTCAATTGTACGCAATGTGAGTACCTATCACAAGAGGGGTATAGTTAAGGTACACAAGAGTATAGCAGTTTGTAACAACAATGTCAAACTTGTCCCCCAAAATAACCCTCTTGAAAAAATTTGGGGGCCATGTGCAAAACTTTTATTTTGTGTCTTATTTATAGTAAATATATTTATTTTATTAATATTAATAAACTTAACATATTTCATTTTTGATTAACTTTTCATATACGGGGGAAAGAGGTCATGCGGTCGATCACCTCGCCAAACCCCCAAAGACCCCCCTAATCCCAATAAGATGGGTTGTGGGTCTATGGCTACATGAACCAAACAAATCCACCAGAAACTTTCACAAAAATTATACTTTATTCAGCACCAATAATAATCTCAACTAAGACATACACCCCCAATGATCATTTCCACATATTATTGGGTTCTATTTTTCTTATCTATAGCATCTATGACTCACAAAGCTGCTACTAACAACCTAGATTCATACCCTAGACATGCCAAGTAGACACTCTTGCTAATAACACAAATAAACTATTTTAGCATTTGCTTTCATCTCATCCTGATATATCTTATTCTTCAGCCACAATGCTCATATGGTAGCATTTCTTGAAACACGCGCCCTCAACAGCAGCAAAAACAACATTGAGAGTCCTATAAGTATACAGAAAAAAAAAAAGCTTTAAATCTTCATAGTACAAGATATTCAATACCTGACCTAATCAGGGCGCATCATTACTTGCCAAGGAAATAAGAATTGCAACAAATATTGCACAAAAATGAAAACAAGGAAAGCTTGACTCAACAGCACAGATAGTAAGATTATTTTATTTCTTTTCTTTAACAACTGAGTTTGAGATCCTGGGCCTTAAACTTATAACAGACATGAGACACAAAAATCAAAATGACAATTCAAATACCAAACACCGACCATCACTCTGTACAATATAAAAAAAATTCACCAAGCATAGTACATATAACAATTTAAAAACCCGATGTTAAAAAAACTTTAACAAAACAAATGGACTCAAATTCAGAGTGGAATAGTTACATCCAAGACTTCATCATCACATCTAACATATCACCCTTCATAGAAATTATGTTAGGTGTGGAAGAAATTGAATGATTGTACACCATACCCTTTTCAAAAAGAATGACCAGCAAATGGAAACAAAAAAACTCAAAACAAGCTATAGGAAAGACAAAAAAGCAAGAGAAAGGGAAGGACAGAAACTAATAATGTAAAACCAAGAAAATATAAATATAACAGGACAATAAAAGGGTTTATATGTAAAAAAATAAAGTTTTTTTTAAACCCC